>VXAA01006626.1:909543-1059505 GCA_013399115.1 Anseranas semipalmata
GGGGCTGCTCGGGCGCCGCGCCGCCAGCCGTGCCCCGGCTGGGCTCGGAGCAAACGCTGTAATTTCCACCAGCCTGGAAGTCGGAGGCGAGTTAGAAAGTACACCAGGAATAAAATGTAATTGTCCGTCATGAATTATTCATCGCATCTGGCTTGTCTAATTCTTGCATAATGGCTTCGCTAATCCCTGATCAATTAATGGAAAATGAAATTTAAATGATAATGAAAACTCAAGAGATAAAAGAAATTAAGTATTCTCGTAGCTTGTGACAGAAATCTAAACAATGGGACTTCTTTAACTGTCTCCCTCAGCCAGTCAGCTGTCTGTAGCAGCTCTGCCGTTTGGCTCAGGCTCCTCGAGCGGGGCACGACGGGGATCAAAAGAGACAGGAGATGAGAGCCCTGATCCTGCACTTCATGACGAGTTCTGCCAGAAATCAGGCACCACACGGGATGCCTTTCTAAATTTCTAAATCATATTTACAGGGTATCCCACAACCTCACCATGGTCGGTCTAGAGTGCGCCTCTGTTCATTTTACAAAGGAAACAACATCACGAATGCTGGCAATCCACTATGTAGCTGTAACGTATTCTTCCCTAAAAGTGAAGCAACTGATTGTAATTATTATATCGCTTTTCTTTTGTATATTATTAATTTTGAACAATAAATCAGTTTAATCTCTGTCTACAGCTGGGTCCTTGCCAGTTTTGTTTTCGGTCCTCCCGCACTACACAGGGCTTCGTTCGATGTTTGGGCTGCAAGCGCTACCCGTCAGCACATGGAAGAGTGCTTGTATGCACACGTACCTCTGTGGTGTTTGTGAGTATTCACATGAAGTGTTTTTGTTGCAATACTGTATTGTAAATAATTTTAAAATATTTCTATTCACCACAGGTATTGAAACTATAAAAAAGTATTCGGAGATTTAATTACATGACATTTTACATTTACATTACATTTTTGAAAAAAATACTGAAAATGCAAAGGGATTGGCTTCTATAGGCCAGTTTTTCTTATACCTGGATTAATGAAAGACACTTTGAATGATTACAGGACCAAGTCCCAAATTTTCATAACTGGCCTAATATTTTTATGCATTTCCTAAGAATATCAAACATTTTGTTGTATGTGACAATAAAATGAAATTAGAGCTTGAGGTTATTACCTCAAATTTATATAACATTTTTATTTCTTTTCCAAAGCTGGAGTTTTGCAAAAGAAAAGGAAAAAATTACAAGAATACTTTCTTACCTAAACAAGCCCCTATTCTCCAAACATATGTATCTGCTTAGTATATTATCAGTGCCAGTGGAGAGAGTTACACGTGTTAATGGAATTACTTGCATGCCCGTGCTAAAGCATTTGCAGGGTCGAGGGCCAAATGAAGACTAAGCTTTTGAAGAGGCAGAGGTATTTCATAGGAAATTTCAGAGTGAATCTCTTCAGCTGTGAGCCAGGAAACAGAATTTAGAGTGGGCAATATAGATCCACAATGCCTATCTGCCACATTGTGTATTTTCCCTGAAAACATCTAATATAGGTTCAAATACATCAGGCATCTAAATGCTGGAAAAATGGGCATTGAACACGATAGTATACTGAAGGGAAAGGAAATCTGTCCAACTGCTAGGTGGCTGATATTTTTCTTAGACATTGGAAATGTGCTGCACACATAGCACTTTAACATTAAATGTCATGGGAGAAGTAACAAAATTCCACAGAAGTAAAGGGACTATTAAGATATCAATCAATCCAGAGCAGATTTCAATCAACGTTTCCTTTTTGTCGACATATCAAAGCTTGTTTTGATCTTATTTTGAGTGTGACACTTTTTATGCTCTTTTAGTTCTGCCAGTTTCTTTTCTAATTCATGACCAAAGAATAAGGCATTAGAGGGAAAGGTCAGGAGATGCTGCTCTAGTGTGAGTCTTCCTGTTCACAGGCTGTACAGTTTCTGGCAAATAGCTCTAGCTGCTGTGCCTCAGTTTCCCTGCTAGCAAAATAAAAACACTTTCTGCGTGCTGGTATTTGAGGTGAAAAGCACAGCAGATATACAGTGTGTATTGCATTTAACAGTGGAAATAGTCAGATATGAAGACAGAGGGAAAACCTGGACAAGAATTATTTGTCTTTTTAGGGGGATCTCAGATATGCAAAGAGTGAGACACAAATAAATGGAGATGAATAGGCAGTGGAGCACCATAGGGAAATATAATAATCAGCCGTGTGAGCAGCCAAAGGATAAAAGGCAAGATCAACTGCAGCGTGATTGGGAGAAAAGGTGAAAGACCTATCATACGGCACCACCCAGCCGTGGTAGTACAGCTGGGCTACAGCCTTCATAGTGCCTGCAGTGCGTATCTGCCCTCCCAGCTTGTATAGCCTTCAGTGGGGAAAAAATGTATTTCCCATACTGTAACACATCTTTTAACTAAAGAAGAACATAAGAACAACTGCACAGGGTCAGGCCGAAGGTCCTTCTTGCTTAACATCCTGTCTTCAATGACTAAAAAAAGAATGACCTTTCTTAGAAACTAACATTTCATTCTGTCTGATTTTACCCACTGAGAGCAGTTATGTTGATTTCAATGTGAAGACTCGATTTGTAAGATTAAGTGTGTATATAAATGTTTGCAGGTCTTCCGTACTGTAAGCCTCTTAACTAAGGGCCCAGGCCTGCAGATTCTTTTAATGTAAGGATTTATGGGTAAGGACCGATACCAACCACTTCTAGAAAATGTTGAAATGTGGAACCATGTAAAGGTCACTTTAAAGCAGTTTTAAATTACCAAAACTTCAGACTTACACAATCTATAACTAACATATGGCTATTATTATAAAACAACTGAAATTTAAACTTGATGAGCTTTCATTCTTAAATATCAACCCGCTCTGTTACTCAATAGAACAGAAGAAATAGTTTAAAGCAGTATCTTCAGACAAACTTGCACTAAAACTACTTATTACTGAAAAAGAGAGTTTGGGGTGAAAATGTGGTCTTGCTGAATCAATGGAGTTTTGCCACTGATTTCAATAGGACATGGTTTGGGCATTTAGTGGAAAAAGTGAAAAAGCCATTTCTAAGACATTTTTTTTGTCTCATTTGTTTAAGCAAATAGTCAAAATCTATTGTTCATCCTCTGTGTTTGTATACAGGCCTTCATTGTTTAAAAGAACAATGCAGAGTGAACATTTTAAATACATGGGAGCTATCTAGGAATTAGCACTTGTCTATGAATTAAGAAACCTACATAAATACTAGATATTTATATAAAAGAGGTATTTTTTTCCATGTATAAATTTGACCAGTCTATTCCACTTATTTGCATAGAAGAATTTTCTTTAATCGAGGAGGCGCCACACATAAAGTAGCTAATTATCCATATAAAGGAATGTATACATATTCACAGGTTTTAACTAGCATCTGACTTCTTAAAAGCCATGGAAAAAGCAATTGGCTTTGCATGTTTCATGAAGGGAGTGTTTTACACATTGGCACGGTTTCTGTGGGTGTCAGCTCCACCTAAAGGTACTTCTCTAGACTGTACCTTCAACACTACAGATGCATGGTGACACCAGATACTCCATTTACTGAGCATTGTCTCCCCCTTTTTCTTTTCACTCTGTTTTCTCCTTTTGTAAAGACAATAGGCAAAATCCTTAGTTCTGGCTTACACTGGTTAACTACAGCCATGAATGTGGTGCAGTATTGTAAGTTGATTTAAGCAAATTTAATTTTTCTAGGTGTGCAGCAAATATGACAGATTCATTAGTCCTTGGCATAGAAACTTTCCAAACTAGGTGGTGTGTTTTTTTAGGCTCAAACTCTGGCTCTTGGGCACTTGGAAGGAGCAGTCCCAGAGTGTTCCTGAGCAGAGTGGCTGCTGTTGTGTCTGGCCATTGAACAAGAAAAGGGGGGAATTTGGCCCCTATGGCAGGCAACTTGTATAATTAGCCTTTATTCACTAAACAAATAAACAAACTACAAAATCTTGTCAAAAAATGACATCTCTTCCAGTATAGGTAACACATCAGAATCACAGAATGGTTTGGGTTGGAAGGGACCTTAAAGATCACCTAGTTCCAACCCCCCTGCCAAGGGCAGGGACACCTCCCACTAGAGCAGGTTGCTCAAAGCCCCATCCAGCCTGGCCTTGAAAACCTCCAGGGATGGGGCATCCACAGCTTCTCTGGGCAGCCTGTTCCAGTGCCTCACCACCCTCACAGAATTTCTTCCTTGTATCAAATCTAAACCCACACTCTTTCAGTTTAAAACCATTGCCTTTTGTCCTATCACTACATGCCCTTGTAAGAAGTCCCTTTTCAGATTTCTTATAAGCCCCCTTTAAGTACTGAAAGGCTGCAATTAGGTCTCCCTGGAGCCTTCACACTGGGAAGTAAAACTCTGTTGTCTTTAAGGCAAGTGTTAAGCTGCCAAACTGACCAGCTACAAAAGAAAACAAGATAGGGCATAGCTTGTGGTCTTCCACTCAGGTTAGGATCTGAGTTCTTCTACTTTTCATAGAACTAAACTGCTAGGCCCAGTCTTCTCTATATTGAGATAAACATCTTCCTACTTTGCTGAATCCAGGCTCATCTTTTCCCTTCTGATGCTGCCAGTTAGCCAGGCCAACCTAAAAGATGCAGGCAGCGTAAGTGAAAACTAAAGGCTGCTGGGAATTTTGAGGTGAATACTCCCTGAATCAGCTGTACCCTGCTTCAGCAGTCTCCTTCCTGGGCCACCAGCTGTTAGGTACTTGGGGTTACCTGTGCATGCATCTTGTGATGGGTGAGTAAGTCCTCTGCTGTGTGTAAGGGTCTACTACTCTTGTAAGCCCTTGTGTTCTCCATTTGACTCAGAATGGAGTCAAAGAGGCCTTGTTTTTTATTCTGACTGATTGATCTCAATAGGAATTTTGCCAGTTCTGGACTGCCATGTTTCTACCAAATCTGTTTTCTAATAGTTATGATAATTTAGGATAACCCAACATCTTCTGCTTTCACAGTACACTTATGTGACTTGATTTTGCTCAGATTACACTAACTTTTATAAGGTACAGTATTCCCAGGAACTGTTAAATTGCCTTAGAAGAGTACCAGAAGCCATAAATCACAGGTGCTAGTTGCAGGTACATCGCTGATGGCTCAGCAAAGCCTGTCTGCATTCTCCTCAAAAGCTATCATTATCCCACAGACCCCAATACTATACAACTCACAACTTGCAGTCTTGCCCCACCTTTTCCAAGCAGAGCCAGGCCTTCATGGATGACAACAGGAAAGAAAAGGGGGACGTTTATGCTCTTCAGCTTCAGCCCCCCAATTTCACTGTCTAACTGAGGTGCACTAAATTGAGCTATATGAGTAATATCTCCTTTACCTTTGTTTAAATTCCTGATGGCAGTCAGATTCAGTCCTGAATTGCAGTTGAACCTCTGGGGCTCACTGGACCTTTCACTGGGCTGTGACCTATGTACATGTTCTAAGTACTGCAAGGTGTGATCCTGTAGCTTAAAATATCCTCCAGTATGTATGGACAATGATTGGTGTATGGTGCTAGTGAGATCCCACCACAAAGTATTTTTAAATATTATTATTCAGTACCTTTAAGGCAAGTTGTTGAACAATAAAGCTCCCTTTGCTTTGATTAATGATGCTGAATGCAAAGTCAGTGGTTAGTAAAATAATTACTCTTCAAGATGGGATTGGTTTCCTGGCCCTGTTGAACTAAATGGAAACACAGCCATTTATTGTGCTATTACTCCTCAGGTCTGCAAATGTTGCTGTTAGAAGCACTGCACTTCTTTTGTTTACAGTGTAAGGAAGAAAATTCTCCAAAATCCTGAACTCCCCACGAGAGCAGTGGGAATGAGAGCTAACCAGTGCCTCACAAGTTTGACCTCCCCTATATGCTGCTCTTCTGTCATTTCTGAGATGATGGCACCTGCATCCATTTACACAGTCTCACATAGTGTCACCTCCCTGTCAGAGGATTAGGTCGCTAAATCAAGCCTCAACTGCATTTTTGGACCAGGGAACAGGCTTCATTTTTAGATTCAGTAGCGATGGAGGGAAGAAATGAGTGTGGAAACGAACCCTACACTCTTCAGAGCCCTGTTTTATTTAAATACTGTACTGTTACTACACTGATTGTTTTTTGGCATCCTAAAAGCTGTAGACACTCAAGGCAGAAAACTTTTCACATTTAGAAATCATTGTTCTTGCAGAGATGCTAAAACTGTTGCTTCTCTTAATTACCAATAATAAAAATGTCCAGTATTTTTGCATAAACATGTGGGAATTATTATAGATGGAGGAGGGGACAAGGGTGAGACTGAAAGGAAAGGGGGTACGAGAGCAGACCAAGTCTGGAGATAACATGATGATTACATTTTTGTGGTTTCCTTCAAAGTCAAAGCGTCACGGGTGAGCATACAAGAAGGAAGCAAAGGAAAAAAGGTTTGATGATTGGCACAGGCGGTTTTAATGAGAACCGATCTTAATGTCTAATACTGTGGCATGGAGAAAAAGCCTAAAAGAACTTGGAAAGTCAGACATCACCTGACTTTTAGGAGTGTCAGAAAGCCAGACAGCAGAGCTTTCAGGGTCTGTGGAGATAGCCTGGAAGTTACACTGACAGGTAAACAGCTTATTTGGTTAATCCTCCTGAACTGTTTTGAGTCCTCTGCAGAGAGGGTACACATTCAGGCTGTGCTGCTAGACGACAGTTCTCTTTGGTCTTTTAGCTGTCTTCTATCCTGCCTTTCCACTTACTCAGTGGAAAAAGGCCGTTTTATTTTCTCAAGAAAAATAGCATGAAGTATGGCATTCCTCTTTACCACTGCACATCAGCTGGGAAACTATTTTCAGTGAGTTTGATATAAATGTGTATTACTTCATGTCTAATGTAAAATTAAATGAATTGATAAGATCTGCTTGCCACAGACGAACTTTACAATGCATCAGGAGGTATGTAAGGCCTTGAAACTCCAGAACACAGGCTGAGGAAAGACTGTATGAAGAGACTAATACGCAGACTGGATTATAGCGAGGCACCATGGAGGACAGTGTTCCCCAGCTCACTTTTCTCACTGTTTCCTACTGGCCAGGCTGGTGTATGCTTGTTTCTGGATTTTAGATCATCCAGTTTTATTCCCAGTCTGGAGCCCCTCTTACTCCACACTTGCAAAAGTTCTGCCTACGGATTTCCACTACTTGAGGTTAATACCTTCTGCTCCACTTGCCCTCATCAAGCTGGGTGCTGCGTGGATGAAAACAGTGGAGAGGCCTGTACAGGTATTTGCCATTTGTTCTGTATTTCCTCAGACTGCTGACTTCATCGCTAAATGTTAATCAAGTTTTCCACCTTTTATTTAAAACATGCTTTAAGCAAGCCAGCACTTCATCTTATGCTACTAATTGTGCACTTCCATCACCAGATTACTTTAAAAATATCATTTTCTTTTGGAATTTCTACCTACTTCTAAAGACAGCTCAGTTTCTTCTTTTAAGAAGCTGAGAACACTATAGAAGGTCTTATTGTCCCTGCCTAGCAAACTGATTCACAGTTTCTGTAGCTCCTACTCCTGCCTTTATATTACTGTTTTCATAGATTTTTTCAGAGAAGCACTTAGGGGACTTGCTGAGGAATGAGTCAGGTATGGTTTTGCTAGACTGACAGAAGGAAGAATCACCAAATCCTAGTCAGAGCATACATGAAAGGGCGGATTTGGTATTTTACCTCCAGTCATCACTCCCTGTTTATATCCCACATAGGTGGGATCAGGAAGCAGCATTGGAGATGAGTGGGATGCTTCGGGGGAAGCCAGATCGCTGTGATGGTGCTCTGCTGTCAGGTAGCAGAGGCAGTGGCACCTACTTATGAGCCTACTCCTGTTTGAGTCAACGGCACTGTCTCCCTGCTTCGGGCCTCAGGTTCTTAAAGAGAGATAGTTTAGCTCCAATTGCGTACCAACTTTTCTGCTTACACAAAACACTATGGTGCACGTGTTCCAGAGTCCAGGACAAAGCTCTAGAAACAAAAAATCTTGCGGTAGTATTTTATTGCTGCTGTTAAACCAGGTATCTCACTCACACAGTGTTTAGAAACACAGACATCTTGAGATCCTTCTCTATCCTCTCCACCTTTTTCTCTGCTTCCAGTGTCTTTCCTGGTTAAACTACAGGGCCAGGTATGTTCTTCTGCAGTGGTGCTTCTGTGCTGTGATCGCTGCCTGCTCTGTTTTGCAGCCCCCGCTTTTCCTGCCTGTGCCGGTGTGTCACTGCCACTCTAGCTGGGTACAGGAAAATTACTTTGTGCTATAGGCAAGGAGGGGAGTGGGATAATGGAGCTGTGGTTTCAGGGGATCGTTACTGCTATGATCCCACTCCTGTGATTCTGACTGAAACCTTCAGTACGAGGCCCTGGAAAATTCAGTTTTTCTTTCTAATGGAAAATACTGCTTCATCATAGGGTACCTGGCCCGGCATTGCATGTGGACTCAGAGAATTATTAGGCTTTCAAGCAACTCTGTTGTTTCAGTTTCAGTGTACCAGTTGCCAGGACGAACAGGCAGGAGCATGGGGAATATTGCAGAACAGCCAATACAGCCTGATGTGACAGCACTGTCTGCTGAACAGTCCAGATTAGTATTTGTAGCTGCTACCACCAGGATGCCTGCAGAGCTTTCATGGGTCAGCAAGCAATGGTTTCGAGGCTAATTATTATTGAAGAGAACTCCGTCTTGTAGGATTTTGAATACAGTTCCTTTTTTTCTGATAACAAAAGTCTCTCACATAGCAGAGAAAGGCCTGCTGCATGAAGCAGGTGGGAGAAAATTTCCATTAGTGAAGAAATCCTGGCTTTTATATATTGATAATTCTCTTGAAACGGTTCACTGCTACATGTGAGCCGGATCCTTCAGCATAATTCTGCAACAGAACAGTCAGTGGGAGGTTTGCATTTTGATTTCAGGGAAAAAGGAATCAAGACTTTGTTTTGTACGGATTATGTGAACTCCTGAAATCAAACTCCACTTTCCATTTGCAAATAAAGCTTTCACTGGCTACAGCTGGATTTACGTTAGGGTTTTCTGAAGTAAAGTTTAGTCCAGTGAATTCTTCAGAACAGCCTCGGTATTTTAGATGACTTTTATTTTTCTGTGTATGTGCCATTCTTCACAAAATGATTCACAAAGAAGAAGCATGGTTGGCACAAGTAAATGAAATATGTCGGCCAGCTGAAGCATATTTTCCTATCACTTTTCAAATATGGCTACATTGAAACCAAAATCATGAGAAACATTTCATGTGAAGAACTTGGGGCTGATTTCAAGCCACCTGACTTCACTTTGGTTTTGCTCTTTAAAATTACCTAGAAAATACCATAATCTTCTTTTTTGTACAGCTGGATGAGAGCCAGACCTCTGGCTCCAGAGGTAAAGGGCAAAAACTAAAAAAATCCTGTCTGAACAGGCAACTCCACCCTCTTCCCCAAGTCAGCTTGGCCTTTTGACAGAAAGCGAGCTCTGAAGCAAATTTATTCATTGCCTTGTTTTTGGACAAAACTCAAAATTCTGAACTCACACCACAGGGAGACCATTTCTATGAAATTCAGCATGCTGTTTTATCACCCTTTGTTTTCCCCTGTAATCAGATAAAATTAGCATTCGGACAGTGATTAATCAGATTAGTCACTTTAATTGCTTTTATCAAAGTGAAAAAGCCTGCACTGGAAAACTAGTGTTGTCAAAGGAAGGTGATAGCCTTATGAGCCGATTCGAAAACATGCTCCACGTTGTAATCCAGCATGGGGGGACTGTTCTAGCCAGGAATCCAAAATAAAAGGGGTTAAACTGTCCAGCGAGCTAGACATTTGATCCCCACCAAAACAAATGGGAGAGAGGGAGTAGTAAAGGATTCCACAGAGAGAAGAAAATAGGGAGAACAGTCTATATTCATTCTTCCTACTCCCAGAATAGACTAAAGTTTTGGTTTCCCTCACAGTATATTATTTCTTTTCCTCATTTTCTTCTTGATGTTATTTCTTATGCCTCCCTAAACTTTTTGGACCCTTTTGAGATGACCCACCATGGCACCAGAGACAGACTGAGATTGCATTCGGATTCAGTAGGGTGTCAGGTGCAGAAAGCCAGAGGTCCTGATACGCCTGTAGTTTGGTTTAGCATCTGGTCAGAGCACACCCTGGCTTTCCTCAGCTTGTATCTTAGCTTTTGAGACTGCAGAATTAAGGTGCAGCTGTGTCTGCGTGGCATAAGATAAAGAGGCTGATTCCTTCTTGACAGTGGTTTGCAAGAGGCCAAAATAACAAGACAGACCCCAGTGCTCAGAAGTGCTGCCACATCTGCCAGTTTAGATAAGACCTGAAGCTGTCCAAATGCAAGAAAGCCATCAAAAGCTCCAACAGCTGATTATGTACAGCTGCCAGACCTTGGCTTCTCAGTGGAGAGAAGTAATGGTGGTACCTCCAAGAGATGTCTAAAATGTATGCACGGTAGTTACTTCTTTCCAGTGGCTGCATAAGAAACCAAAGTATGGAAGCCCTAAATAATAATGGATCCAACTTCATATGCAGTAAGACAGATCTAAAGTGCCTCATGTGCTAGTATGAGAAGACTGAATATGGCTCAACAAATTTAGGAAAGCTTAGAAAATAACATCAAGAATGAACAGGCTCAAGACTGAAAGTAGTAATACTTTATAAATTTTACTGAGTCCAGCTCAAATCTACATATGTGTATGCAAGATAAGGTATGTGAATAATGTCTGAAATAATGCCAAAAAATATTTTTGTGTTGGATTAAGCAAAAAAAATATGAATTAAGGATCTGATCACATAAGAGTTCCATTCAACCACACACTTCCACCCTCTCCCAACTCCCCTGCCCAGTTCCACCTAGGAGCACCCACTTTAAGGCCACAAAACAGATCCTTTAAGAAACCTCTGCATTTCAGCAGTCCATTTCACTGTCAGATACCAGTCTGATCCTGTTACAAACTGGAGAAGCAGGGCTGGCCCCAAGTGGACAAAACTGGTTTTCATCAGGAAGCATCAGCACATTAAAATCAAAGCTCTACTCCAAGAAGATCCTACTTTCAGTGACTCCAAAGTTACAGCTCTGAGCAAAATGGCAAGATCATCACAGCACTTCCTCCCCTTAGGGAAGACACATGTTCAAGTCTTACTCAGGCAGTCCTTTGCAGCATGGCTCAGTGCCCAGACCACGGGCTTACAGGATACTCTCATGGAGCTCTTCATAAATAATTGCACATTCACTGGAAGAGGAACATCTTCCATAAGACAGGGGAATACTCTATACTCTTAACCACTAACGTTGGTGTTTCTACTCAATGATCCACTCTAATCACCTTCCCTGGGACTTCACTACATCAAGTCATTAATTCCACCAATAACAGTTAAAAACAATTTTCATGAGGAAGAATTCACCAAGTTGTTGCAATAGTTGACTAAGTTTACTGTCCTTTTATTGTGAATAGTATTTGAGTGTATCTCTACATGGATCTTTAAGATCAGGCAATGCTATCTGTAACACAAGAGGCTCTCACTCACCCACTTAATGTGATTGAAATTATACTAGAAAAAATCTGAGCCAGTAACCAGATATTTTGATACATGGTATTTGTAATGTAAAAAATAGTAACTTATTAATCTTCAAAAAGTGACAACCTG
The DNA here is from genome assembly GCA_013399115.1 of Anseranas semipalmata. Taxonomy (NCBI): domain Eukaryota; kingdom Metazoa; phylum Chordata; class Aves; order Anseriformes; family Anseranatidae; genus Anseranas; species Anseranas semipalmata. Next base: position 921,252 of record VXAA01006626.1, read on the forward strand.
ACCCTGTAAACTTTAAAAATTGCCAGTTTGTGAGTGAATTGTTCTCTTGGTGACTAATCCACACAATCATGTAATGCTCTGATTCATTCTGCTACACTATTTTTCATCACAGTAAGTTCTATCAAGTTGATCCTGTTAGTTCCTATCAGCCAGGCTTTTTGGGGAATGGCTGGGGGATAGAGGTAAAATTTCTACTTACTACTACTTTCACAACAGCACCATACTTGCTTCTTTATGTTCTAGCAAGAGGCTTTAGCTTGACCTCCTAGGAGAAAGTGTTTAACCTCTAGACCAAATTAAAACCAATGAAGTTTGAAGTCTTATGCTGGTAGGAAGGTATGAAAGTGCAAGGTAAAATCACTTACTCCAAGAATCAGGAGGACTGATTCATACTAAGATAATGAGCAAACAAATAAGATATTGAAGGTACAGAAATGTATGTAAGGCACATAGACCAGAAATGTGAATTTTGCTGTTTAAAATGTGGTTTCTCAAAAAGCACAACAGACTGCAGACTGGAACAGAGGACACCAAAAGAGAAGAGCACAAGAAAGTGAAGACAAAGGAGAGGGGCTGGGAAGAAGGAGCTACCACTGATGCGTGTGCTAGTAAGGCAAAACTGAGCAGGGACACAAAAGTAGGTAGCCTGTTGCTGAAGGCACACATGTCCTGTGGCTTGCTGATGGTTATGCAGTGGTCCTTCTACCAGTCCGCTCATCTCCCTCTGATTATGGCACTCACTACCATTACTTAACATTAGGCAAGAGGGAGATAAGAACGGATGGAGATACAGCAATCCTGTTACTGTTATTCCAATCTCACTTCTAGGCAGCTGCCCATCTGAGCATGACTTAGATATTAGATGCAAGAGGAGGAACACTCAGTCATTAGCACCTACCCTCAACGGAAGGATAAGAGATAAACAAGACATGTGAAGGATGAAAAAAATAACAAAATCCTTCTCTTCAACCAGACCTTTATTAACTCGCTCAGCAGCAAACAAGCCATTTTATAGGCATTAGCTGAAACTAGCTTGTTTTGCTATGCTTTAACAATCCAAGCTAGCTTCTGTCCCTTGACACAATATCTAAAAATTCCCACTCCACACAGCAATTGCTGTAATAATAACAATACTTACATTTCATTATTTAACCTCATGCTATTCATTCATGAGGATTAGTGCTTAATTAATTAGCAACACTTAGCATTTCCACTTAGCACTTTACCTCTTCAAAGCATCGTACAGAGGATACCTAATTAGGGGCAGAGCTCGACAGACACTTCACATCAGGACTTTCCTTTGACAGCTCTGCATCCCAGATTTGCTGATGTAGTATAGCATGAATTCAAGTTGAAAGTCCCATTGACTTCATCAGGAACCAGGTAATGCCCTGGCTATCAAGTGACTATCTTCGCAAATTACTTTTCTTTTCCTACTGCTTCTGGTTGCTTACTATTTACCCAAGGATCTAATTATTGGCTAATATGACGGGTGATAACGGGAACCTTTTATTAGTGTTATCTACAAAACCTTCATTCTTCCGTTAGTGAAAACCTTGTTCTGAGTCAGCTGGTTGAACTGCAGTTGGGATGGAAAATGTGTTAACTGCAAAAACAGATTATAAAATGTCAATCCAGAGTTTTTAAGGGAGACAGGGCTTTCAATCCATCAGTCAAATGCCTGCTATGAAAGTGCCTTTCTTGTAAGCACCCCAGGGTGCTACACTACATCAATAGACAATATAAACACAGAGCTTTTATGGTTCACTTTACAATTGGACATTGACTCTGAACCTGTGAAACAGAAAGGAATTGAATTTCATGACCAAAGAGGATAATGTGCACAGGATTAAGTAGACAACACTGGTAGAAGCCGGAAAGCAATACGGCTTTAGATGTTGATAGAGAGATTAAATTTACAAATAAGAAACCAAAGGAATAAAAAAAAATCTGTGTAAACTCTCATAAACCAGCAGTAGTACTCAATGCTTCATATTAATCCACTATTTTTTTTTTCAGATAATCAAACATGCCGATGGGTATATTCAAAGTCCACCAATCAACTGGCCCCTGGCTATGGAAATGGAACAGAGAGAGCCCTAAATATGTACTCACTCCAGCCAAGAGATAGTATGGAAAGAAATTTGTGCAGGAGTCAAATTGGAAGAAAAAGAAAACATTCATCACATTTCAAGAACTTGTCTAATGCCTCAGAGTATGTCTTCACAGTGCAGTGCATAGCAGTGTAGCAGCCTGGAGCTGCTGCTGCTCAAACCTGCTCCAGAAGAAAGCAACAGATCCAATACAGCAATACTGCTTCCAGCTCAGAGTGGTGCTGTGGCGTGTCACATGCACGTTCCTGCTCACATCAGCTAGGTCAAACAGCTTTCTCAGGAAGTCCCTTTTGCCAGATGAGCCACAGCCTGATAGGTATTAGAAATTTAAATGGTTTGTTTCTTTGAAAACTGACTGTATTGAACAGCATCTGACCTAACCATTTTGGCACTGAATTCTTCCACAAGGATAACTCTGTACTGCTAACTGCAGTGTCTTTGTGTCCAAAATATGCTATGTTAGTGTTACCACTAACTTCTAAAATCCCAGGAGTTCAAAATAAAAAAAACATGCCTTCTTATTCCTTTATATAATTTCATTTAAGCTACAGATGGATGAGATCCTTATTGACATATTCAGGCTCAAACAGAGAGTCTGATACTCACCATAGACTTTTCTGGACATGTACATTTGGAATGCAGGTATTTCAGTACCAGCCTTTCATCTTCCACCCAGTCCCCCAAAATTCTTTTCCCCTTACTTAGCTTCAGCTTCAACCATCAATATTCCCTTGCCACCAATAACCACTGCCCAGCACTCCCTTATCTCGGACGCCAAAGAGCCTCGCCAGCCGCAACCAGCTCTCTGTTACTGGGTTATGCTGCAGCCCTTTCTCACGTTTACCACCTAGGACCCACCCCAGCCTGCCCACGACCACCCCCCAGGATCACTTCTGCATTGGTTAAAACTGGGTCCACTGATGTATATGGTACAAATTAGGTAAATCATGCACCTTCCTCCTAATAAGGTTGCTAAAATGTAACGCTCAAACAAAACTGTCAGCTGTGGTCATTGCTCATCAGGCAAAGATACCTGTTAATTAGCATACACATTGGATCAGGCCATTAACAAATGCATTGTGAACCTACTACAGAGGCTAATTCAAGTTATTATCTAGGTAACCGTGCTTCTGTTTTCAGCTCAAGGCTGTCACATGACCCTTTCTGATCACTTTTATATTTACATTTGCTGTGCATCTGTCCCAGCATCTCCATGCCCTGATGTCTTTGGGGAACACACGCTGAGATATTTCCTGACTGGGGTCAGCTTCCAGTGCTGGAACTCTGTTGGGTGCAGCTCAAGATGTGAACCAAACACAGACATGAAAACACGATGAAGACAAAAGCCTGGCATTTGAAAGGCAGTTCTCTACTCTGGTGTACAACAAAAATAACAATTAGGATGACTTAGATAATTAGGATTTTATTTCTCGCATTTCACTCAGCCTGCACAATGAAGGAGGTTGGTCTGTTTAATCCATCCTGCAATTTAATCCGTCCGGCAGTTTTTAGTCACTCTGTCATTAACCTATATTCATATACTTCTATGGGGTGTGGGTATTCAGAGCTCCACAGGCTCATGTATTCATTTCCATTGCTCACAGTGCTCTCCCTGTAAGAGGTCGTGTGGACACATCCATAGAACAGTCAGTAACAGATTCATGGCAGTCATGAATGTAACTTCCAGTATGTATTTCCTCACAGCTTCCAGCCATCAGTGTCATTGGGGCAATTTATACTTTCTGGCTATCCCAACCTTCTACAGCAATGAATTTCATGAGGGATATTGATTGCATTAAGACGTACATGTGCCTCCCCTGTTGCTTCATCAGAAGGAAATGCTCCTGCTGCTGCAGTGTCACGGTGCACAGTATTAGTCTCGCAATTTAGCCTGCACAAGGAGTGTTGGATGGCTTGTTTGATGACTGCCACTACAAGACATCCTAATCTCCTGCCCTAGCAAAACTGCTCAGCACTAGGGTTAATACTGAAGTGCAAGCCAGCTGAAACTACCTTTGTAGGGTAGGCTCCAGGGCAAATAGGTTGACATAGTTACACTGGGTATACATTTCACTTACAATTATATCGCTACACCTTTGCTAAGCCCAGCCTTTCAGAGAATCAATTTCAACTGAAACATTTCTGACAATGGCATTTCCACAAGTACCACACCCCTCAGATCCCAGGTCAGTTTTCTCACCTTTGTGGTCCACAACTTCACTGTCCAGTCAAATGATGATGTGACAAAGAGATGGGAAAAGTCAATTGGACCCACTGCCATGTGACAATTGATTCCTGTGACCGGTCCTTGGTGGCCTTCAAAAATTTCACCAATGCCAGCTTTGCTGCAGGAGGAAGAGACGTTTTCATTCAGAGAGTGAGTTAACATCCGGTGCTTTAACATCATTTAAAATCATTTTGCTTTACTCTTAGATTCTTTTTAAAGCTCCATTTAATCTGTAAAGCTTTCTCCTTTCAGTAAGGCCTTTGCCTGCAGAGGCTTACTGCTGTGGGCACAATTAACGCTCAGGATCCGGCACAGGGAGACATTCTCCCTTTAATTCTGAAGACTTGCAGTACTGACTTTTACATACACTGTCTACTACTATAGCATGAAATAACATTTATGTGTAATTATAAAATAATTAGAAATTATAATTACACTACAGCTTATACATCTGAGTATACCATTATTACAAGGAATAACCATTAAAATAAAAATGCAAATATGTTAATGACTTATCATTTGCAATTCTTTTTCTCTTAAATATCTAAAATAACTTTGCACAGCAGTCAGTCAAGTCACTAGGAAACAAATCCTTTTCCACAAAATGTGAAGGAACTATTCACATGATCAGGTATCGCAGTCATTAATTTGAACATGGGAAGACGTGCATTTCACCGGTGTGAGGCTGGAATAGTTATTAGGAAGGAAAAGTACAACTCTATGTAAGAGACAATGTGTGCACTTTTGTTCTTCCTGTAAGCAAATGATGCCAAATCGGTTGTCACTGCTGTCTCACACTGTACACAGAAAGGGGAATGATGAAACTACCCGTTTAGTTACATGATTATACAAAAATTGCCAGCAGAAGAAAAGGCTTTAAAAATAGCCACAGCTCTTACAAGGCTGCCAGTCCTGTGCCAGACCGAACGCAGAGGACCCAGAGGTGCAGAGCCGCCCTGAAGGAGGTAGGTCCCTCAAGCCACTCGGCCACACTGCCAGCGCGGTGTCCCCTGGCCTCCCCTGTTGACCAGGAGCGTGTGGCCTCCCTCGGGCTCCCCAGCCAGCCCTGAGCACGTCGGGCCACGCGCCGCAGCTGCTGGAGCAGGGCTGAATTAATTCTGCAGTGCCCCTGCAGCCGGGCTGCTTGCACGCATGCCTGTGGTGCTCGGTACAAAACACGCCATCTTTCACCCCCGTCTGTCTGCCACACAGTTGGTGGGATGAAGTTCTCGAGCACTGGGCACACCTTGAATATCTGCTAGGCTTTGACACCCCTTGTTCCAGAATAACATGGCTCCGCTGTGCTGTGCTGAGGAACACAGGAGCCTCCTGAAACAAAATGGGGACGACAGCAAAAAGCTTTGGTGAAGACAGGCAGGAACGGACTAAGAGTGTGTTCTTCGATGGTCAGCAGAAGGTTTGCTAAGAAGGTGGGATAACAAGAGGATCTGACACCTTCCTCCTCTTGTGAGGAACAAACCAGGCATATTTGAAAGATCAGAAGTGAGAAATGCCCTCGGGCATGCTTCATTTATCCCAGCAGCCTAAGACTAATTCAAACCATCAGCCAGCACGCAGTCTACCAGTGTAATGCCTAAATAGACACACTATTGCAATACTGTCAGCAGGCTAAAGTAAAAAATATTTTAATATAAAAAATACTTCGAAGAAAATATATGTGAAACTGCAATTGTACAATATTAGGAATGTGTAATAGAAGCTTTACAATCTTAAACCACTGTTTAAACCACTGTCAGTGTCTATTTAGTCAACCAAAACAGGGACTATGATAAAATATGAATTCAAAAATACTGTAAACTACACAAGTGAGGGGTCAGCTTTAAATCTATCAATGAAAAAGTCTGCTCTTTACAGAGACCACTCAAGCGTCCCAGAGGATGAAACTGCTAGCAGAAACTAAGAGAGCACACAAGCGTCCTGCAGATCGTTGTGAACAGGAGGAATTGATCTCTGCAGTGGCCTGTGGTGAGAGTCCCTTGCTCTTAACTGCAGCCTTAAAAAGTTTACAGGGTGCAAAATAAGGAACTTGTTTAAATTATGAAAGTGGATTTGCACCTAAGAAGCAGAGAGAAGATCAGCACTGAACAACATAGCGCCGAGACCCTTGTCATTAGGAGATATGCTTGGAAAAACAGTATTTCATCTATCATTACAAATGCTATTAGAAAATATTTGAGCGACTAAGCTTTTCCCAGGTCATTTTATCAAGTCTTGTATTAATGGCCTGCCCGGGCAAGTCAGACACGTTATCTGCAGAACTCTAGGGCAGCAGGGCAAAAATACTGCAGGGTAGGAGCCTCCTGAACAACACTTGAGGTAAAATTCATGTCTGAGTTATATGGATGCCCTGGGAAAAAAAATGATCCTAGCAGCCTCCTCCTTGGTGTAGTTGGACAAAAAAAGAAAAAAGAAAGAAAGAAAAAAATCATGTATTCACATTCAAGGGCCTAAGAAAGAGCAGTTCAATCATCCAGGGTTGTAGTTAGCCCTCCAGGACAGGTTACAGCCAACCGCACACCCAAAGCGTGAGGCATGCCCAGGAAAACTGGAGAGTGGCACTGCCTGCTCCATCCTCACTGCTGGCCTGGGCAGGCAGGCCAGCTCCACTCTGCTGTGTTTTTCCCCAGATCACCTCCACCAGGGAGGGATTTCGGGGGCAAGGGCAGACTTTTGACCTTAGCTGTAGTGTTAAACAACTACACTGCGTGAGGGAGCGCAGCGTACCCATCCTGGGAGAGGGTCTGCCCGGGCGCGTGTATCCGCATGGCAGGCTGCGGCTACGTCCGCCGAATAAAACAGCTCGGGCTGCAGCCAGACGTGACCCAGCTCTCGGCCTGCCTTCCAGCAGAGGGTGGGCACTTCCAAACTGCCTGCCGAGAGCTCGGCCTCTGGTCCAGCCACACAGGTGGACGTGCATCAGGGCTCACGTGCTCTGTTTCTCACACACAGACATGCCTGTGGTGGCTTTTCTCTGCTGTATGCCTGTGGAGACTGAAGATGAAGCTGAGGATGGTAAAAAATAAAGCGGATTACCATCTCTTGCAAGTGGTTTAGGCCTGATTGCCCTGCAACAAAACTGTCTCTTAGGGCCTGATTCAACCTGCCCCGACAGAGACATCAACACCTGAGCCAGCTGTCTAGACTTCCGTTATAATCGCAGCTGAGAAAGAGGCATTTCTAAGGTGCCAGTCATCTCTTCTTCAAGTGGATGTCTGAAAAAGGCGAGAGAAATCAAACCTTTCCAGCAGTTATTGCTCCCCGCTGACTACAAAGGGAGCCTGGGGCAACCACCCCCGTGTAAGCGGCTGTGACACAGATGCGCGAAGTCGGGCAGCTCCCATCCCTCTCCTGTGAAGCAGAGCAGCACGGATCCTGCTGATCCAAGAGGAAAAATCTAAACACTCTCCACACACACCTGGCTACCTCCCGCCAGCACAGACAAAGTCACAGAAGTACGAAATGCTGGACGTCACCTTCCATGACGACAGGCTGTGTAGACTGTTCCCTCTTCGCTGCCAACGACGAAGTTATTGACATCTCCAGTTGGGAAAGCCATTCCTGTAACCGCCACAGGTTTGGACTTGTTGTACACCAGCTCCATGCTCTCCTATCAAAACAGGTCTTGGTTATTATTCCGCAGCTGTCATTTTCTTTGGCTTTTTTTNTTTTTTTTTTTTTTTTTTTTTTTTTTGCTAATTAATTTCTAAATGTTATCCAGAGCGGCAGGAAGGGAAGAAGAAATTGTCTGACCCAGTCAGACAATTTTGGTTTCTGCATAGGATGTTGCAAGAAGATGCAAGGTCTCGAATTGGGATGCACTGCTCCTGCTATCGTTGCTGCTGTCTGTCACGTGTTTCAGAGCAGCTGCAATGCACTGGTCTTTGCTACATCATCTTAAATCAGGCAGGGATGACAGGTGAGAATTTAAAATGTAATGGTGCAGAAACTAAAGTTAATACCTTAATGGTTATACTTGCCAGCTCCAGGCTCTAATAAAAACTACATTACCCTTCTATTTATAAACATTTTTGAAATCAGTTGTTTGTCAGGAAACACATGTAATGGCATATGCACCTGAGGCATTTATCAGTGACATTTGTCGCTTTGCAGAACAAAATAAAAAAGTTGGGGTCATGTCACGACTGCCATTCGAAGCATTGTTTTTCAGGGATTTTCTGAGGTAACCACAAACATTCTCTCTAGAATCCACCATCAAGCTACAAACCAGCAAGCATATTTTCTTTCTTTTTTTTTTTATTTTCTAGCTATATTTCAAAGTAAATCAGCATGCCCATTTTTTGCTATTGCAAATACAAGCAGCATGAACAGTTTGTGGCCGTTGCAAGATGTGTATGCTTTGAGCAGATTTTGCACAACTCTAAGCTTTTTGGTTGTGCAGCCTCAATGGTGTAACCCAAGAATCTACAAAGGGGCTGAATGATTTAGCAATTTTCATTTTCAGCTATTTAAGTGCGTATGTTTTCTATGTTTAAGATGTCTAACCTGCTACTCTTCCAGGGCTAAAGTCAGCAGCATTTTTATCAGCAGGGATTTTTGCTGTAGCTAAAGAAAGTGGGTGTCCCTGTGGGAGGAGAGGGATGCAAATCCATAGAGAAACTTTTGCTTGATTTATGTTTTTCTTTCAAATACATTTGCTTCTATTAATAAGGCAAAGTAAGACCTGGAAAATGCATTCACAGAGTACCTGTGGGCCATATATCTCTGCAAAAATCTTCTGGGGTGAGATCATCATTTAGCGTCTCTTTAGATATGGCCAGATGCTGTAGTGGACTCTCTCCTCCCAGTGCTTACACCATGGCTGTACATGAGTGCCGTGGATCTGTGTCTTTGGAAGGTTTCATACTGACACAAATCAGCAACACTCTACTCCTCCCAATTTAAAGCTATGGCATGTAGCTTGACGTCAAGTCCTGTGCCTTTCTTTTCAAGATCACCACGAGCCATGCGCCAAATTTCAGCGTAATGCGGGGTGTGTTCCTATCCTTGCTGAAAGCCAGTTTTGGAACTGGGAAATTCCATCTGAGTGATGAACTTCTGGAACTGAGGTGTTCACAGATCTCTGCTTCAAAATCTAGTATTCCAGGAAGTGAACACATATGGGTGGGATTTATCTTCTCTATGTTTAAGTGAGAAACTGGGCAAGGGATTCAGGTGCCTAAACATAGATGCCTGGGCCATTTTAGATGCCTTCACTTCTATTCCAGAAGTGTAGTGCTTTCTCATGGTTCCAGGACACAACTACCAGACCCATCATGTTGTCTCAGAGGAGCATGAGAAACATGATCTAACTTTGAAGTTGGCCTCACTCTGAGTAGGGGATTAGATGGGATGACTTTCAGAAGCAACTTACATCCTAAGATTTGACAGTTCTGTACCCCAGAATATCTAAAATGGTATTTCACACTCTGATGGGATGCATTGTCCTATAGAAGTGCCTGGTCTCTCTTTACATTAACTGTAAAGGGAACTCAGATGACTAGCTTGGACTTGACCTGGACCTTTAGATAGCTGAGGTTAGGAGAGAGGAGTCCCACGTCTTATGTCAACACTGAAAAGCAAATAACTCAAGAGTAATTACACATTAATGCACAATTAATGGATGATTAATGGAATCATTAAGAGGAGTTTCTACTCAGCATTTTGAAACAAGATCAGATCCTATGATATTTAACAAAAACAGTAATTTTTTTTTTCTAAGAAAAGAGAAATAAAAAATGAATGATGGGTTGGGATAGAAAATGTACTACTCCATAAGATAACACTTTAAAGATGCTTTCCATAGAGCCTTTTCAGCATCAGATTCTTTGTCTAGTTTCCATTTTTATAATCACTAGTGGTTTGGACAATTTTCTTGGATTTCCTTTCATTTCTGATACAAAGGGGGAGGGACGGGGGGGACAATAGCAACAAACATTCCAGAAGGGAGAGTTAGCTCTAAAACTTTTGATTTGCATTGTTTTTTCCTTTGGCTACTGAAAGCGGGCAACAAACTAAGCTTTCTGACTTTTGTGCCTTGGAAACCCATAGTGCCTAGGGTGTGTTCAGCAGCAGTGCAATCTAGTCCATATTTGTTAAACAATGCTGTAGAGTAAGTATAATTTATACCACAGGCGACTTCTGTAATTACTGTGCTTTAAAACGGATTATTTCATTTTCACTTGAAACTGACCTATGTATTAACGTATTACAATAATTGCATGATTTGTGGTAAAGGAAATGGGTTTTGGCTCTTAGCTGAGACTGCTGGAAGCAAGCTGTACTCTTTCAAGTGCATCCATTGGTTTTAGTTTGTATAGGATGTGAGGTTTTGGCTTTTAGGAGCTATGTTCCATTAAGCAGGTATCCTGCTCTACCGAAGGTGCTTTTTTTCCTGTATGGGAGAAAACAAACCCACCTGTGGAGTTGAGAGCATGTCCAGGCTCCAGGAGCACATTTTGCCATCCGTGGAGACGGTAATGAGATTGTGTGCATTCTGTGTTCCAACTACATTGACACAATATACGGGATGCTGGAAACACATTAACACGGGAAATCAAAGAGACATTCTCACATCTTCAAAAACACATTCCTAATATTTCATATGTTATTGTAAAGAATGATTAAGTAGTCACATAATGCCTGGAAAATACGGGACTCAGCTTTTGCCAGATAGGAATTTAACTTCTTTTTTATTTATATAAATTTTAAGAGGCATGTTATGGAGTTGGAAATGTTTTCAAAGTTTCATTTTCTTCATCATAAAGCAACTCAGCTGAGTAATGCTGTGAAAATACTTAATTATGTGGATGAGATTTCACCCACAGGGACATGTATTATTCTACTGACGGCTTTTGACACTGAAAATAACTGGCAGAAAGAGGCAAATTGTCCAAATAGAATCAAAATGAAAACTTTATTGAAGAAAGCAGCTGTGTAAAACTTGAACTTTTCCAGAATTTGGCTTGTGTGCTAAATATTTGCAAATGTACTTCAACAGAAAAATGTAAACTAGTCCATCAGCATTCTCCAGTATTGGCCAATGTACCTTTTTTAGATCTGTCATTATAAATGTGGAGTGACTAAATTTAGGGTGTTACACCTGGTTCATCATATTGTTGGTCCATGGAGGCTGAATTCCATTTAGTATGCAATAATGAAACTTGGTCTATTCGTTTTCCAAGAAACCTGGTAACATTTTGAGCCTGAAGTGTCATCTGATATATGGTGGTGGCATATGAGGGATGGTTCAAGTTCAGCCATCTCCACAGTGAATAATCAATCAGCCTGAACAATGAAATTTAATTTCCTTTGACCAGTACAAGTGATACTGCTGAATTAAGGGTAAGACATACACACCAAAGAAAAACTGTGATTCTCTGCCTCCTGTGCAGATGAATAGAAGACTTGTGTCTCCAAGAAAAAAAAAAAATGCTTTTTACTAATATTTCACTTATTTAAAGAAAATCAGGACCAAACTTACTATAGATCCCTACACAGCTTCTAAGTGAACTCCATGTAAGGTTAGAAACCTAGCATTTGCTCGCACTGAAATGAGTGACAGAACTAGCACTTATTTTAGATTCCTTGATGGTCCAGCTGCAGGTCACCCCTGCAGCCAGTAATGAAAAGCAGAAATCTCCAGAGCACTGGCTAGCTCTCAGGTTTGATACCAGCGCAGGCCCAGTAAGTGTCCCTGCCTCTAAGGGCAAACAGGGCGCATCTGAATGTACAGTGCATGTGCGCACGCACCGAAGATGGACTCGTTGGCAATTGCTCCTGAAATGGGGCCTTTGCTCGGACGCCACCTGTACACATCAGACAGCAGTAAATCGCGAGGTCCACTCTAAACGCTGATTTCTCTCTCTCTCAAGATTGTTAAGCAGCTGGTGTCCCCCAGATCATCAAATGGGCCTCAGATGATACACGGGTCCCCAGTCTATCCCTCACATGTGTCTCGTTATTACCCTCCTACAATGGACCTTCATGCTTCTTAGCGGTGAGCTAATTACCACAGTGCTAAATATGATTAGTGCATATTGATGTGCAAAATAAGCCCAGTCCTATTCTATAATGGGTGTTTGACCTCCAGTAGGCCAAATGGACGGGGACAGAGGGGGTGGGAGGGAACTAATGCAACCAGCGGTGCAGCTAGAATATTTAGGGGGAAGGGGGAAAGCGAGCCATGTCATTCCAGCAGCACTTCTGTGTGCCAGGTCTGGCTTTAATCAAGGTTGCCAACCATCAATTTCATGCACAATAAAACTCACGGCAGAAATGAAAAGACCTAAGGAAAACGGATGAAAAAGACAACCAACTGTACGTAACAGAAAGTCTAAACAGACTCCTTCCTTTCAAAGGGTCGCTGCCAGCTTGCTTTTATTTATTTTGGAAATGAAATCATCATGCAAAAGGGTTTTGTCTTAATTAAAATTTCCTGTTGTCCCAAGTGCAGATGTGTGGTGGGTGTGAAAGGAAATTAGTGAGTAAGCTGTGGGTAGAATTCTCTTTCCTGGTGAACCTAAGCAGCAATCAGTGAGACTAAACTTAAGGAAGGTTTAAGTCAGAGATAGCAACATACTCTATCTGTTTCAAATAAACAAAGTGAGAGAAAGAAAAGAGAAAAATCCTTTTTTTCATATATGGCATAAGTTCAAATCAAAAATTGACTATTCAATTAATTTATCTAGCAGCGCACAAAGTAACATTGCCACAGTAGAGTTATCTTAATTTAATCCTTTTACTTGGCAGCTAGGATTCAAACCAGCCTTTTGCAACTCAGATTTCATTTACAGTTTATGTGATTCCTATATTTGAACATAAAGTAAGCACTCTTTTATTGTAAAATCTGATCACTCCTTAAAAACATCATGCTTCCTCATGTTAGACTGTGTAAACACTTATTTATACCAATCCACAACAGCACATAAAGTGCACATCCACAATGGAAAGTCATTTATTTTTATTTGTTAAAAGCAAAACATCACATACTGTCCTATTGCAATAATAAAACTATTTTAATATATAATTCCAGGAGGTACAATTTTGTCTTAGACATTTTTGAGTGTAAACAAATTACTTCCCATTAATCTTTTCTTTTCCACTAGATTTTGAGTCCCAGTTGTTCAATTTTCAGTGATAGTCAGTTTCTTGCCATTAGTTTTCTGGTCTGCTACATCTCTAAATTGCACTTCCAGGAGAGACTATTTCCTTTCATGCAGATTGAACACCATTACTGGCAATAAAATGAGCAAAAACATTAGGGAAATGAAAAGCAATGTTGAAGTTGCAACCCATGGCACAGATCATTAGATTATTACATCAACATTCATGATAGTGGAAATTTAGGGAACAATATTTGTACTGCCTGGCCCACTAAGCACGTCTGTGCACACCTGTCATTTTTTAATATGAGAGACATGCCATCATAATACTGGCCCCACACTGAATCTTTTGCTTTAATTCATATGACACGGCTTTTAGACGTTGTCTTTTAACTCTGGGGATTATGTTGTCACCGTCAAGTAAAAGCTGAACCTTGATCTGCAAATTCCAAAGATAAGAATCACAGAACTGTAGAAGCTGGAGGTGCAAAAGACCTATCACTTTGTCTGATCCTTCTCTCTGCTAGAACAAGATCATTATCTTTCGGACTGCTTTGTGTAGTTCAGTTTCTTATGTTTCAGGAAATCTTGCACATTTTACTACATTCTTATATTATTACATTTTTCTTCTCTTTTCAGCATATATTTTCTTTTCCACTTCCCACTCAGGAATGGTCCCAAGCCCAGTCCCAAGATGAGATACCTTTACCATCCACAGAGTAAACCTTCCAGCTCATATGAAGAGTCTGTCTGAGCCCAAACTCTCAGAGAGGAGAGCTCAAGGATGCTCAGCATCTCAGGGCAGGATGGACTGGAGGTCAGTACTACAGCAGATAGAAGACACTTCAGCAGGCAATCCAGGCTTTTCTCTTCCTCTAGCACAATATGGGTACTTTGCAATGTAAGAGCATCTTCTACCATAGACATAATCTTGTACCATGGAGAAGCTCTCTTCTTTCTCAGGCATTTTGTACTGCTCTGCCTGTTTATCTCCCAAACATCACCAGAGCCCTGTGCCATCATCACTATATCTGCAGAAATGTTTGTTGTGTTGGCAAAATGCACTTCCACATCACTGTTGAAACAAACTCCCCCTCTCTGTGCAAGCTCTGTCCTATGGTCCTGTCTGGAGTAGGAGACCATAAAAAGGATTTATGTATTTCTCTACTGGAAAACAGAAGCAAACTGCCCCACACTCTTCAAAGGCACAAATGTCTACTTACCAGACTCCAGTTGGATCACTGTGGGTGCCTAACCTGTTTCAAGAGACAAATTTTTGCTCAAGTAGACAACAATAAATGATTCAAATTGCCTGCCGTGCTGGACTGAGACACACAGTCCCTATAGTAACCTGGCTCTCTTGTACGGGCAACGGAGAGCAAGACTCACAGTGCCACTGTGGTGGCACACAGGTGCCTCACTCAAGTGTTGTGACTGCTCCTGTCCTCTTCCTTGGAAAGGAGGATAATCTCCTGACCTGGCCATATGAAGTGTGAGGGCTTAACACAGTAGGTGGTTGTACATCTCTCTCATCTATTTCTTTCTCTTCAAGGACCACACTTACGTTTTCAGCTGTGTGGCAACCAGCACCATATATACAACTAGACAGCTCCACTTCCCTGCTGACTAATTCCTCTAAGGAAAGGATGAGGTGATGCTTATCCTTACCGTGTGAGCAGCAGCAGATAAGGGAGTTCTCTGAACAGGAGTCCGCCTGTGACTGCGATTATCCCACAAGACAATTTGGCCAGAGTATGTTCCACCAACAACCAGGTTTGGGTGAAAGCGGGCGAAACAGACAGACATCACAGATGACTGGAGTAAAACAGGTAGAAAAGAAGAGAGGGGTTAGATGGCCAGTCATATTCAGTTCTCCTTAAGGAAGCATGTTGTGCTTAGCATTTTGAATTTTAGAAATCAGTTCATGACCCCTATTCACATTCTTTGCACACCAATAATTCTGCAAAAGCCAATAGGACACAAGCAAGGAGCTAATTTTGAGCCTAAAATGTGTAGTTCCATTGGTCCTAGGAAAAATATGAACCATGATGCTAAAAACCTGAGATAGCGTGATGCTAAAAACCTGAGATACCCTCTCCATGACAGTGATAGGAAAGTGCTTCATTTCCTTTCCAAAAGTGAGAACTTCAAACAACCAGATGACAAACCAACAGAGGCTCCTGGCCCACAATTTCCCACCAGGAAGACTGCCTCCCCTATTTCTCTTCTAACTTCTAACTCTCAAACAATTTGAGATGAGTTTGTGAGAGGCCCTCCAAAGTGCACCTCAAGGTCTGCTGCCTTGAGAGCACTGGCTGACAAGCAGTGTCTCCTTGTTGGATCAATGACCAATTTCTCTGCTACAGAAAGGTCCTTTTCTAAGAGCAGAGGGAATCACAATTTCCATTACACTGTTTGAGCAGAAAGGAATTCTTCATCATTTTAATGACAGCTGGGTTGCCTTTGTACATTTTCTTTAACTGGGGATGCTGAGGAGCCAGACTGGTGTAACAGTTGCCCTGGCCATCTGGTAGAGCGCTCCGCAAGCCAGTATGGAGATGGGTATCTATCCCAATTACCTCCTTCAAGTCTCTTTAAAATAACATACAATATCTGAAGTCCTCAAGGGAACAGTCCCCAGAACCTCCATGTGCCAACAAGCTAGAGCCAACAGCAACAAGCTGTAACTCCTCCAAGTCCTCCATTCTCTTTTTAAGGAATTATTTCCCATTTTTATATAATTAGTCCTGGATGTTTTGTCTCTGTTTTATGCAAATTGGAAAGCAAATGTTACAGTATTCATATAATTTCCTGAGAACTCACATACTAATAAAGACAGTTTGCAAACAGAAGCAAATGTCATTTTTCCATGGGCAGTTTTAGTGATGCTTACAAGCCACAGAGCAAGACTTTAACTTCTGTGGCAACTGCAGTCAGAAAGTTAAATTCCCTGCTAGTGGTCACATTCTTAAAATTTCATTTTCTGACTGTTTCCAACCAGTTTTGGTAACAAATCTTTGTTACAGTTTAATGACCAGATATTTTGAAGTGGTGATATTCCTATATGTGAACCTATTTAATTCAGCAACAAAGGGTTAACTATATTACTGTATTTCAGTTGCATAAAAAGCATTGCAGACATTTAAGTAAACTTTGTTGAACTGAGAACACAGGAGCTGCCAAACTGAACTAGAGCCAATGTCTACCTAGCTGAGGATCCAGTCTCTGGCAGGGGTAGACGGAGTTATAAAAACTTTGACGTGGGCAGATGTGTGGTCATCTTGCCTTACTATGCCTCATCATGATTTCTAGTGGCTAGAGATTGGTTTCAGCTCTTACACCAGAGATTTAACAACCTTTCCAATAGGGTTGGAATTAATTATGCTAACTCCTGATGTCTATAACTAGGTTAATAAGAATAAAGCAAAATGTGCTGTTTAAATAGCTTTTACTGACTTCATGTGGCTGGCTGATATCCATTGTTTAAAGCCAGATTTTATGCTAAAATAACCTAGCAGAAATACTTACATCATACAGCAATATATTCAATCCTGTATTTTTGACCTAGTGAGGTCAAAAATAATAAAATCGCCAAGATGATGAAATAAGTTGCCACTACCTTTTTCTTTCCCTTTCTCTCTGAATTTTCAGGGGCGTTCACTTGACATCTTTGATCCCTTCCCTTCTCTACTAAAGCTTTTCATACATTTCTCTGATGTTATACAGGCTAGTATCTAGTGACTAGATGATTCGTATATATAATTGTCTATTTCAGTCCATATCTATCTAAGCACTTAAGCACAGTAATTATACTATGGTCAGCCGTAGCAACAAATGGTAGGTCCCCAGCACCATTTCCAAAGGACCTATTAGCTTTATAGATAAGAAAAAAACACCTTTGAGTAACAGTACTTTGGTACTGCTAAGAGAGACTTAGAACTCAGCTATAATGCAGCTGCCATCCGGTTTCCACAGATCCCCCATACATTATAATTAAAACGACCCTACAGCACATGTTCTACATTTTATCTCTTTGTTTAATGGCTTCATGAGTTGTTTTAATCAACCCCGCTCATTCCTTATAACTAAGCTGACAGATATTCTTACACGAAGTGAAATAGCCAGATGATTCTAAAATAGTACAGCTACACCACTGCGTACACCCCACAGCAGCTACAAGGCTCCATATGTATTTTAAGAAACCCCAATTCAAACAGTCGTTCCACAACAAAGTTCTCAGTTTGTCCGAAACAAACTTGGGAGACTCTGAAGCAGGGCGAAGAAGCCAAGTGGACAGTGTATTTTTAAATGCTGTGTTTTCATGGTTAGAATGTTTTTGAATTCAGAATCCCAGAATACAGTTGAATGGTCAGGATATAAACTGCTAAAGTGTGTTTTTCATAAAGTTCAAAAATAACCTACAGACATGACATGGACTTAAGCCCTCTGCACTGCTTCTAGTTTTACTTGTTGTTCCAAAGTAACTCGCATTCTTCAACTGATGAAATGTGCACATCCTTTTAATTATGTCAATATTATTTTTCTACTGAGGAAAAACTTCTGTCAGATATTAGAATTTAACAGTTTAAGGGCTCCACTCCATACCACTTAATAAAGTGATTATTTTCTTAAAGTTAATGGCAGTACTCAGATGAGTAAGGGCTGTAAGATCCAGCCCATTCATTTAAGAACTTTAAAAGCATTAATTTCTTAGTCTTAATGGGAGAGAGCGGCAGACAGGTCTCCAGTCTGTCTGAACAGCTCTGTGCTCAAGGAGAGCAGCAGAAACCATTCCCCGTAAGCCTCTCCTGCCTCCAGGCTGCGTCTTGATGCAGATTCAAGCCGTCTTGCTCCCCTAAAACAGAGTTTTGCCATTGACTTCAAAGGGGGAGGAACCAGCACATGGTCAGGTTTTAAAATAACAGCGTATCCTTCTTTGCACTTCTCCCACACCTTTCTAAGGAAATCTCACAGCACTTTCCAGTAACGACAGTAAAGCTTCCCAGTATTTCAGTCGGGTATATTTTACCTGCTGTATATGCATAGTTACCCTTTGCAGAGGACAGAAGCAGCTGGTTTCACAGTATATGGCCACAGTGCATAAATAAATTTACGAGGGGTCATGTCAGAAGGAAATTCCTCTGGGAGTTTTGTGTCTACAGTATAAAAACAGCATGTAGAATAGAGTCTGAACAACATTGTCTTTTCCCAGGTGCCACAGAACATCTGTCTGCAAGTTGTCAGCACCCTCAAGAGCCAAGAACCCCCCAGTGCTTGGTCACCTTCATTTTTCTGTATTGCTCTATGCAGTGAATCACTTCATCATTCTCTTTAGCTTAATGCTCTCGTGTTTTCTCCCCCTGTGCAAATACAGTCTACTGGATTTAGCTTTGTCTGTTGCTCCTTAGCTTCCTCAGCATCCCCACCAAAGCACTTCTGGCTTTGCGATCTTCCACCCAGATTTGCTACTCTATCTCAGCAATGGCTTTCCAGTAGGTGCCACCATGCTTGTGCTGCTGCCTCCCTGCCCATGCATGCTCTGCCTGTCTGCAGAGGTGAGCAGCTCTCAAACGACCCAACAAGCGAGTCTGAATTACCTGCAGAGTAATGCCCAGGCAACAGAAGAGCCAGGCCCAGGCTGATAAACCTGAGATTTCTGCTGGGCAAACAGGTGATCCTACTTCCCACGTGCTAAAGCTTCTGCTCCCAGCTGTGACACCGAGCTTTGAAAACTTAACTTAAGAAACAGATCACGACATGGCTCTGCTCTTGTCTTGGCAAAGAGAGGGCTATCTCAGAAAAATAAATGCTGTCCATCCCATCCAGAGGCCTGCAGTTGGAGGGAACAAGGTAGCACGTCCCTGTGACCTTCGTTGGCAGTTGTCTCGCCCTGTGTGGAGAGAAGTGCTATGGAGGTGACAGGGTGGTGGCTTTGTTCAGCCACCTTCGCCTCCTCTCACCACGCTGATGCACACAATTCAAACAGGCCCCAAGCCCTCTTCAAGTGGCTGGCAGAGCTGTTTTTTATTTTAGAAGCTTAATCCAGCCCAGATTTGGATTAATGATGGCATATCCCTTCAACCACAGATACACATGCTCAGGACAGACAGCCATTTAGATTTTCCTTACTGAGAAGCCTGACCTCAATACCCACATCTGATGTGTGCAAGGCCCCAGAGACTCAGCTGTCTGTGCTCATGTCCATAGATTTGGATGGCACTCTGCCCAGCCACCAGTTGAACAAGTTCACAAAGACCTGGGTGCTAAACAATAATGACTTTAAATAGCCAACAACTACTGCATTCAGCAAGACCTCTTCTGCAGGAAACCACCCCCGTAGGCAGCACTGCCATACTGGTGCCATATGACTACACTTGACACCAGATGGATCTCCAAACAATACTTTGTCAGTGGGAAGAAGCGATCGGAGGAGTTCACAGGCATTTCCAGGCTCCGAAATACCAGGTTATATTGCAGCAGGCACTCAGGAAACTCCTGGGTAGATTTGCTAGCTGAGAAAACACATGTGAAAGAGCACTGCAGTCTGTGGCACGCTACTACAGGTCAGTCTAACACAGACAACAGCAGGCAATAACATTAACTGCAGCCGAGCGCTGCAAAGCCTGCGATGAAGAGGCAGATCCTGTTCCATGCGTCAGGGAATTAGCTTCGAGGGACTGAGAGCACAGGGACAAAGCTTTGCTACTGTCGCTTAGCAAGAACCATGCAAAAGTGCCAAACCCATAGTACTTTATCTACGGGATCCAAAGAATAGGGCCTGAACCTCTGACCAACTATGCCTGCCCTCCTGAGGAATAAATAAATAAAGACAATAATTTACATCATTTAAATAATTTACTCCTAACCCTTTGCTCTCACAACTGCTCATCAAGAAGAACATTTGAAGAGTCTAAGCACAGTCCCTCTGAGAGCTGCCCCAACTTCTTCGGACCAGGCAATCAGGAGACAGTCTTGTCATGTAAGCTATACTCACACTCACACTATATATGGCCCCAGAACAGATACAGATGATATACCTCAACTGCAAAAGTGGATTAAAAACATCATCTAGAAACAAAACAGGACCTGAGATACTAAATAAAATCCTTTTTTCTTGTCCAAGGACTGAGAATCAGCGTGGAAAAGCAGTGGTATCAGATCAGAACACTGGTTCCTCTCGTTTAGCATCCTATTACTTCCTTTTTGCACCACAAGAGAAGGTGTGAGATACCTTTAAAGAGATAATTCTCAGTTGACTTTACCCTGGCTACTGAGATACATGGATTTGTACACTGACATAGAGACTACGTTCCCTCCAAGAGTCTCGCTTATTTTTAAGTATCAGCTACTATA
Organism: Anseranas semipalmata; assembly: GCA_013399115.1. Taxonomy (NCBI): domain Eukaryota; kingdom Metazoa; phylum Chordata; class Aves; order Anseriformes; family Anseranatidae; genus Anseranas; species Anseranas semipalmata. Next base: position 942,068 of record VXAA01006626.1, read on the forward strand.
ATTCTGAGTATTTTTGTTTCATGTAAATGTTTAAGTATAATTAGTAGTTATGAGATAATAAGTAAATGGCAGAGAGGATAACAACACAGATAAAATTGTTTTTCCCAGTTATGTTTGAAAAGGTACCTAAAACACGATTTCTGTGTATGGAAACCTTTACCAAAGAGGTTAATTCTAATTTCCAAAGGCCTTAAACTCCAAGACATTCTGTATTACTTCCCCTGACTCTCTTCCTATTGAACTATGAAATAGCATCTGATTTTGTGCTAGAGATTATATGTGGTACCATATAAAATTTCGCTTCTAGTAAAAATAAAATAAAAGCAGTTGACATCCTTCACATATTTAAAAAAATAAATAAAACCAACGAAACACTTCTTCAAACCAAATGTCAAAATCCTGTTTAATTAAAAAAAGGAAGTTTATACTTGGTTATGGTGTGTGTTGACATCTATCCCTTTGATTTACAAGAGTATGGACTGGAAAGAACAGATTGCTTTATTCAAGGGAAAGAAAGGAGGGAGGGGGGCCCAGTGTGACAGGAAAGAGTGTAGGCTGTATTAACTTCAGTGCTTGTTAAAACATGAAAGATTAATGGTAGAAAGGGAGGGAAGAATTGTGAATGTCTCCAGTTTAGGATCTTCAAAAATGTTTGGGGATTCTAAGAATGTCTCACCCGACCACATGAAAGCTGCACAGAGAGACGCAGCCACACGACTGCTCTAAATCCAAAGCTGGTATTGCTCCACTTATACCATCAAACCGATAGAGCTGAAATGTAGCCACAAATTAAATTTATTTTTATTGAAAAAGTACTAAGTCCTTAAAAAGAAGGAAAAGAGTATGTCAGGAAACACAGCTCCTTCTTAGCTGAGTTTACAGGGTAGGTAAGTCTGACATCTAACCTCAGTGCTGACATCTGAGCGTTGGAGCAGAATAAGAACACTCTGCCCAAGTCTGCAGACAGGCAACATCCAGCCTCATGCCTGCCTTTTTAAGCAGGGCAGAAAGCTGAACCTTTTACTTTCATCTCTGTAACTGCAGGTTCAGCCTGTGTAACTACAAGAATAAAATAATCAGAAGAAAGTCCTCAAGCTGCCTTGCCAAAAGGAAATCTGCACTTCAGCTCTTTTGGCAAGTGTATTTGCTAATACTATTCATTCAGTGGTGTTGTGATGACTCAGAAAAGCAGCATAACTGTTCACTGTATTGAAAAAGTAAATAAACATGATACTTCTCAAATGTGATATGGGGAGATTCTGCCCATGTTTATCCATGACTGAAACAACAGATCAGTTTGGTAATCCTGAATTACTACATATACATGCAAGCCTAAGAATACAGTCCTTGCTGAATATCATACTTTATCAGAGCGAGGATGAAGGAATTAAAGCCTGGAGAAATAAGTAGCAATTTCATAACAAGAGCACCTGAAAATTGAGTTTTCTTTCCATCCAACTGCTTACATGCCAAGTACCCACATTTGTCTGTTTTCTCTTACTAGGACCTGGCTGCTTATCAAATTGCAGGGTCAAATCTTAACGTCTGTATGTCTGTGCATTAAATGGAGAAAAAAGCACTTCCCTGGCTTGCCTGTTCTGTTTAGGTTGTGATACTCTGACAGTTATACAACAACACTTAATTATTTTGATGAAATCATTCACAAGCCTTAAGTGAAGGGCCTGAGACTGCTTTATTAAGATGGGTTTGTAACAAATTTCTTTCAAAGGTAGCTCAATCTGGTGAAGGCCTCTAGGATCTACCAAATAATAACATTACATGAACTTTTTTCTTGGCACACAGGTTCAAAATGCCACTTGATAAGAAGCAGTTCAGTTGCTTTCTGAAAATATGTGGCTGGTGGCAGAATTTTCTTCTCAACTATGAGGAACCCTTTAGAAATAAGTCATCATGTGCACGAGACAAACAGAACAGAAGTTTTCTGGTGTGTTTAAGTTTCACTTAAAGTGACACTTTTGATTCTGTTAACTAGTGCCTGGTGTTTTCATACAGTGGGAAATTCCAAGAGATTTTAAATATTAAAATCTTTGGTGAATCGCGGCTTGAATAATTTTCTAGTGATGAAATTTCCTTAACGTTATGCACACATTTACTGATATTCACTTTGACTTCTGTTTGAAAAATCATCTCAGACACAAAAGGTGTCCATCCACTCACCAGCTGACTCGTGACACAAAGGTAATTAGGTGCTGCAAAGTGTACTGGCAAATCCTTTTCCTGCCTTTATTTTCGTCTTTAGGCACACAACCACATTTGTAAATCTGGCTCATAATCATTGGAACATAAATCAATGTTTTAACAGTTTCTGTACGTCAGCAGCCAAAATTCAGATTCACCAACAACCAATGCACAACTATATTTCATTCCTAATTCAGGGCAAGATGTGAGTCTTTTGTTTTCTGCTTGTACACTCTTTGCTAAGGAGAAAGTACACAGTTTTCCTTTCAACAGTAAGTAATGTCAGGTTGCAATTGTCAGCCCTCTTTTTGTAAGCAAAAGGCTTATTGGACTGGACATTGAATATTAAAAGACTGTTTAACACAGATAGCTACCCCAAACGAAAAACCTCAACCAAACCATGAACTCCATCTTTCTCTAGCATGACCACCCTCCCATGGAAGTGGCAATGCAATCTGCATGTTAGCTTAGTTGGGTTTGGGTTTCATCTGGGTTCAGAAAATCAGTAAAATAAGCTACAATGAACTGTCTGCAGTAATTCATAAGGGGACAATAACTGACAAGAAACAAAACATTTTACATTTGACTTTTCAACTCCATTGAAATGCTTAATTCTCCATTCCCTTCAGACTCTAAAGAAATATGCTTAAGGACATGGTTTTTGCACAATTTTATTGACAGTTCAACTAAGACTCCAGCAACTACTGTAGCAAGTATCCCTAATGCTACGCACTGTCTTGAAAACTATACCCTGTGCACAGTCTGCTGTGTATATATTAAATCTATTGTAAGTACATGCTGATAATGTAATAAAGAATGAAATAAAGAATGAAAACTGATGCTTTCCAGATCCTTTTTCATTCTCTTTAGCAGTCCTTTTGGCAAGCAGGGCAGAGATTGCAGTGTTCGGTGCCAGATGGTTCTGAAAAAGGCAGAGTGTTAAGGATAGGTCAAGTTTTCAAAAGCCATCTCCATCTGCATAGCCTTAAAGCACGGTTTGCATTTCCATGCATTATTATTCATATGTGTGGATGACAGAATAAAGATGATAAGAAGAGTCCATGGTAAAAAACNAAAAAAAAAAAAAAAAAAGAGAGAGAGAGAACAGAAAAACAGGAAGAGTTTACTTTAGCCTGTTTTGGTCAATATTCATTATCATATCCCTTTGCATTCCTAGAGGTTTTGGAGTGAAATGGTATTTTAAGCACGGCAAAATGAACAAGAAGGCTTGAGAAGCGCATAACACAAAACAGCACACAAACCAAAGCCCCCAGAGCATTGCAGCTAGGCAACTCCAGCCAAAAGCATCTGCAAAGCTGAAGCAACATCTGTCCAGCAAATACCTGGGGAACTTGGCTGGGAAGGACAAGTTCAGGAGTTCTGGTCACTTTTCCTGAATTATTTCGGCATGTTCTCTGATATGATCTAATATAAAACACAGATATAGTCTTGGCAGCTCAGCCCGCTGCTCACAAAGTGTCCCAGCTACCAGGCTAAAGACTCCAGCCTCTTGGTGCAGCACGCTTCCTGTCCCAAGCGAGCCCCCTTTCTGCTGGGACCACAACCTGGCCTCAACAGCAAGCTCGAGGATCCCAATCCAGGGTACTCCCGACCTTGCACTGTGCAAAAGCAGAAGAGAACACCCAGAGAGTGAGGTATTGGCTAGGTTTGCCTGGCATCCTGTTGCCCTGTAGCCATTTATGTACCAGATTACCCATTTCCAGAAATTTCCGGCTGCAAAAAAAACAGGTACCACTGGATATCAGCTATTCCTGTGCTTTCCTATTAGCATCATCTCAGTGACAGGGATGGCCTAAGTAGGTTAGGTTCAGCCCTACGTTGGCAATGTTTTGCCTAAATAACACTTTATTTGCTCATATAACTTGTTCAAGTCTGCCCCTGTGCCTAACTCCCAGGATGGATAAAAAAGACTTTAAGCGTCTTTCAACATTGTTTTTTATTAAAAGAAAAAAAACTGATACAAAACACTTTCAAGGCAATGGAAGGGTTCCCTCTAGTCTTCATGGGGACCAGATTGCATCTTAAGCCACTGACCTCTTGTACAACTGTAGCAAAGAAAACTGCTCTTGATGTCTGTCAGCTCATACCTGAATAGGTTCTGGACTCTCTTCCTCACAGAGACAGCAAAACAAATGATCATTTGATGGCAAGTTCTGGAAATAGCAGAGTTGGGCTTTACAGAGCACACAGAGGTAGCAAATTCCAGACTTGGAGAACAGGAATAGAAATGAGTTGTTCTTGAGCTGTGATGGGAGCTTGGTGGTTTCTATGGCAGCAGTTTCCCAAACCACGCATTCGATCAATCAAACTACGTGAATTCAGAGATGAATTAGAAGCCAGAAGAAATGCTGCAAGAACAGTTACCTACAGCTCAGCCTGTGAAGCTGGGCACCATAGTCACAGCTACTTACAAGAGAGTTGCAAATGAATCTCAAGTGCAGCACTCAGTCCACCCGCCCTCCCCACCCCCAGTGAATGCACAGGCCATGAATATCCAGACATGGTCAGAAGGCTGAACACAAGAAAACTTCAGGGCCCCAGCTGAGGAAAGAACTTCTCTATATACTTAAGTCCATCTTGTCTCAGAAGGATGTTTATCCATGAACTTAATTGTAGATAATTCTTCTAAGTCCCCTGTGACTTCAATGACTCAAGAGCCCACTCACAGCCAAGCAAATTGGTAAGTGCTTTCCTAAACGCCTTTCTTGATTAAGGACTTCAGAGAGCCAGTGACCTCCTTTCAGGAGGAAGAAAGGAGGCCCTCACTTTCAGCTGATCCCTGGAAGATTCTGTAAAACCAGAGACAGTAAAGGCCCAGCTGACTTCTGCACAACGTCAGAGTTACAGGGAAGGGAAAGGGAGCATGAAGCATCAGAGACAGAATCACTCAGTTGCCAAGGTTTGAAGACATCTCTGGAAACTGTCTAGTCCAGCCCCTTGCCCAGAACAGAGTCACCTAGAGCAGGCTGCTCAGGACTTCATCCACTCAGGCTTTAATTACCTCCATGGATGGAGACCCCATGACCTCTGCAGGCAACCTGTGCCAGTGCTCAGTCACACTCACAGTAAAGGAGTTTTTTCTTATGTTTAAAAGCAATTTCCTGCATTCTGAATTGTGCCCTCTACCTCTTGGCCTATCACTGGGCACCAGTGAGAAGAGCCTTGCTCCATCCTCTTTACTCCCCCATCAGATAGACACATTGATAAGCTCCTGCCAAGCCTTCTTTTCTCCAGGCTGAACAGTCCAAGCTCTCTCAGCCTCTCCTCGTATGAGAGATGCTCCAGTCCCTTTATCATGTTAGCGGCCCTTTGCTGGACTTGCTCCAGCATGTCCATGTCCCTCTTGCACTGTGGGGAGCCCAGAACTGAACGAATCTGGACCCCTCTCACTTGTCAAGGACTCTACAAGTCTTTGCCTGAGTGGAGCTTTGCCTGACCCTGGATATAAGTCACTTGACATTTTTCCAGCTTAAGGCTATGAGGTGACTTCAGCAGGAGGTCCTAAGGGAGCAAAGGGACAAGAGTACATCTTATTTTACTTGTTCTTAAGCAATTGGCATTTTGTACTCTGTAGTCTATGTCACTTGGGCAAACTTCTATCAGTTCATTGTCAAAATAATTACAGTAATCTCTTCTTTTTGATTTAATTGTAGCTTCTAGTGAAGACTGACAGGCTATTATATTTGCCCAAATCCATCACTTTCACTGATGTATCATTTATAAGTAGTGTCACTGCATAATTGGAAATAATTGAAAATTAATTAAACATTGCACATAGATATAAGGATTGAGACTGAGAGGCACAGATAAACAGCTATCTAGAGGAAATGCAGAAGACACCATAGGCAAGTCTGTGTTCAAGAATGAGGGTGAGAACAGTTGCTTCTGCACTGTTCCTGTCTCCTACAGTAAATTACTGTACCAATTCTGATACAGGTAGCTTGGCTCTGCACCCATAGAGCATTAGGGAACAGATAAGGCCATGCACAAATACAAGACTACTCCCCATTATACACCCTATTTGTAATCTCCCTTTCTCGTAACAAACCTTAGTTTCCTGAAATTTCACATCCCACTTTCCTCACCTGCAAGATCCTGCTATTTGGTTGATCCATATAATGAATCAGGAAATTTTCACAAAACACTTCACACAGACACTTATTTTCTAAGAAAGGCTCGCTTTTTATAATCGTCATTATAGTGACAGCAAATAAAGCATCGTTATGCAGAGTAGTGCTCATACAGTAAGAATTACTAAGTGGGCTGACAGAGACTCCCCTTTTTGCTGGTTTCCAGAAGACTCTCTGCCCCATGTGAAAAGTCTTCCAAGGATAATATCAGTATCTCAGCCAGTCAGCACGTGCTTCTACTTTCCCTTTGTGGGAAGCATGGAGCATTAATCATCATTAAACCAATGTTGCCTGTATACAAAAGTTCTTTTCAGGGAACTTGTCAGTCACCCAGCCATGGGGGCAGAGGGTGGAAAACTGTTGATTTTAGACCTAAGGCAGAGGACAGTTGTATCCCAGGCTGTAACGATGGATTCCTTGGTTTGTGGAGCCTTTTGCAGCACTTTAAAAGAGTAACTGTTTTATATTTTGTGCCAGGTAACACAGAAAGAAGCTTCACTCCTCGCATAGAGCTCCCACAGAGACAAAAATCACGAGGTGAAATAATTTTCTTGAATTTGGACCAAATGTACTCTTCATTGCAAGTAGCCTGCACTGAGAACAGTTACAGAACCCAAACAGAAAAGTCATGCCTATGGCTGTTTATCTATCATTTGCAGTGCAGCTAGGGAATTGCATGGTATTTTATATCCTTTATGGAAAAAATTCTGTGGAAGGATCCCTATGACTTATTGATTTCACATTTGATCCTGCATTTCTTGTGCACCCCAAACCCTTTCAGCACTGGGAGTTTCAGATATACAAGAAAAACTTTAAAATGTAATGTTCACATCAACAAAGGAAAGTTATGTTCTTTTTTCCCTTCCTTCCTCCCTTTTTGTTAAAATATTTTACACTAGGTCATGTTAAAATGTAACCATATCAACAACTACGAAACTATAAAACACCCTCAGGAACAATTGCAGGATTTGGTGATTTTTTTTCCTACAATTTTGGGATAGTATGACAAATTTGCATTTTTTATCAACAGAGTTTTTCAAAATTTTAAGTTGGACGAATAATGTCATGTGTTTGTAAGTATCAATAATCTAAGCCATCTGCAAAGGAATGGTTTTGCAAAGGCATCTCTTTCAGGACACTGTGGATTTTGTCACTGCTTGAGGTTTTGGCAAACCATCAATATCACTATAATTTTCTCTTATGAAATATAGTTTTTGACTGAGATTTTTTTTTCCTTAGCTAGCTAAAGTTTAAAAATACTGCATGTCTAACTGCAAATTCAAAGGCTAGGTTTTCTGCAAATTGCATTATATTTGAATATTGTGTATTAGATGCCAGTAATTCAGAAAGGTACAATGCAAGTTATCAGTGAAACAAAGAGACTTCTTACAAAAAAGAATGCCTGCCATATCGAGTGGCCACCATGTTCTTTGTGTTTGGTCTGAAAGGAAGAATACGTGAACTTTAAGAAGAGAAACAGCATATTTAAAGACAGATACATTACAAATCACTATTTTAAAATATGCAAAAAGCATAACACTATAGGTAGTAGTGACAGCATATCATTTAAGCATATGACACTCTACCCCCTCCAAAAAAGGCTTAGAAACAGGATCCGCCTAAAATTTTCTATCCAAAAAAAGCAAATTTGTCACTTCCTAATTATTTGATTCATAATTGAAATCTTAGTTTCAAATGAGGACGATGATCTATGGTAAGCACTACTCTAAGCAAAGGAGCATTCTGTTGCTAGCAGACTTTTATGTATAAACACAGTCCTCAAGTAATTCAGAATGTTAATTACTAATAGGGAAACTGCACCCACCTTTTGTATGAGCAGTCATTTCACAGACTGATGGGATATGGCATACAATTATGCTGTTATAATGCACACATTGCCTTTGATGGGAGTGTTGCTTTTCAGGGTTCTGCACAAGATAACAATAGATCAAAGTCATGGAAAAAACAGCTTTGCTAAGGGTTAGGAAAGATAAAGGTGAATCCAAGGGAAGGCATACAGCTCCGTGGATCCAATTCACATCCCTTCAGTTTAAATACTGATGCTTAGCTTCTCTCCAAAAAAGGTTTCCTTCTCCCACTCATACTATGAAAAATATTATGATTTGGTTTTGTGTGGAAACAAAGTCAGTTTTAAGAGAGATTAGTATTAAAAGGCTATGTGGAAAATATGGCATGCTTTTTCTTGAGCTGCAGATGCCAGCAGATACCACATTAACAGCTGTGGTCAGCAATAAGACTTGGGGCTCACCTGGGGCATTTCATACTGGTGATCTCAGGACTGGATAAGATACTGTGGCACCCAAGACAGAATATACATTTCTAGTACCTTTTCTGTCCTTCCCCAGTGATGTCTCTGAGTTCAGCAGTATCCGTGTGAGACAGGAGACTGTCTCTGGTATATTTGGTCCTCTTTGGCCCCTCTACATATCTGCTGAAAGCAGCTCTCTTCTCTCACCTAAGAGCGTGAAAAGCATTTTCATAAGACTACATTCATCCTTTGGATGCGTGGGTGTAACTTCTACTGACTCACACACAATCTCTCCACAACTACTGGAGCAGTAATCTTAGGCCAAACAATAGTTATTTGTAATCTCAAAAGGCTAGAAGTGGTGTAAACTCCAATAAGCCGAGAACAGGAGGAAGAATCTAATACAAAAGCCTAAAAGAACAGACCTGGGTTCTTGTTTACTGAAATCCTCACAGCACAAACTGTGCTCTGCATTTCTGTGTTCCAGTCTGGACAAACACAACAGGACAGAGAAAAAAAAAGTTTTAAAACAAAAACAAGTATTTCTTGTTCTTATTTTTATTCTTTAAAGTAAGAATAAATATATCCTTCTATCACTAGCTGTAGTTGAAACTGTTCTCCCCCAGCAGGATAGTTAGAAATTCCTCAAAATTTAAATGCAAAATGGTGCACCTATGCATCCACATGAACTATTACAGTGCACTAATGACCACATAGACACAACTGTGACAGCAACAATGTGTCTTGCAGAACAGGCAGAGAAGAGCTTTACAAAGATCATCCTACCAATGGTGCACAGCAGGAAACGAAACAGGAATAAAAACAAAACAACTTCTATACCTATGAAGGAGCTTGATTCCATTTTCCACTATTTTGTGTATGTGTTACAGAAATTCTCCAACAAATTTGGGTCCCTGGGCCCTGGAGCATTGCCAGTATGAGAGCTGCCCCAGCATCTTCACAGGCAGACACTCAGAGGTCCACTTACCAGAGAACTGCTATGAAACAAGCAGAATTCACTACATGTTGGAGATCATAGGACCACAGGATAATTCAGGTTGAAAAAGACCTCAGGAGATCTTTAGTCCAATATCCTGCTCAAAGCAGGGTCAGCTGTCAGATTAGACCAAGTTGCTCAGGGCCAGCCTCTCTTGAAAAGACAAGAATGGAGGCTGTGCAGCCTCTGTGGACAACCTGCTTCAGTGCTTGACTGTCCTCAGGGGGAAAAAGTTTTTCCTTACCTGCAGTCCAAACCTCGCTTCTTCCATTGTTTCTTGTTCTCCTACTGTGCACCAAGTTTCTGAGATAGTTCATCAAACCCACTTCTCCTCTGTAAACATTTTTTGATGAAAATGCCTTTTCCAAAGGCACTACTACAAAGGCTTTTTGGGGGAATATTTGCCATCATCTCAGATCCATGTCTTCTCTGAGATTTGCAGCATTTTAAAGACAGACCACAGGTGTCCTCTCTCACTAGAAACTGAGGAACTGTACAACCCATCTCTGGGACATGGTGCTGGTTCTTTGGCTTGATTTTATTTGAGAAATTCTGGAAAGCTTGGAAGGAGTGCAAGGTCTGTCATTTATTTTCTGTCTCTGAAGAGCTGAATCCAACATGAAACTTAGGTAGCAGAAACAAAATGAGGAAGTCTTTGTGGAAAAACACCAATATAATTATCACCCAAAACTCACTTAGTTTTTAAAGTATTCCAAGCATACCTTCTTAACAACTAAATTTGTTGTAATACTTTTATTATTTTAAAGTTGTGGAGGGACTGGCCTCTGGTTTGGCCTCTACAGAGAAGGAAACTCAAGGACAAGAGAAAAAGGAGGACATTAGTCACACATGCTGTTACCTCAGTCTGCTCCACACACGAGTCTCATGGATTTGGGCACTCAGCACCTTTAGAAGGCAGGCTGCTGGAGCAAAAAGCACATCTGAAGGAATTTATGTTGATTTTGAAAGAGCAGACAACAACAAAGGAACCAAATCAGAAAAAAAAAGGCAACTCCGGCCAATATCAGCCACTAAATACAGCCCTTCACTTACCTCAGTGCATCTAATTCTAAGATATGCATTTCTGACTCCATCCATTCAGTTGAAAAGGGAAAGACCACACCAGCATAAGCAATGAAGAGTGGTCAAACACATAACTTAATGACAGTGTATAGAAGCCACTACAAAAAAGCCAGGGGAGAATGAAACATTTTGTGGTGCGGTTGAGTGGCTGATTTCTGTACCCAATCCACCAATATTTTCCAAGCATGGACAGCTTTTCTTGAAATTAAAATAGAAAACACAAGTCCCATATCCCACAAAAAAAACCCTGACAGTTTAGTAATGAGATGGAACCAACCAAGTAAATCTGACTGCATGGCATTTTAGGAAAAGGACAGAAATAGCTGCAGCTATTAAAAGTGATATACTGCTGAAATCTTTTTGTGATTATGCTAAAAGTTGATCTGACTCCTTGAGAGAGTTCTTAAATGGTTACTGCTTCCTCAAATAAAAGCTACTTCACATATGCTCTCCTTCCTTAAAAATACACTGAATGGAGTTACTTCTAAGTGTTAGCTTTATACTTCTCATTGCTCTTTTGAGACATAGAAAAGACATAGCAGAGAAAGAGGAAATTAATATATCAGGAAATAATCTAAAATAAATCAAAATGAAGTCAATGCAATCTTTTTTTTATTATTTTTTTGTCGCTTCTGTCATTACATTGGTTGTAAGAAAGCAGAACTCATCAAACTTTCCAAACACAATGCAAAGTCCTCCAAATGAAAAAGTAAGATTCAAATTGGTTTATTTGCATGACACTAATATCTTTAGCTGCATTCCTCTACCCCTCCTTTCATGAAGTGATGGATGTTTGAAGCTGATCCAGATACCTCAGCCAACTTCAATAACCTCTCTTCAGCTCCAGAAGAAAGGAAATGATTTTTAGTATCTTAAAGTCCCCTAGACCCACTGATTATTTATTTCCCTTTTGTCTTCCATCCCTCAGACCAGCTCTAACCCAAAAGCTAGCAAATCTGGTAGAAGAGCAGTACTGTACCCATGCTTATAGGCCTTGCTAGGAGGGAGGGTATAATAGCTCAGACTTCAACTAACCAGTTTAGGGCAAAGACAGCTGGAATTTTCATTTGCCTCACTCCACCAGAGATGTTGATGCAAAGTTTCAGATACTTCTTTAGGACACTTTGGCTTAGCAAGCTTAGATTAGCCTCCCAGGAAACAGGAGCAATATCATGGGCGGAGATGACCGGTAGTACATAAACAACAAGCCCTGTACTACAAATAATCCTCATAATTAATGGGCAATGTACATTTTCTTTCTCTCTTTTTTTTTTTTTTTTAGTGAAAATAGACACAAGGGACATATAACCACTTTCTAAGGGAGTAAGACTGAGAAATACCATGATGTTCCTCTATCAATCAATAATACAGGAACAATTACATCTAAGGCCAGCCTCATGCATTGCATAAACTGATATGGGATTGAGCTCACGTTAAGTCATATCATCAATAACCCTGCCATACTATTTTCGTCACCCCCATCTAAACGCAGACCAACAGTAGCTGAGAGCAGCAGTGTAAACTACTGCTTAAAATTCTCCCACCAAACTGAGGGAGAGTCAATGTGATTTCCATGTCTTTGCTGGAATTCATTCCCTCTCTGGATACTGCCAAACCAACCCAACCAGGGATGACTCATCCACAGGGCTTCACAGAACACTTCTGAAAGGCTTGGTTTTTGCTGTTGGAATGCACTGCATTACACCAAGAGTTTGTGATGCTCCAGTGTGGGGGAAGAGGACATCCCTGACTTTTCCCTACAAGGAAATTCCCAATCTGCACTCTGCAGTACTAGCGACATGCTCAATTTATTCTTCACTACCTAAGGAAAGCACTGAGCATTCATTCCTTTGGCAAATGATATCACCCTTCTACTTTGATTATGCTTCTGAGACAACATTTTTTGCTTGCATAGGAAAACAAATGAACAAATTGCCCAATCCCTCACTCTTCCTTGCTTTCCCATTTCTAACCTTGTGGTAAAGAGATGTATGATGAGCTATAGAGGAAAAAATCTGTGGGACTCCCAGCTAAAATACTGGCAGCACATCACTGGGTAAAGTAGAAATATAAAAACCTAAAGAACGGCAAAAATAAAATGAGCAGAAGAAAAGAAATATTCCACAAGATGAGAGAGTAGAAACCAATAGGACTGTTTTGTTTAGAAAGGATTTGATAGATCATATGACAATTCACATGAATTAATGAGTAAGATAAACTAGTCCAGTTGGCTGATAGTAATTTTTTCCCTTAATACATATTAACTAAAATTGAAGCCAGTATTTGTAGCACAGCATGTTGTAGTGATATGAAATTTACTACCACCTACACAGTATTAATGAGCCTAATATGACTTTAAATTGGGCAAGAATTTCATAACAGTAACATTGTTAGTGACAACAGCTAAGATGAACATTTAGAGAATACATGATCCCTCACATTTAAGGACTGAAATCAAACATTTTGCTGACTGGAGGTAGGAAAAAAACATAATAATCAGTAGATTTTTGCATCATTGCCTGCCATAGCTGCTAGACAACTTCAGTAGAAGCCCATAGGTTCTGGCAACTTTCAGTGAAAGCGCTAGGAAAGACTGCCTGTTGGTCTGATTATGACATTTTCAATGATCCTATGTAAGACAACAATAAGTCAGGAAGAGTTAAAGAAAATGAAAACATTCCTTGGTAATCAACTCATTTAAATCTTTTAATATCCCAGGAAAGGCAGAAAAACATTATGGTTCCTGGCTTCAAGAATTCACCTTGTGAACGTGCACAGGAAGTAAAATTATCTAAAGTTCTACCTGCTGAAGTTCACCCAGCTCTTTAACTGTCCAGAGATGTTTCACATATCTACTTCTATTGATGTTACCAGAACTCCTGTAGCAGAATTTCTTAGAACTTGTTAAGAAATGGCTTCATAAAGTTATCTATTGATTTGGCTTCACAGAAGGGGCTTGCATGAGTTCCTCAACAGTCACATCTGAAACGAGTTTCTACTTGTTTGTATCTCACTCTGAGCCCCAAAACTGAAAGGCAAAGATTAGTCAAAATCACATAGTGTTTATTCAGACCACATTTTTATAGAAACTCTTTGGAAAAGAAAACAGAAATCTATTGGGAAAATATGCTCAAAGTAATGTGTGTTTGTCATACCTGGGCAACCTAGCTGTAACAATAAGGCGTGTGTTCATCTCTAGCTGCTGGGCTGGACTGTTATAAAGTCATGTATTGCTGAAGAAAAATTGGGCATGTCTCACAGAAGACCTAGAGAAATGACTGAATCAGGACTGAATCAGGGAATGTTTCTCTTGCAAAATGGTAATATAAATGATATGGGGCTAACTAATAATACAGTTGGTTTCCACTACCTAACAGAATAACTGAATTCCAGACTTTTGGCTAAGATAATTTTTTTTTTCCTCATTTTCCATCTCAGTCAGTTAGCACAAAGCCTCTGTTCAAGAGACCAAGTCTCATGCTTTTTGCTTCCCCATTTAATATCATGCAGGTATTCCCATCCAATCTGAGATGCAGAAGATATTCCACACTTCAGAAGCCTGATAATGGTCGTTCAAACATGGTTCCAATTCCTAACGAACTCATAATGCAAATTAGCTATGGACAGTTCGACCAAGAAAATAAATATTTCCCATGAACTGATTTCATTTCACTGAAATATGATTAATCCAGGAAGCATATGAAAGTACAGTGCCACATGTGTCTCTCAAAATTCACAAGCTTTAAGGTTCCCATGCTAAAAAGCAGGACATGAACTTAATGGGGGAATTAGACAGAAGCCCAGCCAGGCCAAATCTCCAGCCACCACTTTGCCCTACGTGTATTTTTCTAATGAAGAGTATAGCTTGTCTCTGTCTCAGTTCAATTTAGTGAGTCATACCTTCCCTTGTTTAAGTGTACCAGCTTTTAAAACTAGATAGAATTTTTAGTTAACAGAGCACATTGTTACGTCTGTAGTCAATCTCCCCTTTGTGTACTCAGTAGGGCTACCCTGAATCTGGTTACCAACTTGCAAAATCAATCTAGTTCAAGGATTATTCTTCCCAAAACAGCAATGGGCAATCTCTTCTCTTGAATATTTTGTTTAAAACATTAAGCTGCATGTACATCCTCGAAGAATTTGAGCACAGGATCTGAGCTAAGATCTTAAGCAGTCTGAAAGAACACATCAGTCTGCTGAATATGATATCCAGAAAAATGCAAGTTCTCATTTCAAAGGTAATACACACACACACACACATACATATATATGTATATAAATCTGTATGGCATATTTGCTGTCCTAGACTCCTTGTGAAGTTGTTTTTCAGTATAGCAAATTAGAAAAACATGCCCAGAATTAAAGGTTACTTAATCGGGTTGAAGCAGTAACTTCAGTTCCAGCAACTCCCTCCCACTATGTTACATCTGATAATGTACCCAAGTCCAAACATAAACTTAGTTCAAAAAGATGTTTGGTCCTTGAATGTAAAATGACACTTAGCTTACACAATTAGCCAGGTAATACATATCCTTCCAAGAGAAGCAATTTTTACCGCAGAATAATCTGCATTTTACTAATCTCTGATTGTTAAGTTTTACTTGCTGAAACTTTTCCATATGGCTTTTTGAATGCCACTGTCCTGTATTTAATTACCACAGAAGGATATTAATAAAGAGGTTGGAAATTTGGCCCAAGCCCTGTTCCACCATTTGGATAGTTTGATGGAGAGAGAGCCAATGAGCAGAACATTTCTGTCAATATGAGCCTGTGCCACTTCACACAGAAAAGCAGTGGCAAAAGAGGAGTAAGCAGACCTATGGAAATAAAATGTTCAGCTATTTTTGAATTGTTTATAGACTTTCAAAACAGCATGGTCATAAAGTACCATTGAGTGAAGAGAAATACTGGTTTGCTAACCTAAAGGACAGTCAAACAGGAATTGGTGGAGTAATCCTTGTAATCCAGACAGTTTTTATCAAGCTGTAAGACGCATGCCCAGAAATGCACAGTGTACTTAGGAATTTTAAAGGCAAAACATGATATTGAGCAGAGCCAAGGCAACAGTAGGCAGCTTGGAGTGCAGAGGATGCGAGGAAGCTAACGTGGGTGGGAAAGCATATGTTGCTGCCTGGATGAGGAAGTGGTACACCACAGTTACTTCATAAGTGCAAGGGTTTTATAAACTAAATCTCTTAGGGACTGTTTTAAATAGACAAAGAATGACACGCAGTCCCTGACAGGCTTGCAGTATTGTTCAAGAGGGCTGGATGCCTTCTAAAAACACTGGACTGCCACTTGTACTTTTTCCAAAAATGCTTATTTTTAACTTCAACCTCTTCATATAAACAGTGGGCAGATGCGCCATGTAGTAAACTCTGTTTTGTCTAGTATGAAATTAATGGCTTCCTCTGTCTTACCTGACAATGGAAAACATATTCTGGTGTGGTTTTCTTGAACTTCATGTTCCATACCAAGGCTACCCCATCAGGCTCATGTGGAGCATCTTCATTATTGTTATAAGATGCAACCATCAACTCAGGATACTAGAAAAAAAAAAAAGAAAGAAAGAAACAAGAATGAAAAAGAAGCTATGCAAAATCAGATGAGAGAGAAATAATCTCACACTACATATGGTATATCTGGTTTTAATTATAATACACACTAGTCCAAGAGTATTTAGCTACATTTTGGTTTTATATTTTACTCGTCCCTGATGTCCTTAAAGCCCCTGTTCCTTGCTCTTTATCAGTTATTCTCACATACTACAAAGGCAATGTTGTTTTCTGTAGATAATTCTCAGAAAAAGACAACTAACAGGGTATTCATAAAGGGAAAGCAAAGCAAAGAATTCGGTTAGGAGGAAAAATCTGAAAGTTTGAGCAATTGTAATGTATTTGCTTAAGCATTTCTTCAGGGACAAACCATTGTCTTAATCGATTTTGATAATAAAACCAGTACGAGTATAGCACTGACTTGCTTTTATTCTGAAATTCGCAATTCTTCCGCATCCCTGAAAACTATTCTTTCTTATTTCACTATGCACTCTTCCTATTCACTTCTACATAGAATCAACTTGAAAGCTCTTCTTGATGATTCAAATAGCAAACAAAATATTTTCCTCACAGAAGCTCAATTTTGCAAGATGCTGAGGTCATCTGGTAAAGCACAGGGTGACCTCGAATTCCACTGACTCAGTAAGACTGTTGCAATGAGCACTCTAAAATCAGATCCGTATTTTCTTGTACACCCATTATCCACTGATGTATATAAGTAGATATGCACAACGCATATGTATTTGCTCTGTTTATAGATATATATACACATATACACATAATGTCATATATGAAAAATCAGTATTTCACACTCTGTTGATGACCTTGTATTGTTTTGAAACACCATAAGCAAAACTAGTCAAAGAAGGGCAAGTCAAAAGTATCACTAATTGAATACCATTGACTTGGTAACAGTTACACTGGGATTCTGTACCACACAGTCTAACCTAATCCAGCCGAAACATTAGCTAAGACAAAATCATGTTTAAACTTGGCAGAAAGGGCTTACATTATGCACACTTCACAGCCTTCTGCACACTGGGCACTTTTGCAGTATGTTCTGGGATCTCTTAAAATATTTAAAGTCCCCTTTTCAGCTCCCAGCAGCAAAGAAGTAACAATTTGCCCCCCCAAAAACAAATCAGTTAGTTTCTGCTGGCACAATAGCACCAAGTTCCCTGCATTTCTGACACTCTGCACCTTTGGTAACTTCTGTCCTTCCCCCTGAATAGTCCACAAAGGGCAGTGGACCTTATGGCCCGCCCGGAGAAAAGCACATGGATTCCTCGCAGGATCCACACCCTCCTCTTGTAAACTAGGAATGCTTTCCCTTGAAATTTCCCAATGATGTTTGCAAATCATTGTCATTGCCTTTCCCAGGTAAGTTCTGCCAAACCATTCACCACTTCATAGAGGAACCACGCAGCTAGTAGATGTAGAGGAAGTGGGACAAAGGAACTGCCAGTGCTGCTACTGGGAGCTATGAATTTGGTCCACGTCGGGCATTTTAAAAATTACAAAAGCCCCTTTATATCATTATCAATGGAGTTTGATGCCCTCTGATCTCAAAATCCATTTGGAAGAAATAATGCACACAGCTTTAATGTTTGCCATCAGCAGCTCTTCTTTCCCACTTTGGGTACACTTCCATGGATAATACATCGTGGAGCTGATGATTTTTCTATTCAAAATCATCATTCCATGTAAGACCTGAACCAGGTTCCGGACCCATAGGTGGGAGAACCAGCAACAGCATGTGGCCACCACAGCTGCCTCTTTCCCTTTTTGGAAAAAGGTGACTCTGTCTGGGTAGTACCTACATCCCATCAGACCCTGGCTGGTGGCACAGCTTGTAAGGGCACCCGAATCACTTGTATGGGATTTAGAGCATGCACCAGACCAACTACCTCTTCTCCCTCCTCCAGAACGGAGAGAGACCTGAGGGTGCTTTAATCCCACACCTGCTGGCACAACCTCTCCGGACACAGCTGTGCCAGCCTGCCCTCCACTGCTCTCACCCCGTCTCAGCCCCCTCTTCTCTCTCTTCCACGACAGGGATTACAACCACTTCAGAACAGTCAGCTTAGCTTCTCCTTTGAACCTTCTCATCCCATACTGGCCCTGGTCCAAGTAAACAGAATGTGCAGAAGGCTTTTGCCAGTGCACCTCATGTAACCAGACAGGTTAGGTACCATTCGTGCCAGCAGCTGAGCCCATGGTCTTGAAGGGGCAGTGACCTTGGCAGTCAGAAGCGACAAGCCCTTCCACCAGCAGCCAGCCAGGATGTGCAACCAGGTCTGAAGCACCAGTTTACAGGCACTTTGGGGTTGGTTCACGTTTCTAGAGTTTAGCAAGCATGTTGTGGTTGGCAGTGCGTCTGGCCATAAACAAACACTAACTCAAATCTTGCTGGTCTATACATATGTTTTGCAATCACAGTTTATGCATCAGACTGGAAATACAGTTTCAAGTTTACACAGATGCTGGAGTCATACCTAGCTGGGCAACACCACTAAGAAGCCTTCTGACCCTACAGAAACAGAGCCGAGTGCAGCACCATAAATCCATGCTGGCAACACACCCTCGATGCTTCACTCAGTCTACTTGCATTTACAGTTGTTGGGTCCCCACTGAGTGCCCAGCTGTCCTGCAACTGCAGCTGAGAGCAGCGTGGGAGTGCTGCTGTGCGAAAAAGCATTCAAGGCTGCTGCCTGAGAGTCGAGAGGGATGCAGCAATATCCCTGAGGCTGCAGCCTTCCTGGCTTTAGGCAAGCTAAGTTACCTCCTTACAGACAAATCAAGGTGATCCCACGCTCTGTTTACACTGACTCTGTTGGGCCTTTCCCTTAGATCCTTGATGAAGGATTTAGGCCATTTTCCCTTTGCTCTGCAAAAGAATCAAGGGGCTGGTGGGTCAGCTTTAATGGTATGAAAGATCCCACATGTTTGGGACCATATTTTACGTGTGACTAGGAACAGAATAACTTGCTTAATCAATGCATCAAGCTCCTTTGTTTAAGTTTCTATTTGCCTCCAGGATGTTTTGCAGCAACAGTTCTATCACAGAAAATTGAGCAATGTGTTGTGCAGTTCCCGTGATTATTCAAGCTGTCCTTTGGCAAACTGGACACTGCCATGTCCTGCAGCATGTGTGAGAAGCAGAGCTGGTGGTTAGGTGAAATACCATTGTGCACCTCGAAGCAGGCAAGAGAGGCCACGGTGCCTCCTCCCAAGCCAGCACGGGGCGGCACAGAGGAGCCCCCAGCACGCAGAAGCCCCCATGATGGAGAAGCCCCCGTGGGGTGCCAGGGAGCTGAGCGTGAGGAGTTAACGGAGGCGAAGGCAGGAGGGGCCACCCTGGAACAAAGAGGTGGGAAGCAGAACATGCCTGTGTGCCCCAGGGGCTGAGCAATTACATTTGGCAGTGCTCTTCTGAGGCGGCTTTTTTTCTTGCTGCCCTGGGAATACAGTAAGAGCTGCCTGTTAGGAAAATATCAGATAAGAATTCCATGTAATTTCCAGCCCCTGAACAAGTGAACAACCTAAGATAAGTGTTTCCTCAGGCTTACATTTGATTTCTGTGGAAATCCATATGTGCTTAAAGGCCACCCACATCACACCAGCACATACCTGTTGTTAAGCTGATATTTTGTATGAAAGCAAAGGGATAAATCCTTCATTTCACACATGGGGCGTGAGTTGGGTGTCACAAGCAGCCTCTCTGCACACACGGAAGAGGTTGCAGCTGGCTGTTGTGCACACACCACAACCCTGGTCAGGCAGCCAGGCCTGCACAGCATACCAGCGATGCACGGTGGGATCCTCAAGCTCCTCTCCTCCATCCTGCCTGCCACCTCCTTCATGCAGTCCACTGCCACCTTCCTTGAGAAGCACCCGGAGGGATGGAAGGAGCCCTGCTGCCATTGCGAGGGGAAGGAGAGAGGGATGGATGCAAGAATCACTGTGCTACTTAGCCTCTCCCCAGCTCACACGCACCATTTACGTACTTGGCTTTAAATACCCACCATGTCCACAGGCACATCTAACATGGTGCAGGAAGAGCAACTTCTTCCACAAACAGGCTAAGCAAAAGCTTGCCCTTAGCTCTGTGCTAAGCTACTTCAGTAGCAGCTTTGCTACCCACTTCATGCTGCATCAGGGCTCTGGACACACCAGGGCACACCTGAGGGTGGTCTGGGGACAACTAGGCAGGCTGGCTTGTATGTGTATCTTTCAAGTCTATGTCCTCCTGGAGCAGCTTCATTATATCTGTATTGTGGACCCTGGGGCAGAGGCTCCCTGGTTTCCTCCCCAAGGAAACTAGCTGCTTTGCTCCAGGCTGGCGCCTAGGAACAGGCTAACAGGGATGAAGCAGAGAGGATGAGGGCAGCCGGAGAGAAATTGGGACTGAACGAATTTGACAGGACCTGTGGTGATGTGTGTGTACTAATCCCAGCTCTCCAATGGAGTAACTAATTAACCTGGTTTCTGTGCCCTGTTGTTGTGGCTGTACTGCCTTTGGGAAGCTTAAGCAGCTCTCTAGTCAGTTTTAGTTTGAAATATGACGGTGCTTTGCAGTGCACAGAACTTGGATACCTGCCAGGCACGTTACTTTAGCATGCTCCCTCGGCAGCTGCAGTCTCCTCTTCCACAGCTTGAAGAGAGGACTCAGCATTTTTCGAAAGATCTCTTTTCACTCTTTTCAAGTTGTTCAGGTACTTTCACATTTTGTGTTTTAGTATATTAAAAAATATATTACTCCTTATTTTTATTTTTATATATTATTATGTACAACTGTTCATTAAATGAAATGTTAATTATTTAGTTAATTATTTTTAATTGGTTTAATTTTAACGCTTTTGTCCTAAAAGGAATTCCATGTGCTGAAGGAGTGGAGGGAGGAGGAAAAAAAGAGAATCCTTAGTCTTGGTCAGTTTGTTAACCTATAGTTTTAATACAAAGTCCTGATTTTGAAGGTCAAGTAACACATACAAAAAATGACAAGTTCATTACTGCCCACTATTCTTCATTATGGAGAAACATGCATTTGCTCATTCAGTGCCCTGCTGTTAGCTAGGAAATAGCATTATACTCCGCAGAATGACTGGCAAAATTTTACTGGCCATATTTTTTTAGGGAGAAGTTGGAAGCTAAATAGAAACGTATCTCCCAGCTTCGCATCTTACCTGAAGAGACCAATCCATACAGGTGACGACACGATGCTTTGACCAGTGCTCATCATAGAACTGACGGTTAAAGGAAAGGTTGGCTCCTGCTTGAACATCTCTGTGAATTCAAACAAAGTGACACTTTTTGAAGAAACAGGGTTCAAATGCTGTGAAAATCAATGCAAAAGCTTCTGACTACTTTTTCTCAAACCTCTGCCCTGCCTGGAGAAGTCTGCCATCCTGATTTAATTGCTTTCACTGACAGTCTTGCAGGGTGTAACGACTTTGCACCATGGAACAAATTTACATGTATTTCACAAAACCAGATTTCTCGATTTCCACGGCCTTCCTGTCTCTTTTCTGGCTGGCTGTTCTGGGACACCCTGGGACACCCCTGCCACCTTCGTCTCTCAGGACCAAGCCTGGCCCTGGCATTCAGCATCCCCTTTTCTGAATCTTCATGTCTAAGCTCTAACCAAATCTCTCTTATTTTTGACTCCTGAAATCTTAAAGTTACAGCATGTCCTCCCAGCCACGGAGATGGCAGATGCCTTCTGGCACCTCTAGGATCTGCTGAAGCTCAGTGCTGGTGCAACGCTGCTGCACTGATCCATTTAGCTGGTCACAGGGGCGATGCTCCGGAGCAACTTCCATTAACTGTAGCACACAACACAGCTCCTGATTTGCCATGAGGCTTCAGTGGATACGCAGCTGCTGAAACCTAAATACTTCCTCTTGTATTAACAAGTTTTGCTTCTTGTACCCCCTATCAACTGCTGAATATGCAACCTGTCACCTCCCGTCTTATGTGTTTAGATTGCAGACACTTTGGGACATCATCATTTTCATCCACACAGCATATAGCATAGCGGGATCCGTTACAGACCTGAAGTAGTAGTATGATATAAACAACAGTAACTTGCATTTGTAGGAATACCATGATTTAAGCACAGAGATGTACACCACTGGAATGTACACATGCACATCTACATATCCATGTGCACACAAACATTTCTATGTTTCAATGACTAATATTTTTCTTCAGAATTTGAAATTTCATCCAGAAACTGAAACAAAAAAATTAAACCATCTGAGTAATGCTTCAAAGAAAAAAACAACATAGCAATAAAGCATGAAGCTATTTTACAAAATAATTTAGGCTGACAAAAGGATGCAGGACTTCAAGGAGAGGTTTTACCCTTTTTTTAACTATAAAAATGTTTAGTTTAGTTTAGTTTCAAAATTAAGGCTTCCTGGGACTGGAATTTTTTTTTTTTTTTTTTTTTAAGCTTATTTTACAAAAGCAAACAAAACCCAAACTGACCCATCTTTCTCTTCTACGTCTCTGCCACTGTAGTCAAAGAATATATCTGAATCTTCAGCCAAAGCTCGCTCAATTACACGTATTGTCCGGTCAAAGAATATCAGGAATTCTTCTGAATGGAGAACTTGCTGTTTTTCTTCTTCTGTCAGTTCTCTAGGAGGAGCTTAGAAAATGAAAGATGTAGTTAAGAGTATGACTTTTCACTTTTTCCAAATGAATCAACATCTTCAGTGAGTTTCTTTAGACAGGAAAGCTTGCTGTAGTACTGTCAGGACAAAAATCAAAGCTTTACTCTTAAAATCATGACTAAGAATTTTTTTAGTATGTCTAACCATACTCCTGTATGCTCCCAGAATGTAGCATTTACACAGAAGAGATCCTATATCTTACATATTTATTATTCTGAAATGGAAAATACTTAAAGCCTCAGATTAAATAAATGCAGCGTTCCTATTTCAGGAAATTGCTCTGCCTGACATTTAGGCAATACCTAACTTGAAAAAGCAGAACACTTATGTAACAGGGGACCTGTCAGAGGAGCCAAAGATAAAATAATCTTCTCAATTTATACTACAGTTCTTTGTATTAGAAGGGCTCTCATAATCTCTCCCTTCATTTCTTCCAATTTTTTCTTGGTGTCACTGATAAATTTTGTCTTTGCTTTAGAGCTTTTGTGAAGCAATGAGGTAAATAACCGAAGATATTCTCTGAGGCAGAAATATCTAAAGCAACCGACCAAACCCCATTTTCTTTCAGGCAGATTTACTCCTTACAAAGCAATCCTAAGAGCCAGAGCAACAAACGTCACTGAGCCTTGGCCAAAGCTGGCCTGTGAGGGGTGTGAGCTGCCTCAGGCTGTGGGACGGGGAAGCTCACATCCCTGTGCACCGGGCAGGATAGCCCGGCCCCTGCAAGATGAAGTTGCTCCTTCACACATACAGAGATGCTAACCCTTTAATTCAAAAGGCCTATTTCCAGTACGACCCTTCATTTGAAAAAAATCGGGATGCACTATTTTCACTTCTCCATCAGTTTAATGACCTGTCGGTAAATTACAACCAAAATGTGAACAACAGGGGGAAAGGAAGTTGGGATGCTGTTATTGCTGCGGTGCAAAATCCTGTTCTCAATTACACTAGCAGGGTCATATTGGTAATGCAGCAAAGTTGTGCATCAATTGTGCCTTTGCCCACATGTGATTTTAAACAATCACTTTAGCTGTATTTCAGAAACACTTAAATTTCAAAAAACGCCATTAGTATCTTCACAGTTACACCAAACCAACCTTGCAAGTGTGTCACATTTCCAGCTTGAAAAGCTCTGTTGGCATCACAAGAATTATGCTAACAGGGAACACTGTTCTAAATTCATAATTACGCACACAAACATATTCAACAAACAGACAGATTTATTGCAAAATTACAGAGACTCGTACTTAGAGTTTAACTGTCGACCAAAGGTCTCCTGCCTTTGGCCTCACACTACAGATTTGAGGTGTTTACTTTTGAAAATGACCTTGCAGTCTCTCTAGGCCATACTGGGTTAAAATACCAGCAGCCAAAAAAGATAATTCAGCACAGTGCCTCAGAGAACACCCAGTACATATTAAAGTTTAACTCCAAGCCCTGTCGTATCTTAACGTTTAATTAAACGCAGAGTGACACAGTTTAGAGCTGCAGTTCGGAACTATTTTCCAGCTGCTGTGCTATGCCGCACAGCTACCTTCAGGTGTCGGAGAGACGTATCCCTTGCTCGCCACCCAATTTCCCTGTGGCTCACGCTAGTTTTTTTTGCTGACGGCTGCCTGAAGAGGCAGGAACGGGCGTTTGCCCAGCTGCAACTCCACCGCCAGCCCCAGGGGCAAGGATGGATTCAAAGGAGCAACTGCAGGCAGGAGCACTGACATGGTCAGCATTTCTGCAGTACTCAGCTCCCCCAGTTTTCAGGGTATTTGCTTTCAGAGCACTCCCTGTGGTCGGGAGAGGCTGTTATCACCATGCTTAGGTTTGCCTAAGCTGGTCAAAACTTTCACTCTAAAAGACAAAATATCTGCACTTCATCCAGTCTGAATAGAGAGAGTAGGAAAAATGTGAAAGGTGGAGGAGCAATTTGGCCCTCAGGAGACAAAGCAGCAAGAAGTTAGAAACTTTAGCCTCTGATGATCTCCTACGGCTGTGGCCCTCTGCCTCCTGCCACCAGGTTAGGGGTCCCTGTGGAGCTCCACACATCCAGAGAAAACCTCGGTCCCCCTGTGCAGCAGAGCAACAATTACCAAGGCAGGAGCACAATTTGCCTCTAAGTGCTTTAGACAGAAGCAACGCATGTGAAAAAAAAGAAGAAAAAAAAAAGAACGACTAGCAAAAAGTACAGGTTGACCTATTGCAGCATCCACTACTGAATAGTAATTGGCACTAAGGGAACTCATCTGGCAAGGAAGCCTGTAATGAGGCAATATCCCACTGTCACCACTAAAGCATCACTTTCTGAGAATCAAAGACAACAAGCATGACAATGCAGCAAAATGGCATAAAAGGGGAACAAATAACTGCAAAGGCAACTGGAAAGCTCATTTTAAACTGCTCCGAATGCTAAAATGTATTTGCTAAATCAGATCCTCTCTACAGCTTGGAAATATAAATTTATTACTTGGTCATTTGCCCACTTGGACTGGCAAAGAAAATACAACCAAAAATCAATAGAAAGGGGGGGGAAAGGCAAAAAATAAACAGCTCGGGAACTGTGGAGTGTTCACAAGCAGTGGAGACACAAATGATTGCAGTTCTACCTCAGCAAAATCTCAGTTAGCAATGATCTGTGGGAGGCCAGCAGCCTATTAAACCCTCTTCGGCATCAGAAACACCTTGGCTAAAGTTTGTAGGGCATAAATCAGCTTACCTCATTCATCTGACTGACACACCAGATGCCCCCTGGCGATATTAAGCTTCATATTTTAACCTTATTTTCTTCTTTCATTCGGCTGCCTCTGAAGTTTTATTTGAGGCAATCTCTTCTTACAAGAATGTTAACATCATTACTTTTTCCAGTGTAAAACATTTCTGAAACTACTGCAAATACATGGAGTATAAGAAAAAAAAAATAATAATAATAATAAAAAAAAACAACCAAACAGACAAGCTTGTTCTTTCAAATATGAAGATTTTCTAACCATTTATCTTACAAAGCCACTTCCATTTTCCCCTTGTTCCTTTTCCCTGTCTGTCCATTAACTTGAATAAAATAAAAAGAATCTATGTAATTTTCTGCAATTTCTCTTCCTATCTGGAGGCTTACAGTTACTTTGATCTCAGCTTTCAAGAGACACAGACTCTCTTCAAGGAAAACTATGAGAAATATAAGTAGCTGATCAAAGTATTTTTTGTTTTGTTTTGTCACAGAGACCTATGTGATGTGACAATATCTCCAGAAATTCTGGGTAAGAATACAGCAATTGCCTTCAAATATCTGCTCTACCTGAAGTAAAAACCAAACAAACCACATCTAACCCTCCACGTCTAACAAAGCCCAGTACGATGCTTAGCTTACCAGTGCTCTAAGTTACGTGCCTATAGCCTGAAGTGCAATGAAAGCTACCGAAAAGGAAGCCCCGTGCTTTGCTCTCGTTTATGCACGGCAGCTTCGTAACGAACTACCGTGCCTGTGCTCTGCTTCCCGGCTGGAGGAGCTGGACCGGTCATGGCCCTGCACAGCTCGCTGCAAGATGCCCCGTGCCGCGGCCCACACGGGATCTCCGAGCTCTGCCTGATCCCAGCAGAGCCACTGGGTAATCCCGTCCGGCCACGGAACCACTGCAGCTTAGCTGGGATCGCGTACCCATGAGCAGGGCGCTGTCCTGGTGCCTCTGGAGCTCCCAGGTCAACAACGTGTGTTGAAGGAGCCCTGTACTCATTTTGATGTACAATATTGTACAAAATAAACTGGAATTTACATTTAAAATTAAAACATTGTAAAGTTATATATGCACAGAGGACATTGCTGGGAAAGGAAATGTGACGTACATCCATAATAAAAGATAATGTATACTTGTGCATGAACAAAAAGGTCCAGAATATGTAACAAAGATCAAACATGACATGAAAACAACAGATTTATTCAACGCTTAGGGGAAAAAAAAAAAAGAAGAAAAAAGATATAAAAGCATTTCCTTAGATTGCTAGGAACTAAGCTAAAAAAATCTTCACTTTTGTTCTTATTTGACAGAAGCAGGACTGTAGTGAATATAATATAAATAGTTGTGATAACAGTGAAGGATCAAATTCACAAATATTTAAAAAACAGGATTCGAGTCTTCTCCCAAGGGAACCAAAAGGATATTTAAAAAACAGAGAAAGACCCTCATTTAAATAAGTACAATAGAATAGAAAAACATTCGTCTGCAGCCTAAGCAATTGTAAAAACCTGACAAAATAAGTGAAGTGCATTAAAGGCAAAAAAGAAAAAAGAGCAGAAAGAGTAAGTGAATGAAAGAAAGGGTGAACTAATAAAAACAGTAAAGCAGGAAGCAGCCTTGTTATGAGCGCAGAGATATAACGAGAGACAGAAGGAGATTAGTAAAAACCCTTTTAAGAGCTGCATTATTTCTTTTAGTGTGTATTTAAATCCATGTAAACTTTAGATGTGCTGACTACAGAGTATGGTAGAAATGCACAGCGTGAGACCCGCAAGGTGCTAAGCAGCTCTCAGCAGCTTTTAGTCCCTGTCTCCCCGTGATCCCCCTGTTTTTCTTGTGCTTCTCACTTTCATGTCTGGCTTGATATATGCCATGTCCTCCTTTGATATATGCCATATCCTGGTTGTGTTAGGTTTAAAACACAAGTCCCTGCATGGCACAATTGCTGAACATATAAAGGGAGATTTCCAGGCACATTTAGGAATTTTTCTACACTGGAAAAGCAGAGTCTGGAGCCTGGAATTCAGAGCTCTGCCAGGCAGGGCTGCTCCCACTGGACAGGCTCCTCTAGGGTCCGTGTGTGCCGAGCACCATCCCCTGAGCACGCCTGGGCTGAGCTACCAGGCCGGACGGGCACTCCCTGCCTAGCTGTGGTATCGGCAGCAGCAAAACTGTGGCGTTGCAGGCTCTTACAAACCCCGGCAGGACTGCAGGGCCGAAGCCAGCAACCTGCCCTGCTTCTCCCTTACTGATGCCTGAGCTTGCGAGATCCGAACCATCTCCCCCATCAGCAGCAGGGACACACAAACCCCATGCACACGTTCAGGGAGGGCATGGCAGGCCTTTGAAGCTGCAGATCCCAGCCTCCCCCATCACATGCAAGTTTCTGTGGATGCATCCATAGCTTCAGATAACTGCAGGTCAAGGCCCACTTTCAAGACCCAGCCCGTCCCGCTGTTCATGTGGTTTCTGCTGACACAAAGAGGCGCCTTAGGTGGAGCTCCGGAGCTCTCTGGCGGTGGAAAGCCCCATCCCACCTGATGCCACAATTCAGGACCAGTCTCCTGTGGTCAGAAGCGGCTGGGAACGGGCAGGACCCAGCCCGGTTCACCAGCAGCTATCCCACACTTGGCTCTTCCCAGCACACAGCGGGAAGACTGTGAGCCTGAGCCCCGGCTGACAGCAGGCAGCCACGTGGAAGAAACACAGCGGGCTCCCACGGTGTCACGTCCTTCCAGCAGCTCACGAGCCAGGCCTTCACCTCCCACTCCAGAACCACTCCACAGGGCTGGAGCTGGTGCTCTGCCCTCCGTGTCCCCGGGGCGCAGAAGCCCTGCAAGGAGGGGTCGTGCCCGGCGGGCCACCCCACAGCAGGTGCGCTGTGTGACCAGCCCAGCGCTGGGCTCTGCCCGGCCAGCAGCCGCGTGGCTGCGCCATCCCAACCCCGCACAGCAACTCTGGGGCGCGCGTGGGGAACAGGAGGAAATTAAGCGTGCAATAAATGTCTGTAGAATTAAACTGGACTACCTATAAACCGCAGAGAAGAGAAAAAAAAAAATCACATTTCCTCTTAAAATGCCATTATAAAAATAGAGCACTCCTGTCCCGTTGGCCTGGGGAGAGGGAGATGGAACAATCCTTATTTTTCATACTGACCTATTTTTGAGTTATATTCATGAAAGAATTGTCTGCCTCGCTCTCCCAACACTTCTCTCTCCCATGTTGTTTTTTTTTTTTTACACTCCTATAACTCAAAAAAGGCCATGCTGATTTTTTTTAATCTGTTAAAAATGTGCTCCCTGAGCTGAAACCAAATTTCAGCCCAGAGCAAATTTTTACGGCTGGGTTATAAATCCCTGAAAAACAGGATTCATAATGGAAGTGCTGACACAGCCTTAACTACTATATAGCAGTGTGAATGGCGCCACTATAATATCTATTAGAGATTCTTTAAAAAGTTTGCAAAATATTGTCTTGCCTTGCAGAGAAAAAGAAGCCAGAGTACTTAATGCCAACATAAACATGCTTTTAACCCATTATGTGCTAATTTGCAGAAAAGCTATTAATTCTGAGTAGGCGCACAGAGTGCAGTACCGACAGGAAATGTTCTTCTAAACTCCTGTTTGCCTTGTAACATGGTTTTAATCACTTCCATGAAACACAAACGATGGCTTCAAACTCTGAATGTTGCTCAGAACATGAGAAGGGTGATTACAACAGAGAGGAAAACAGGATTTTGTTGGTGAAAGGGCTGAAGCCAACAGGGAGAGAGCTACGCCAAACACTAAAAATGGGACTCCGATCACTGTCAATTTGAGGACAATTGCTTCATTTGATTCACAGCACTTAATGCTAGTCATCAGCATGCTACTGTTCAATCTCTGTCATGACACGTACTGCAGGTCAAGTTCACTTTCTATCAGGCAATGAACATCTTTTCTTCTTCCTTGAACCCAGTCAAGTGTTAGCACCTCACAAAGCCGGTTCTGCTCAGACAAGCTATGCCTTGCTTTTGCATTCTGCAGTTTGTGTGTCAGGGACTAGTGCTAAGTTAATCCTGTTCAGCTACCGTTCCTGTGGTCTGCTGGGCAAGGAAGGGAAGCGCTTCCCCTAGACTAAAACACAGCAAAGAAATAGGAGATGTTGGAGATGGTGCTTTGTCAGCAAAGTACATAAAAGATTCACTTGAAAGCCCACGAAAAAGCAAAACAAATCAGTTCAGTAATGTATTTAGTTTTTTTCTTTTGTTCATAAAGGAATTTGTGCTTTCTCCCTAGCTGTAAGTGCCAGCATTATTTTTATGTGGAAATAAACGGGGATGGGATCAACTATTAGCTGAATACTACAGGGACATTCAGCAACTCAGGACAGTGTGTAAGTGCAGTGATAACAGCTTTCCTGTTGTCATTAGGAAAAGAGGTACTGTGCTAGTCCAGTGATTGCTAGAACTCATATGTAAGCTGACCCCACATTTTTGGGAGGAAAAGTAATTTCTGGAAAAGGTAAGTTTTTCTGTGCTGCCATGCCTCTCACTCATGTCTTCAGTTCTGCAATTGCAGACTCTTCTGTGATGTCTGTTCCTGCTGTCATCACTGCTCCTCTCTGCCCACAGCAGCGGTGACTGGGAGCAGTGGGTGTAGCAGAAGGATGAAGAAGGAGTGAGCTCCCCTGTCCTTATTTCTGTAAGAACCGAACGAGCAATGAGCACTGAAGGATTTAGGTATGGGTGATTTCCGTGATGCTCTTAAGAGTGAAGAAAGATGAATTTATAATCAAAACAGCATGGCTAGTACTGCAACTCACTTCAGTGTATGAGGACAGCAAAATGTGGTCATTGTACACCAGATTCAGATTTTTCTGACATTGATGTAAATCATGCCAGGCTCCCCTGGATGAGAAAGAAGCATCCACTGCTTATTCACAGTCAATGATTTCATGGGCTTCTCTGTAAACCAACTCCGTCTTGGTGCCATAGTGAGACTATCTTGTGAAAAACAAAGCAGAGGTCACAGAATCATCCTGGTAATGACCACCATAGCAAGAAGTGACTTAGGCCCTACCTGAGCAAGTAAGTTACTTTTCAAGAGGGTAAATTGTACAGTGAGCAATCCTGGCAATAAAAAGCTAAGAAATGCTGTACAGGAAACTCATTTCCTCTCACAATGAAATTGCTAATATTTCAGCCCTTTTCTCCCATTCCACAGAAGGGCAAGCATCGACTGTTCAAAGTGATGCACCAGAATAGCCAATATGCCAGTAAATTCCCAGATGAGATGAGGAAGACCAAACATATCCCTCTTCTAATTAGCAAAACTAGAATGGATCCAAGAGAAGCAAAGGAGAGACACTCTGAACATCTAGTATGTCCAGTAGTGGCATGCACTGCTTTGGCACAAGCCTGTACCAGAAAGAAGCTGTAACCTGAATTTTTGTCCCTTCTAACAATGCAGAACAATCTCAGTCCAAAGAAATAGAAGAGCTGGAACTGCCTGGCTTCAGTTTTGACCTTAAGTTCCCTGGGGGCAGCTCCCACCAAAAAGTTTTGATTGTGATAGTCTACATTTTCCAGTGAAATGGTTTTCTGCTGGAAGATTCCTGGCCCCCAATAGGTTTAATTTTGCTCCTCTTGAGCAGACAGACAGTTATGGGCTCTAAGTGAGTACCTTTGAAGATCAACCAACTCCGTGGAGCTTCTGGAATGCCCGGCATTCACATTTTAAATCTTTCCCTTAAGTGGGCTATTTAAACCAGAGGACATGTAAGCACCAGTCCTGGAATCCAAGAATCTCTATTTTGGTTCCCAAATTATGAGGACATGTTGTTTCCTCTAAACAGCTGAGGTCTTGTGCTGGGTCACTGGTATACAGTTTTTTGCTTTTATGCCATTCATGTGGTTCTGAATCAACAGAACTTGTGACCACTACAATTTTGCAGTGTTCTCTATAATGGAAACTACCTGTGAGAATAACTACTTGTAGGATCGAGTCCTTTAAAACTGTAACAGAATTCTTTTTGTTTGTTAAAGTACCTTCTTTCACTTCCTGCTTCTGGTCTTGATTTTCCGTTTCCAAGTCATCCTGTGCTTTTGGTTCCACCATCTCTTCATCATCTTCATCCTCTAGAAAAAGGAAAAAAAGGAACTGTGAGATTCTCCTCTTTAAGGAAAATGAAAATAATGTATCTTCTTTCAATTATAATCTGTTAGTAAACACAGGTAATGCAAAGTGCACGATAAATGAACATGTCTACTTTTATACTCAAAGTGTCCCTCTCAGAAATATTTCCCCAGACCGCAAGATAATCTACTAACACAGGGCACCTGCCACTTGTGCTCCCTGTGGCAACTTCCTATCTCAGATGTCATCCGAATATCTCCTTGACCTTGGAGATGACTTCTTGGATGGCATAGGAACAGATGCAAGCACGTTTTAGCCTGGCAGCTATTCCACGGTTGGGACACCTGTTATCCAGACACCTCATTTCCAATTCAATTCTCACCAGATTAATTTGTCTTTTGACCTACAGGAAAGGGTTAAATAGAAATCTGACCTCAGGTCAGATGCCACTAGCAAGCAAACAAGCATGGTACAGTTCTGAAAAGTCATCACCGTCAACTGGGGAACACAGCAACCAAAAGCAGCATTTGGAGCTTAAGAGACATTCTTGCATTAATATGAATTTAATGAACACTAAAATTTGACACATGTCAGTTACTACTGCCAGATGTTTTAATGACCTTTCCTGACCTATGCAAATGCCTCTCTCCCTTTGCCTTTCTCCCCACATTCACATGTTGTCATTTTATTCAGAAGGGCAAACCATTCATTCCTTTCTTTATGTCTGTCTGAAGTTACAGGGGTTCTGATTGTCCAGACCAAAACATAACGCAGTACAGCTGGAAAGATAGAACGATGCACCAAAATATCTCAGAACCTACCTAAACCTCCTTACTTGTTCCCAGCCAGAGCAACGTGATTCATTCTCCAGTGCCCACGGCCTGCACTCGACCCACTCACACTCATGAGAGGGTAGAAATGCACAGCCTTCTAGATTCAGAGAACTACTAAGGCTGAAAATAGAGGTGATCCTAAAAGAGGGAGTTACAGTAATTAACAATTAGGATAAACAAGTCTGTGGGCTATGCAGGAATTATTTTGGAATGGTTCTGGAGCAAAGATGTACCATCAAGGCACAGCAAGCACCACTGGTGTACTGGGTGGGTCCATTGCATGAGAGAATGATGTTCTCCCGGCCTGGGGCATTCGGCTATCAGCAAAACTGCTGTAGGTCCTTTGGGGCTTCCTGAGCAATCTGCCTGTCACCATATGGTTCCTCGGGACATCGCCCTTCTCCAGGCATGCTCACTGCTCTAATACCACCCCATTAACAGCAGGCCTGGGAGCAGGGAGGGGGCAACATGTCATGCTCCTCAAACTGCTTGGCTACTGGCACCTTCTCCTGCGAAGGCTGGCTATGATCGGTCCCAGCTTCTTGGGGAGATGTTGGTGCTGACAGGTTGCATTCAGCCAACAGTAACACACAGCTGCATTTTGTTTTCAATAACCTAATAGGCACCATACTATTCCCACCACTTTGCCTACCCTTGGACTCCTCCCAGAAGCCCACAGAGTGCTGGTTGCTAGTTGACATCTCAGCTGCAGAGCATAGCTTAGCCACAAAGCTAAGGAAGTGTCTCAGCACAGACAGTGTGCTTTTCCCTCTTGGGAAAACGACAAAATCTTGGCATAGGCTCTGCCATCACTCCCCCTACCGCTAGTGAGGAAAAGAGGGAAAACTCAGAAAAAGGTGGGAAAAGGTACAATATGCACTCACTTTGATGCCTCACTTGGCAACCATGTTTCCCTAGGTACCCTGTATATTCACTGAAAGAGCTTTCAGACAGCAAGCCAGTGCATTTAAGTTCGGCAGAGTACATACTGTCTGCTCTGTCCACTGGCTGAGAGGCAGATAGCATCCGACACCGTGAGCAGAGAGTGAGAGAAGCTCGCCTGCTGTACACGCAGAGGAGGGCTAAGAAAGGTCCCTCTGTCCTCCGCCTGTGGCCCTAGCGGAGATGGGGATGCATAAAGGAAAGAGACACTCCCAGTTGCAAAGAATAGATGAGAAGTATGAGAAGAGAGAGGAGTGACTGGTATGGCAGGGAGGGAATACTCTGCTAACCTCAGATATGCATGCACACACAGATAGGATCGCAACGGCGTACAGATATATGCACACAGACACACTTATGGTAGATACCTAATGAAGCCAACTCCCACAAGTGTTTTGTGAGTCTTGCATTACAAGTTTTCATTCCCTAGAGCACCAGCTCTTGGAGCCAGCGGTTTATATATGGATTTCAGTTTCCATTTTTAACCTGTTTCCAACCTGTCTGCTTGTGCAGGGAAGTGATTTTTAAGGCAGCATGCTATGTTTTTCAATGCCTGACTCGTAATTTACTAATGCATAGGGGCAATGTCACAAATGCAAAACTTGAGATTTAGTAGCAGGTTTTCAGACTGAAATGAAGCAAATTTATCCCTGTTCCCTAGAAGTCCTTGATCCCTCCCGCTTTCGGGTGACAAATTGTTTGCCTGCCTGTTGCTGTTCATGCCTCTAAAGCAGAGAAGGACTGAATGGCTGTGGCACAGCTGGAGCAGGGGGCTGTACTGATACTTCGGCACCTGTTAAGGTAGATCTTCTTTACTTCCCTTCCTTCCCCTTCTGGGAAAAATCAAAACCAAGTTTCTCTAGACTTCTCTAGGCCTAATTGCAGCAGGAAAAATAACTAAAGGTTATTACAACACATGCCATGCCTTTTTTCCCAGAGTACACACATCAATATATTAGTTTTACCAGAAAGGCAGTGCAAGAGCTTGTAGCAGGTTTGATACGGTTCAGATGTCCTTATATATTTACAGAGAAACGTATACACATACAAATTAAAATTCAGCTAAAAGAATGATATGGTTGTAAGCCAAATGCTAAAATGTTAGCAAATGCCAGAATTTGGATTGCCTGGGCACGATTAGCTCCCTCCCCTCTGCACGTGTAGGCATGATGACATCATTCTGGAATTTCCTCCTTCCTGAGTGCTTGGCCTCATTTTCTGGGTGCTCAACCAGAGACACCTGAAATGCAGAAGGGCTAAGAGCTGAAGTCAACTGGGCCTGTGCTTTGAGTGGAAAGTGCTATGGAAATGCTGTGCATCGAAAACTCCCAGATCTCTTGCATTCAGCTTTGACTAATCGTTGTCATTTGGACATTTTTGCCCTTTCTCTCCCTGTGGTTCAGTGCTTTTGCATGATGAAAAAAACATTGTATGAAGGGTGCACCAGAGAAACAAAAGCTTGGAAGGCGATCAATGTTTTCTGTGTTCAGTGTCATGAGAACCGAGGCCAGAACACTGAGCGGAAGAAGATAAAAACCAGAAGGGTTAAAAAAATTACTCCCCATTGACTGGCTGAAACAAGAATCTGTTAAGGAAAAAAAGCTCACATGTTATCATGTAATTAAAACTGTATCATCGTACATATTTTAAAGGGCTAATTAAGGATGCCCAGGAAACCTGTATTCTAGAATATCCAATGTAGCTTGACTTTGCAACCTGAACA
Organism: Anseranas semipalmata; assembly: GCA_013399115.1. Taxonomy (NCBI): domain Eukaryota; kingdom Metazoa; phylum Chordata; class Aves; order Anseriformes; family Anseranatidae; genus Anseranas; species Anseranas semipalmata. Next base: position 977,336 of record VXAA01006626.1, read on the forward strand.
TTCATTTGCCATAGTTTTGCTTTTTTTTTTTTTTTGATATCATGCACTATTTAATGTTGATGTGTGCACACTTGTACATGTTCATTTGCCACTGTGTATAAGGATGGTTATGCCTATGTACATTTGACTGTGCACATACACATATATTACAGAATAATGGGAAATGCTTTGGCATTCACTTTCCTTTGTTTTACTTAAATGAGAAAAAGATAACATCAATTGTACATTTACCAGAGAGTCTTTGAGTGTCTACATGGTTAGTTGTTTACACATATGCCTGTTCAGATTGGATATGCCATAGCAGAAACTGTGCAGGGAGAAGAAGACAGCTCTGTAGTTCCTGAATACAAGTAGCCTTTCCCTATTTAAGAGCATTACCTGACAATGGGAAGTTTAGAGAAATAACTTTTCAACTGCTTACATAGCAGTAGAAAGAGTCTCCTAGTCACATTTGGTAAACATAGACTCACTACTAACACCAGTAGTGTTACACCCTGTTCAGACGATCTAAATCAGAACCCAAATGTCTATTAAAGGAACCACATGAAAAAGAGCTAGTAATGAAGAAGTGTATGGCTGCTGTGTAACACTTCTTTGTAGATCTCAAAGGACTTTGCAAGGAGGCCAGTTTTATTACCCCCATTTACCATGCAGAAGCTGACGCAAAGACCCACTCACTGTAGATCACTCAGTAGACCAGCAGCTAGGTGAAGAGTGAGGGTTGACTTCAGAGTTTCAGCCTAGAGTCCTGCCCACTAAGGCCACCCTGCCTTTCACTGTAAATAAACCATTTCTCAATGGAAATGATCGTTAAATGCTTATATTAAACAAGATGTTTGTCTGCTGAAGGTGGTGGAGCCATATGTGGGATTAATGTAGACTGACATAGCTGGACCAAATACCGTTTATTCCCAACTCGGAGCCTGATGACTCTCTGGGCTCTAGGAGGTGGCCAATTAGTCCTAACAGTGCTTTGTTTAACATGATGAAATAAGAGCAGAGCAATTGTTCTCAGCTTCTACTTAGCTTTGAACATTCCTGCTTCTGTTCCAGACCAGAAGGTGGTCTCACGTGTCTAAAAATTTGCTTGCTTTTTTTCCAACTATAGAAGCTGCTCTAATAAAAAAGTATGACCTCTCCCTACAAACCTGGTTTTGTTTAATCTGCACGTAAACTACTAATTTTCAAATGTTGCCCAACTGCTAGCTCCAATGAGCCCGGCCTTTGCCTTGGCCTCTGCAAGGATGGATGACCATTTTGCAATGCCAGTAAATGGAGGGGGAAGCCCTACAAACATGTGGCTAATCCGCTGGCACCTGCAGAGGAAAAGCCCAGGACCAAAAATTCACAGAGAGCGCAGATGATCTCAGGAAGTCAGGCCCCGTGTAAAAACCTACTGGGCACATTCGGGACAAACTAGAATACAATAATTACATCTGAGAGGACGTCACATGACGTTGGCTTAGGGGATTAATTCTTGAGATGAATACTGTTTTGCTTGGGTGAACATTTTATCTTTGTTGGTTGTCTGAGTTTTGGATTACCAGTTTTAGGCAGTTAGCACTGGTACTGCTCAAATAGTTTACTAAACAGCCTTTTTTTTTTTTTCCTGAGGATTTATGTAATTATAGGCGTCTGCTCTATTAATATATGTACCACCAGTTAAACATCAGGCAGCATGCTGTGCATTCTTCTTGGGTGGAGGATTTATACCTCCACAGACCTGCACCTCTGAGACTAGCTAAGAAGTTGCAGCTTCTGTGTATTGTTTTAAGTATTGATGGCTGTACTGAATTAGACTGACAGCTCTGTTTTTAATTCTGGGTAGGTACAAACAATATCTTTATTAAAGGCATATCTTTAAAATAGCAATTTAATTAGCACCACAGTTATATATTTTATTGTCTAAGTCACAGATATATGAGAAATCAGAGCTGGGGTTTTATACCAGCATTGACATTCCTTCAGTGCATGAGAAGGCTCAGTTGTGCATATGACATTCAATAAAATCAAGTGTCTTCACAAGAAGCAGACTTGATTTTGCAACTGTGAAATACCAGAAACTGTTGCATCACTTTTATGTTTACAGCTGTTCAGATTAATTTTGTTGTTTCTCACATGAAAGAATCACAAAATGAGCAAGGACAAATTCATCATGTTTATATTGACATAAGCCTGGACCAAACAAGTTGAATATTGTTGGCATTATCCTGAGAAAAAGTTAAAACACTATCTTTCCTTATTGAATACATTCTTTCCATCACTAGCAAAATATGCAACAAGCAGGGAAATACATACTTTTTAAAATAGGACTGCTTGACATTTCACATTTTTGAAAATCTATGATTTGCAATCTGGCTGAATGGCCTATTTTTCATATAGTGTAATTTTTTGAAACATGTCCAGTTTTTCGCTTTCATCTTTTGACTGCCCTTTGAAGCAAGAAGAGAATTAATTCATCAGTGGATTTTGTTTGCAGAGTGGGATGTGAGACTGGACGTACACTGGGCACATGTTAGTCATCCCAGATGGAAATATTCTTGCATGCAGGCTCCTCTTGGCAATAGGCAGCTGCCTCCTAAAATGTATTTCAGTTAGCCAAAGCAGGGAAGATTACTTACTGCCGAATACTGAAAAAACAGAGGTGAACAGATCTTAGCCTAAGCTCTGTGCAACAGACAACAAATTTCAGATTAGAATTTCCTGTGAGTCTGAGCTTGCAAGCACATTTGCATGCAAAAATCATATGTATGCAAGGTATCTCTGCCCAGTTCCCAGAAAGAAACTTAACTGCATAAAAGGAACATTAAAAAGTTCCATGTCATTCTTCTAGCGTTCCCCAACCCTGATCTGACACATTCCCAACACATCATCTTGTTCTTATGAACTAGTACAGAGAGTCGTGCTTTCTCATGGCATTAACATCTGCCATATGAAAAGAGAACATTAGGAAAAGAAAGGGCAAAATTGGATGAATGAATGTCTGGAACTCCTGTATGGTCATGGCACATAAAGGACTTGAGCAGAAGCATGTCACATTCTTCCTTCACTTTCCATCTATACTGTTTTTAACTGTCCAGAAAAAATGGTCTGTCTGTATCTTTTTTTGACTGCAATTCTGCAAGAGCAAGAATAAATCACAGCACTACAAGAATGGATTGGCTAGCATCTTCAAAATCCCTTGATTTTTTTTCTTTTATCTCCAGGTGCTGTGTTACTCTTCTGTAACACAAAAAGAGGCTACACATATTGATGAATACAAGCTGTATGACTCATATTACTTTTAACAGATTCAAGTCTATGGAATGAATCTTCTTGAAGACAATATTGTATTAGAATTTAACCACAAAATAATAAAGATAATGTTGGGCACTTATATTCCACTGTAATCCAGAAGATTGCAGGACACTTTTCCCTGGAATTAATGCATTTAGCCTAACATCTTCCACAGTGAGCAGACTAGTCATAATACACCAGTCTTAAAAGTGCAGGACTAAGAGACAAAATCGTAAGTTTTCTTGTGTCTTGCAAAATGAAATACTACTTACATATTGGTCTGCCACATCCCAACAGAGTCTTCTGATCACATCCCTTGTTCTGCAATGCAAATCTCTGCAAAGGTTCACCCATTATCCCATAAGGAGCAGGTGATACTGCTGGGCATTACAATCAGATCCCTAGAGTCCTCCTCTCAGGCTTCAGCCTTCCCTGTACCAGTGCAATAAAGGAAATATGTATTTCACCCAGAAAACAAACACCACAGCCTGACTGACTGAGAGGAGTAATTTAGTTCAGAAAATTTATTTTGCCTACAGCATAGGCCATGTCTGTATGGTTGCCACTTAAAAATTTGTCCTGAAATTTACTACACTTCCCTAGTAAAACAAGTACCCCATAAGCAATTTTTGCTCCGCATTTCTTTTTAAAGCTCTCCTTAACAACTACCGCATTCAATTACTCCTGGTTGGGGGATTCTCAGGTCTCCTGGTATATGATTTCTCATAACCATCTCCTGATCTAGGGTTTCACCACTCAGCTCCAGTTCCTATGCCTCTTCCTGACTTGTGTTTGCAGTCAGATTTCTTTTTGGTACATTATGAAGACAGATCTTATTTTTCCATTTTGTGACAAATGATAGACTATCACAGCCAAATGGCAAGAAAATGTCACAGAAAAAAATCTTTTACTGTAGCATTTCACAAAGCTCCACATTAAACTATTCAAATCTCTTCACAGCCCTGATTGCAAACCTTTGCACTGGTTCAAGTATGAGAATCAATGCTTCAGAATGTAATCATTTCTTTACTAATTAAAATGGAAAGCTGCCTCTGATTCTTCAGGGAAGCATTTCTCTAACCCAAGAAACTGATTTTCCAGTTACTTGGCCTGCACACAGTTTTCAGTTGTGGTGAGAGTCTCAGAATTCAAAGTGTCCCTTGTTTTTAGTTTCTGGTCGGTCTAGACCAGACATGGATTTTTCTCTCCTCTTTGGACTGTTGCAACATCACACTGGTTGAAAGCATTTTTCAGTCCCCAGAGAACTAAACTGCAGAGAGCCCCACTGGAGTCATCATCTCTTCTAGCTGATTCCCTTTTCTCCTCTTCCTCCCTCCCCAGAGCTCAATGTTCAATTCTATTGTGCTTGAAAATATTCCAGTTGGAAGATGTAGCACGAAAAGAAAAGTACAGAAGTTTCCTTTTCTTGGCCATGGTTGGGCCTTCAAATAAAAATGCCAACATGAAATAATGGTAGAACAGCAGAAGCCTTACAGCAGCATTTACAGACCACTAGCTCCAAAAACAAATAGCATACATTTAAAATATGCTGCTGGAGTATAACTCCAATAGTGCTATCCGTGAGGAAAAAAGCAATAGAAACACTTCACTTGTGTGGATGAAGAGGGGTTTGCTAAATCATGCAGGTTTTTCACAGCCTCTGAAAGCTGTAAGAGGTTGCTCCCTAACCTCTTCCACTTCTGCTGGAAGAAATCGCGCCGTGCCAGCAGCGCAAAACAACTCCTGCCCTGGGAAAGGGCACCCAGACACGTGGCAGACTTTGTAGACTGGGCCTGCTCAAGTCATTTTCAAATGCTCAGATCATGTAATAGTGTTAAAGCACAAAAGCCTAAGTATGTTAATGAAAACCAGTCCCCACAACCTATGGCACTACCAGCAATTGTAAAACAAAAGCTGCTTTCATATTACACACACACACACGCAGATGATGTATCTGGCATTTGCACAGTGCCTGATTCGGAGGTCAGTCACAGAAGACCGTTGCCTCAGCTGGGCACTAGGTACTTAAAACATTAACTACACTGCAGACCGAGTGAAGCCTGTGGGATTTTTACTGCTGACACACAGGGGCTAGGACTTCATAGACTCATGTACCCCAAGTGCAAAGACATTATACTCTGCAGGCCACCTCTACTATTTTCCATCATGCCTTCGTTTGAGCAAGATTATAAAATCTCGCCATTGTGGAATAAATTAATTCTCCACTTCCATATTGTGTCTTGGTCAGTGTCTCGGCCACACTAATACATGTTAGGTCAAATTCTCCAGCTGACTCTGGGTTTAACTTCTCCTCTAGGCATCAGCACGGGCTCTTTGACTGGATATGCCTTTAAGAGCTTCTGTCTTCTTTATTTTTTGGATATGAGGTAAAATTTTGGTCCAATACCCTGAAATTAGCTGTATGGCCACATAGTTGTCCGCATGACCATGGTTTAACTTTTAACTCTGACTTCTCCACAAATCTCTCTTGCTTTCTCTGTTCTATGGCACTTTACAAATAAAAATCAAGGCTTAAAATGTAGCATTTACCTCTGTAACTGAAACATCTGAGAGCACAAACCTCTGCATTTACACCCAAACCTCAACAGAGAGAAATGGAGACAGGAATGCTGATGTATTACAAGGATAATTGGAAAAAATAACTATATTCATAAACAATTACCACAGCAAATACACAAAACCTCCCTCTCTTTGCCTCCCTGACACAAACATGCATACACTTTGCTCAGCACTTTAAAAATGACCATTAGTCATATGGCAAATGCATTTTACATGAGCAAAGGTTCATTTCAACATTTGTCTTTAAAAAAGGGAGGCAAAAAGTCATTTTATTAAAAAATTAACCTACAGAAGAATGGCTGGGTCAGGGTGCTATGAGTGTGTGCTTATTACTTATATAGGCACCAAGCAGACCCCACTTAATTCAGTTTCCCACTGACGCCACTTCACCTTAGTCATTGGTGTTAGCCCTGATTTGCATCAGCCTATGTGAAAAAGGAATTCCCTCTGACAGTTTTGAACTTGCCACATTTTAATTTCACCCTTTCTGTGCTACCACACTGGGAGCGCAGAGGTTTCCTCTTCTGATATCTCAGTTTCAGGGATACCAAGGTACGTTAGTGAGCAACACCTTTTGGTGGCGGGGAAACCAAGGTGCCCAAAGCTCCTCGTGAAACAGCTGCAGATGATGGAATAAAATCCTGGTCTCCCGGTTCCTGGCCAGATACTTCAGCCGCCGCCTCCCCCGGGGCCGCTTTGGAGGCTGCTCAGCCTCCTTCAGCCAGACCAGCTGTTAAACACCACAGCCGGCTTCCCCCCGGCTGCTGGTCACCACCTGCCTTGTGGGCGCCCTGCTCCTGGCCCTGCTGTCCCCTCGGCCCGGAGCCTCCCCCCGCCTCCTCTCCGCAACACAGCAGAGCGTCTCCAGCCGTTCCCAACCCTCTTTCTGCTGGGGGTCATGCTTCAAAGGCTCCAGCCCCCTCAGAGGAAGGCCTCTTCCTTCCTCTTGGCCCCTCTCCAGCCTCCCCGGCATCGGTCTTCCTCAGGCAGGTATCAAAAATCCCCTACTTGCAAACGAATGGTTGGTGCACGCAGAGAGCCATACCCACCTGCAAATGCCTGTTTGACACAGAAATGCCCTCTGATTTGGATTCTCAGGTGAACACTTCAAGGTCTTTTGTGAACTTGGGTCCTAAGACGCTGATTTAAAAAACATAAAACCAGCCCCAATCCCAACAAGTCCCAGATTGCTATGGTTAGAAAATCCACCGCAGCTCAGAGGACTTGGTATGCTTTTCTGCGTGGTGTTCAAGCTCATCAGAACTGAGCGGCTTCAGATGATGCAACCAGGCAGAATGCATCTGCACTTGGGATGCAGGGCAAGATGAAACTGCACCACAGCTGGGCACTGGAATTTGCTTCCCTCTCCACTTTACTGTTCTGATTCACCAGGAAAATCATTTCTGTGGCTACTTTATATCTTTCACACTTTGGAAAATGGACGCATTAAAGTGCCATACAACAGGCGGCCTGTAAAGCAAAATCCTACCTTTTCTCCCCAAACAGCGCAAAGACAGCTTGCAGGAGTTCTCAGCTACAGATGAGGGTGTTAAGTCATGAGAACCACATGAAAATGGAGACAAAATAATCTGGGTTATGCTACTCATAGTCTTTCACTTCAGAAGGCATCCCTGCATAGACTTTTTTTTACAGAAAAACAAAAGAAAGAACTCACTGGATTCAGCTTCTGTGTCCCTTCAGCTTTAACACAATTCACAGCTGCAAAGTTTATATGTATTAAATGGGGATGCCACATGCTAGCCTGCAATGAGGTTGTCATCCTGATCTGAGGAAACACAATGTGCATACATGCCAATGAATTCACCGCAAGTGAAGCATTTAGCACACTATATTTCATCAGTTGACTATTCTATCTAGAGCTGATCATGAAACCCAGCAATGCTGCAGTCATATTCTGTCAAAAAGGTGCAGCTCCATAAAACCTTAGTCTTTTGCAAAACAGTGTCACACTCTTCAGGGAAGGGAGGAGATTCCCTGAAGAGACAGTCCTAGCAATATCAAAAAGGCTTGTTTTGACACTTTCTGAATGAAATTTTGGGGGCTTTCCAAATAGGGGCTTTCCCATTTTTGGTACTTTTAGTCTATTTTAAAATAGGAAATGAAGAAAATCAAAATGAAAAGATTATCATTTTTGTTAAAACATACATGTGTTACTGACCAGACTGGAAAATAAGGAAAAATTTTACTTAAGGTGGAGTTTCAGAACATTGGATTCCTCTTCCAAACCGGAACAAAGTTACATTTTGAAATTTCAAATTTCACCACACTGCATGAAGAAGGGATTCCCAACTCTAATTCTGTCACGGCCTAAGTGATGCAGTCTTAGCTGAGTGAAGATTTTTATATTAGTTATTAAAGCAATACAGAAGCATACACTGTGTACACATTACTGTGATGAGTAACGACAAGGTCTCTTCTCCTGTGATCTGAAATTCCCTCTCCTGTGACTTTAGGTTAATCGTTTCTTTTAGATGGGACAAACTTCCAGTACTAAGTAACTGAAGGCAAAATTCACATCCATGACCTGAAAAGATGCTAACAGACACAGTTGACAAATCTATCCAGAGCACATTTTAAACACAGCCCAGTACACCAGACAGTGCCAAAATTAGGAGGAAATGGGCATTTATCACTTTTGAGGTCTGATCCTGCCTTTTTTTGCATGCAGAACTCCAAATGAACAGGACAAATGCGTTATGAAGCCAGCAAAGTACTACTAAGCACAAATCTGTACTGATGGCCCTTGTATGGTAAAATGAGAACTGCCTAAGCAAGTCTGACGAGCTTCTCTGAAACTATTGTCTTAGTTGCTGTACTGCTATACAGATGGATAAAAAAGGAAAAATCACCACAGCTGAGCTATTTGCTTTGGGGGTGGGTACTGGGGGTAGTGCTAAATTCAGCAGCCACAGCAGAACAAATAGAAACTGTGAGCTTTCCACCAGATTAATGAAACTTCATTCAAAAGGTGGAGTGTAATGTTCTTCTAGATGGATAATTCACATAAGCTGTACGATTCAAACATTCATGTCTCCACACCAGCTCCACACCACCTCGGGATTTATGTTTTATTTCAGTTTTCATCGGACTGCTCGTGAATGAGCAACGACAAAAGAGCATGTGTGCATTTTTCTTTTTCACAGGTCCTCGTTAATGAGGACTCTGTTACATTAAGACAGTCAAGACTGTCTCTGGCAAAACGTGTTGAACCAAGGTGTTTGTGCCTGCATAAAATTAAGCCACAAGTAAAGCACTTATTTCTGACAGCAGATTTATAATAGGAAAATCCCAGCAGGAATGAAGAGTTAGAAACCCCCGTTGTAGCCTTTTTCATAAACTTCACCTTGATTTAGTATCTCAAACAAGTAGCAGGAAAGGCTAACAGCAGAGGTAATCCTATCATCTTTTCTCTGACAGCACCATTCCATCTTTTTGACTTCCTCATGCTGCTAACATGAATTCAAATCATCTGTGTTTAAAGTTAAACGCAGTGATTGACAGATCTTTGTAGTCTCAGTCCATACTGAAGATTATTCTAGATACCTATCAGTTATTACTACAAGCCCTGTCTGATATTCAATACCTACAGGGAAAATTGTTTTTAACGGTGTAATGTCTGATCTATTTTGAAAGCTATTTTAAAATAAGAAACTAACTATAACCAGGTGGCTAAAATCCAAACAGGTTTTTTATGGGTTGATTCTTGGAGGGAGAAGGTGGAAGATAACAGCAGAACTCTGTTATACTGCAGTAACAACCATGATTCAGAGCAAAATACAGACAAAAATGATGTATTTTGTCTTGATTCCATGACATCAATTTTTGTAAAAACACCTATTCCAATAACACAGGGTACAGGAAAGTTTACAGGTTTGCTGCTGACTCTTAACACAAACTCATGACAGCACATGCTGCTATGAAGTTACTGCTGGCTTTCGTGAACACAAGTCATGTCAAAGCTCAGCCGCTACACTAGAAAACTGGCATGCTGCAAGAGACTTCTGGGTGCATTACATCTCCTTCTGTGGACACAACCATAAAACATAGCAGTGAATCAGTGGTCAGACCATCCGCTCAAGGGCCAGTAGTACAGAAAGGCAGAAGAATGTCCTCTTTAATTAACAGCCCCTAAGCTCAGCTCTGCCAACCCCACAGCTGCGATGCAGCTATATAATACAAATTCCGCTCTACTCCTCTTGATTACAATGTTACAGGGTAGGCTGGCTTTAGGCATAGGAAGATCAGCCAGTTGAGTGGGAAAGCACTCCAGTGGTGCTGCACTCATGGGGAGTAAAGTGGAAGCACTGTGCTCTCACATGGGCAGGCCAGCGATGGTGGAAGCAGAGCTGGAGGAACAGAGGAGTGATGGCTGGGCAATGCCAGCTAGTGCACATCTTTGGTTCCCTGAGCTGATCACTCTGCTCCAAGGCAGGCTCATCCCCAAGCCTGTCCCATCCTTCCGCACCACTTGGTCTTGCAGCTGCTGCTGAAAGATTTTGCATCAGTTCTGCCTAGTGGCCTCATGTTCTCTCAGAGCTTCATTTCCCCTGCTGCCCTGAAATTTAATAGCAGAGAAAGAAGCACAAGAGAAGCTTAGCACAAATAGAGGGCAGGACATTGCCCTCAATCTCCACCACTTTTCAGAGCTCCTACTAACATGTCTGAGATTCACTTCATGAAACTTGATTAACTTTGTGCTCACAGTTAACTGAATCTGAAACTGTGAGAGACAAGGACTTAAAAGTACTGCTCAGTTCAAGAGAGTCTTTCCTGGTTTTGTGATCAGGATATGAAGTGCAAGCACAGTTAGTGTGTTTTGGCTGTAAACTGTGGTAGGAAAAAAATAAACAAAACCAGGGAATGGAGCTTGTGTGTCTTGGGCTAGATGGGGTGGTTCGGGCTGCTGAATTCCTAGTGGCTTTTTCAAGATTTCATTTATCCCTGGTTGTTAGTCTGTGTGCTTAGCAATGAAAATAAGTACAAAAGGGATGAAAATACAGACTTTTTAAAGCCAAACTCGGTGCCCTAAAATCAATGGCAGTAAATGCATCAGTAAATGCATTGGTCATTTGGCTAAATCTGAAAGTCATGAAGATGGGCAAATTCCATCACGAGAATGACAGCTAAAAATAATTTCAAATGGAAATGTGCACAGAAGTTCATTTTTCATGCACTGGACAAATAAAATCCGATAGTTTTTTGCATTCTCAATATCACTGCTATATTACAGGGGAGCCTGAAAGAAGATGATGATTTAAATAAAAAGATCCTCCTGTTTGTCAAGTTGTCATTTTTCCATCTGCAAATAATGAAACATAAACTATTCTGAAAGGGAGAGAGATGGAAGGGAATGTGTTCCATGGATCTGTGGAGAACCACATAGAAACATATACAGAAAAAGAAGCTGCAGCACGGAGCACTTCCTGACCTCCTCTTGGCTACAAGTCTAAAAGAAGTCTCCAAGGCAAGAAGCATGAAAGAGCTTAAACAAGAAACCCTTCAGAAGTACAGCTCTTTGCTGCATGAATACCACAACACAGGGAAAATCTGCTGTGTAGGAGTACAGTCCTCCCACTTGAAAAGAGCTGGTAATGCCATCATGTCACGGAAAGATTTTCTTCATGGCTTTTGTGCATTGAAGGGATTAGTAAAGTGGGAAAAGTGCGAGCTGACAATTGTGCAAAAAGAAGGGTTTCTTAATTACATTGTAAAATACGTCTCATTTAAAGATGCAGCAGAATTAGTGTTAAAAATACATGTCATCCCATATAAGCAGATGCAAAATCAGTGCAGGTTAATCTAGCAGACTTTTTCGCTGTCTTCTGGATAGTACACTCAGGAGCTCTGTACAAACATTAAGGAAATATGCTTCATCAATGGTACATAAATAGCACTGCCACCCCAGCTTCCAACTGCAGCGTTTGCTGAGCAGTACCCACAGGCCCCCGGTATTACACTCTGTCTGGACTCCCGATACAGGTCAGTCCATGGCTCAGCATTTGGCCTTATGCTTTCTCTGTCCTGTCTGTTCACCGTTTCTCACTTCAGAAGTCCCCAGTCCAGGATGTGTTGAACCTTTCCTACATAGCCATGTCTGGATGCGTGTTCATGCACTCTGTGCTGTATACTTTAACCTGTTACATCCACCCTGCTCGAGGAGGCGAGATTTGAGCTCAGAGCAGTGTCTTGCTGGGTTCCTACCCACTGGAGTATCTCCACCTGGAGATGTGACTCACAGTTGTGGCAGACTGCAAGTCAACAGGTAGGCAGCGTGGACCATCAAGGCATTCAGGCTTGGGTATAGGCTCAAACTGTGGACCCTCATGACAACAGAAAGACATATCCCAAGTGCCAGTGATGAGAACTGAAACCTGGACTCTGTATTTTGCTCTGATGCCTTACACAAAAGGCTATGTGACTGAAGCAAGATCTTAAGCATCAGGAATACAAACAATATCTCCCGGGTTTTGAACCAGCATCACTGCTTGAAGACTACACCAGGACGATGGCATTGCTGTTAATGCCAAACTTTCTGGGTATGCTGAATATGAACATGCTCTTTCATTTCTTTTTGTTACATGCTGGTGAACAGTAGCCCTCATCTCTATACATGTCATTTTTCTCGTCTCAGTTGGTATATAAATCATCCTGCTAAGCCTGGCTACCACTGTACAGACCAAAGAATATTCTACACAAACCAGTGATACAGGCCACTTGTAGACTGCAAAATCCTTACATGAAATAAATACCAGAGATACACTTCCCTCCCTGTCCTCCTTATGGAATTCAGAATTAAAGGCCAGACTTGCTTTCTTTCCCTGCCCCTGGAAAACTCTAAATAGCATTATTCTCCTTCTGCCCACTGATCATTCAAACAGCATTTTCTTCCACTAGCACGCTTTGTACTTCAGGGAACATTTTTTTCTTTTTCTTCTTTTGCCTTGGAAGTCCATTGTAACATATATAGAACATGGATTCTGGCTCTCATGATGCATTTGTACAATGTCTCGTGCATGTGCAAGCATACACATGCACATGTGAACACACGGTGCTAACATGCACTGGTGCAGCTCCGCACTTCACCTTGCTCTGGGCTATGCTTTAATAGAACATGCATCAGGGCCTTGAAGTACAGCAGTAATGAGCTGTTCCAAACATGCTTTGTGTTTCGTTTCCAGAGGAGGTGTGGTGGGGGCACAAGGGATACTTAATCATAAAAATGCTGAATATTTAAGCCCTTTCCCCCTTCCACCACCCCCATTTAAATCAGCAGTGCAGTTGGAATGAAATACAACTCGGCTTTCAAACATTTTTGTATTTAATTTAATTTACTTCTAGATTGATAGCTAAACTCAAAACAGATTTTACCCCTTTTCTCCTGGATGGGGAAATAGAGATGACCAAGTTCCCTTTGAACTAAGTTTAGAATGTTTCTGTTTTTTCCTGTTAACTAAAAACAAACAAACAAAAGAAGGCAATTATTAAAGAGGTCCGTAATCTATTTCCAGTGTAGGGTTGCAATGAAATGGGGTGAAGAGCTGAGTCTCTCTCCAAGCCTAAAGGACAGGTGCCAAGCCACTACCTGACACATGGGTTGGTTGCCTCACAAAAAGGACAAGGTCTTGAATTAGCCTCTAATTCTTAGAAGCAACCTTTCTCTACAAAAGTTAAGGTGCATTTATGCTTTGGGTGCTTTTGGTGGTAGGAACTGTGATTTCTGGAGCAGGTGTCTTCAAGAACCAACCACATATGTGAGGAGAAGTAGCCATGGGTGTACATCACAAGAGGTCAGACTGAGAGGTGAAACTACCCAGCCATTACGTGCATTGTACCAGCAGACTTCAGGGAGGAATTATACCACAGTAACACTCAGTTACCTATTTGGGGGAAAGACATGAGTGAAAGTGAATGGAAATTGATAACGAAATCACAGCTTCCATTGGTGTCAATGATAAAGTTCACCAGTGAGATATTTCTAACACTTTACAAAGGGAATATTGAGACTTTTTTGGAGCGATCCTTCAGTGGAACGGAAGAATTACAAGGCTGTGGACACAGAGCATACAGTTCACTTGAGGAAAAGCACTACCTCAGTCCAGCCCAGACCAAGGAGCATTGGCAGGCTGGTGTGTGTGAACCCACACTGACAACAGCCCTGCGCATAAGCAGAGATGCTTGATCTCCGCAGATGTCAATCTTGCCTCTTTCATAAACATTCATTTCATTTTAATGCTCTTTTTTTTTTTTTAATTTTTCTTTTATTTTTTAAGTCTGGTTTTGGTGAATATCCCAGAGTTCAAATGTTTCTCCCAAGTTTAGAGGACTTCATTCCAACAACTATTTGTTTTCTGGAAATTTCACAAGAAAATCTTTTCACTGTCAGATCTCCACATAATTCAGGTTTCATCCAGGTCAGAAAAAGTATTTTGCAGTTTGCCCAAATTTTTGTTTCACTCAAGCCCAAAAAGTATTAAGAGGAAGATGATGAGGAGATGACCTCCAGAGATCCAACTTCAACCATTCCGTGATTCTGTGAAAACTGACTAAAAATGAAGTTAACCAGGTCTTGAAAAATATGAGTTGTTTGAATTTTGGACAGAAGATGAATCTGTGGGATTTTTTATTTGAACATTCTTATTAGCAGCACTTACTAATAAAATGCTATATGTGTTTCTGAACAAACAATTAACCTCATGGTGTTTCTTGCTGAGGTTTCTGTCTCCTTCTTTTTTGATAATCCAGTGTCCTCTAACCAGAGTGGCAGTTACTTGTATCTGGTAGGGGAAGAGCGGAAAGCGCTGTTCTTTTACTTCTGCAAATTCTTCCAGAGCCTACAATAATGAAACACATCTAGAACCTCCTTCTACATTTCATTTCCATTCAGAGGATTTTTTTTTTTTTCCAAACACAACGAGCAAGGCTCTGTTTCACACCTCTCTCATAATTTCAGCGAGTGCAAGTTCAGGCACAAAGCCAGCCCAGCTTCTGAAGGACTCAATCCTGCAAAGTCTGTTCACTCTCAGTTCTCAGTTCCCCTCTGATGTTTAAAAGGACCCAGCTTCTCTTCAGAGGTACTTTACAATTCAAAAGTGAGGGTGAACTGTTTTCTGTTCAGAAAACTTTGCTCTGGCCTTGCTAGCAGACCCAGACTTTCCATGTGCAGAGGAATGCAATAAACAGACAGGGAGAAAAAGATCTGTGAGGAAAATCATTTAGAAATCAAAGGGTCATAATATACCACTTAAAGTATTTTGTGGATTAAATTACTGAATAATAATGAAAGATGAGAGATTAATGGCAACCTGGTCCAAAGCCCTCTATTTATACCCAGGCCAAATAAAATGGTAGGCAGGTGCTCTGTGTCTCTTACTCAATGAGGACTTCTGTATGCCCCTCACTTTTCAATCCCATTACAGTTATTATACATGCTTTTGTAAAAAGACAAAAATATTTCCCAGAGTTAATGACAAATATATTTTATCTTTAGCATTTGCCTCCATCAAGTACACTTTGTTGGCAGTACTATCAAATAATGCAGGGCAAAAAAATCTCAATCCATTCTAAGAAGAGTTCCCTCTAAAATGACTTTCATCTTTGTTTAGAGGAAATCCAGACAGACTACTAAAATATTGTTTTTCTTCCAGGCACAAAACAATCATTTGAGATTTTTTTTTTACTCTTCTAAGAATTTCAGGAATTTTGATTTTGTTTTGTTTTGCCACTGCAGCACCATCTGAAAATTGTCAGAGCAAAAAACTCTAAAACAGCAGCAAATAGCTTCTAGAGAAAATAAAACATTTATTTCCTGCCTCCATGTCTTTTTGTAAAGCTCACCCATAAATAAGGCTACGTTAATGTCTCCTATAGCTCCTGTTCCAAAAGCTCTTCCACTCTTACAAAACTTTTTTTGCACATTTGTGCTTTGTTATGCTACTTGTTCTGTAACAAATAACAAAGCCCAAACAAACCAAATTACTGGCAACAAGAATGCTCACTTACGAAGTCTCTTAAAACCAGAAAAAAAAGATGCTCTGTTAGAAATTTATGGCATCAGTTAACTCCTAAGTTAAGGTTCTTTGTGATAAAGAACCACACCAAACAACATCAATGAAGATCAGAAGACCGAACATAATGGACTTTCTAAGGTAAATCTTAAACAGCAGAGCATTTATTGCAGTGTTCAAGTTATAAGGAGGAGTAACGACTGGGGAAATGAATGATACAAAGAAATGGGCTCAGAGAGCTTTCCTTTCTGTGGATTAAATTCTGTCTGATGACAAGAAGGCATTGCTAACTGACAGCTGTTCACCAGAGTATACAAAGCAAGAAGGTGACCTTCATCTAATTGCTAAAAGACAAATACCAAAAGCATACACTGACTGCAAGCTATATCTTGAAGCATTAAGAGACAAGGATAGGCACAAAGAGTAACAGAGGTTTATCTTAAAATGGGCTTGCCAATGAGTTTTGCTAAAGTGAAGTTTTATCAGGACACCTGTGATTTCAAACTCTGTGTGCAACAGAGTTTAGCGATTCACTTGGAAGTGATATACAGGAAACACAGCAGACATGACTGCGAAGTGAAGCACTATAGAGAGGAACACAGTTTAAACCACTAAAAAGTGTGGGAGGAAAGGAAAGAATGGGAGCTCAGCTCAACAGCCCTTTTCTAGGCCAAACCCTAGAAAATCAACCAGAAAGGCTGAATGCTCAGCACTTTGGGTAACCAGGCTATTTGTTTAAGTGCCTATATACAGATTTATGAGCCAAAGTTCCAGCTCTTTGTAAATCCTTAAGCACAAAAACAGAGGGTTAATATTTCAGAAGTGCTTGGTTTCTAATTAGATTAAAATTAGGTATGAGTCTATGTTGTAATGAAGATATTCAGAAGACCTCAATACCAAACAACTCCCACTACAGCCACCTTGAGGCTTATAGAGAATCAATTAGAAAGTCAGCTTATCTTAGACCTAAATAAGGCGTAAACATATAAAGGCATGACCCTAGCAGTCTATCCATAATTGCAGTGTAACAATTAACTACTGTGTCTACTGCTTTTAGATGCACTGAGTAAGACCTGCCCCATCTTGGCAGCCTCAGCTCTGCCCCTTCACCTCCAGTGCATCTCACTAACACACGGCGTTTTTACAATTCTCATTTCAATGCAAAGCTGTCATCGCGAAGTGAGGGTAGGAAGGGCTGCAGAAGACGTATGTATCAGAGGCGCACCAAACGGGTAGCTGTTCCCCAAATCTGGGACAAATCCAGACCATCCTTCCTGTGCAAACCCATGGTCTTCAGGACATCCATCCCCAAATCTGGGCCAAGTCCAAAACGTGCAGTTCTGCTCTCACGGCACCTCTGAGAGGAGAGCGTATCATCGTTCTAAAGACCAGTGCTTTCTAAACAAGTCTGTTGCTGAAAGAAATCTTGAGGAGAGGGTGGAGAAAGGAACTGAGGGGAAAAAGAAGACAAGGGGAATTGACTAAAACCAACCTAAGGAATATTTTTCTTATTCCAGCATGAAATGTTGACAGAATTAAATGTGGGATTAAAAAAACAACCTTCTAACGCACAGTTTCATGTTACCTCCGCAAGAGTTTTGATTCCACTTATGAGACTTCCCGAATGAAAATGCTGGCTATGTGCCTGCCTCAAAAATACATTTTTCCTCAGAAGAGTGGATTTGCCAGTTGTCAATGCCATTTCTTTGCTAGCCAGCAAAATATGTTCATACTCACAGCAGGCAATTACCATTCTTTTCTCTACTGGTAAGGGGCATGACTTCACTCCTAGGTCTAAGATCCCTGGATCCTTTCCTTATTACATAGTCTAGTTAGCCATCATAACTAACCCTTAAAGCAAATGGAACGATTATTTCCTTTCTTTTTAAAGTGAGTTTAAATGGTTTCATCTGAGAATGGTTTTGTAAGCAGACGAATCTGTTTTACACATTTGTGGCCTGTTCCAAGGGGCATCAGTTGATGGGAATGCCATTGGAGCTGAGCTGCCTCACACCATGGTCTGAAAACTGTGGTTACAGTCAGCTCTCAGAAAACAAAAACACCGGGGATCAGATCCAAACCTTCTTGAAGTTAATGGGAGCCTTTTAATTAGTTTCAGTGTCTTTGGGGAAGGACCTTAGGGCAAATATTCCTTTTCGAAACTTGTTCTCCAACTCATGGGGCCAGGAGGTGGTATTTTTCATGCATACACAACAGTGCTGCAAATGCTCCCAAATGCTCTTATTACAAGCCCTACACCATGCTCGAAAAAAAAGAGAAAGAGAAAGAAAAAAAAAAAAAGAGGTCTCTGGAATAAGAATATAATCTACTTTCTCTGACAGGAGCAAGAAGATTCCAGCGAACGCCAAATGCAGTAGCAGTAACAGATCTGGGCGACTCACTCACAGGGAATAGACGGGGCAAATTATTTTTTAGGGCCCTAAATCTGTGTGACTAAAGGATAACATCCTAACCACTGAAAGGTGTCACAGTAAAAGAAAAGTCAGGGTCCTTACATAAAAGCAGCTGTGAATTCAGCTGCATAAACCAGCTTCTTAAAAATGCTGGGCACAGAGATTTGCCGTGATCAGTTAGATCTTTCACAGCACGTTCCTTTCTAGAATACAAGGACTGCATCTTGCCTGGTCTGACAGAAGCACGATCTCCTATTTCTGCCACTGAGCAGCACATTATGCCAAAGCCAGCACTCTGCTAGAGACAGAGACAGACGGTGGTTACACTGACATTCATGTAACACAGCTCCTTGCTCAAAGTTAACAGATTTACCCCACATTTACACCAGAAAAAATGGGATCAGAATCTGAACCACAGTATGTGGGGTGCAACTTTCCAGCTCAAATACGGTCCTGAACTGGAGTTATGTAGAACAACCTGTCTGTACCAGAAAATGCAGACAGCTTCTTAAGGGTTACATTTCCTTTTTACATACTTCTACATCAAAACCATATTGCAGCATAGCCCGGGATTCAAACACATCCTACAAAAACATGCAGCATAACTCTGATATTGAACTCCAGCCCAGTTTTAATTGACTGCCAGCTCTCAGCCACTTCCTAAAGCTCCAGATAGCCAATACCAATGTTGTAATTTCTAAATGTGTGCTTCTCACAGCTTGAGACCAAATCTAAGGGTTTCAGCTTGCTTCCTGAAATATAAACACAATACCTTAACTCCTGCAATGGACCCCCACCTTAGGACACCTTTCTGAAGGGGGGGAAAAATAACAGGGGTGGCAGGCAGTCACTTATTAAGAGGATATCCCTGAAGTATAAACAATCCAATGTTTTCACCATTCACTGACTAATAATTTGCAGTGCTGCTGGTGAAATCCCTTAGAAACCTCTTGAGGCACTGGCAACAGGTTAGACTGATAAGTATTTTTAATTAATGCCACTGCAATCATGTGTTTCATATACTTACGTAGGTATTTTCATGCCAACAGTTAATAGCAAAATGGCTTTTAGTGCATGCTACAGTTCCCAACAGCATGAGTCTACAAAACTCAGAGGCAGCAGTCTTGTGCAAGAGAAATGTTTAATCATGGGAATTCAGATGAACACTGCACACCGTACATCACTATGGCCAGGACTGGCTGACAGCACACAGATGTTTTTCCTAGCGGGGTGTGTAAGAGCAGCTTCGCTAACATTTCTAGGCTTACCATGCCAGACAGTGGTGATGGAGGAAGTTGGCTCATGAAGTAAATTGGGAGCGCATGTGCCCATCCTTTCTTCAGATTGCTACTCCCCGTTTTGAATGTCTATATTTTCCTAGTTCTGCGATACTCACTATTGCGTCCAAATGCCTTCTGAGAAAACACTTCCTCTGCAAAACCCACTCAGATAAACTGTCGAGGACATCCCATCCCTTCCTTTCAGGTCAGAGTAAATTTTTAGGCAGAGGCCAGGGATTAAAGCAGCTATGCCGAAGTCTGCAGGGCCCTCAGCTTGATAGCAGTAGCCCACAACAAGAAGCAAGACCAGTTTTGTTTATTTATAGCAGTGGCTGAAAGGTTTCAGAAGTGCAGTGAAAAACATAATGTCACTTCCTGAAGCAGGCATAAAGATGTATGAAAACATGTTCTCCAGCCAGCCGGAGAGTGCGGTTTTGGTAGCAGCGAGGAGGCCGCCTCTGTCACCCTGGGAAATGCACTTAAAGGAAAGCTGAGTTCCAGTCCCAGCTCCCAGTGTAGGGGGAGGGGTGATTTAGTAATTATTTCTCTTGTTCATTATAGCATCCCGTGCCTGCAAAGCTTGCAGAATACTGGCATCATCCCAAAATATCTCCAGCACTGATACAACATCACAAAGCACCAGAGTGCAATGATGCATCACCACCTCCCCACACAGCAACATGACATGAACATCACTGAAGAACAAGACAGTGACTTTATCACTGAGTAATTTAATTGATGACTTGAGCTCTAAATAGCCACTTCCCTTCACCTCCTCAGCTGCATCCCTCCTTCTAAGGATGTCATCCACACTAAACTAGCACTTACTGTTGTGATACTGATTGATGCTTCATGGCAGCAAGTAACAGGAAAAGAGCACTAGTGAAAGTTCATTAACTTTAAGCTAATGCATTTCATGAGAGACAACAAACTGAATCACTAGGGGAGGGAGAACAGCTTCGATTAACAGGAGATGATCTGTAAAACATCAGGAATGCCCAAAATCCAGTTGAAATAAAGGGTGAAACAGCGGAAGATGCAGGAAGCTAGAAGAACGGAAGAGAATACAGTCTTTGAGCACAGGACAAGTAACACAAAAAGAGAACCAGGTTCCCGTAGTGTTTAGTAGACAAAGTAGGATCTCTACCCCAACAGGTGCCTAGGATGATAGCTTATTTTACTCTTTTTATTTTGGGAAAAAAAAAATATATGCAGAAGCTGAGGAGAGAACTGGATATGAAACCACCTCAGTTTATGACTGTTTCACATACCATGGCTCAGATGGCCTTGGCTGGTCAACAGCAGTTTCAAGATAACTAGAGATCAGGTTTCTGCTCAGATTGCAGACCGCCTATGAACCCAACTCATAGTCACAGCAAACTATGGGAGGCAGGTTTGTCCATGAGCGCATATGCTGATGGAGGTACTTGTGCATCTCTGCCTTTCCCACCCCTTCCCTTCTCCTTCCTACTCCAAAGCTCCTTTCTCTACTCATGCCTACAGGGAAGAGCTGTGTAGTGCCCTGGACCCACTCTGTCCCTTTGTGACTTTATTCCCTACAACCTGTGCCCAAACACTTGGTCAAAAGACTCCAGGGGGTCAAGACAGAAAGCCAAACTTGTGACTCACTCTATATTTCAAGGTAGCATCGCATAACAGACTGGAAGCTTTTAAATCTCCTGGAGCAGGGGGATGCAGGCGAATTCCCACAGGCCTCAAAATTGCACAGGCTTCTAAAATTCCTCCAAATTTCTTCTTTCAATCTCTAAATACAGTTGGGATGTGGAACATGTTGGTACTTGAAGCTTAGAACTACCACTTGGTTAATTATATAGCTGATTATGTAGGACTCTGTTGGCTGACTTACACAAAAAAGTTTGGGCATTTCAGTAAAAAAATAAAAAATAAATAGAAAGACCTACTGCCACAACGTGGAAGGAGCTAGGAATGATGAGAAACAAGGTCCTCTGACTTCATGTGTGGCATTTACAATATGGAAAACTCAATGCCACACATGAAGTACAGTAAAAGTAACAGAAACAACAAAGTAGCTCTTGGTTTCCTTATTTAAACAGTTCAGCTATAGCTGGAAGCTCCCCTTCTGCAAAAGCAACTGAGCCAGCACAAGCCCTATGAACTGTTTCACCTAAGTTCCCTTGTAGAAAAAATACAGTTTCTTGCTTATCAGTAACTGGATTTTTAAAAATACGTGTGTATATTTAGTAAGGCTGTTCAATTACAGAAACCAGAGCTACACCCGGCAGATACTCCTTAAAACAAATAAAAGCCCTTTGTGCATTTTGATTGGGATGACTGCTAAAAATACTCCAATGCAGCTGTTTAATTTGCTGTAGCTCGAATGCTAGTTTTATACTTTTAATTGCCACTGTACAAAATTCTTTGATTGCATTTGATGAAATTAAGATTTTCTGTGTTTAATGATTAAACCTGCAGAAAAAAAATGTAACCACATGCTAGTTAAAATGTAAATTGTCTGTGCTGGGAAACCTCGGTAAATCTTTCCGGATAGTTGTCACAAATCTACTTATACCTAGCCTGATACACTTCTCAAAAACTGCTCATTTTACCATCTCCTAAGAGTCAAAAAATATGTTCCCTTATTAGAAAACCTAGATCCCACTGCCATCACGTAACTTTTGCACTTATTTCTGAGGATGAAATACTTCTCTGTAACAGCAAATGCCACATTTTCAAAGACCCAGGATAGCCTGGTTAAGATACACATAATTCTGTGGGCGCCGTTTTTGCACACCATCCCTCAGGCATGCAAAGTCTGGGATTCGCACGGACAAAACCTATACACTGGGAGTGTGCAAATACGTATGTGTATAAATAAGAGAGATGTTTACAAGAGCACACAGAGCTTAGCCATTGAGGTGTTTTGCTATGCATACAGAGGCACAGGTTTTGAGTTCTTCTGGACTGATGCCGAAAGCCACCCCCAATTAACCACATGTATGTTGTACCCTGACCATGTGAACGTGACGGCCTGCTGGGGAGGGAGCAGAGTTTTGACCTTAGAAAATCAGGGCCCCCAGTGCGTGACCAACGCTCACCCGCTTTTTCCGTGTAAAAGCCCTTCTCCCTCCCAATTCTGGAGTGCTCCAGCTTGTCTAGTCTTACCCTTAAGCTGCCATGAGGCCATGCTCTCCCTCTGACGTACTTCCTCTGTCAGTGATAGGTGACTGTTTTGTCAACATCTGGATAATCAGGCTGATGTTTCAGATTATCCTCTGGAAACTCCGTCTATCACCCCAGACAGCATTACGCAACCCTAGGCTCTAGCAACAAACTAAAGGTATATTGTTCTTTTAAACAAGAGCAAGCCATATGAAAGGGAAGGATGAAGCTCCAGGGAAAGAAGATAGTGGGTGTTATTAGAAGCACGTACCACAGGAGCATTTGTTCTCACGAACTTTTTAAGAAATACAGCAACAACTATAGCATGCTGATATCTACTGCGGAATCCGAGTCCTTATGTACCTGCACAAGTACTGCACTTTGCTGCTAATAAAAACTGTGCACCTTCTGCACAAGCTGCATTGGGACGCAAGGAATTTATCAGAAGCCTCTGCTCCTATGCACGCACGCAGTAGGCTGTACTTACTTCAGACACACCATGTTTTTTCTTACAGTGTTACGTTTTTACCTAGTAATTATATTACAAAGGCATGCAGGCAAAGGACAAGCACACAAAGCACACTCTCTTTACATTTTCTTCCTCCTCACACAAAAATGCCAGGATTCGAGATGCTCTCTCTGACTGATTCTTACAGCATTCTTTAGAATTACATGCTACCTTCATTTAGCAACCTAGTATATTTTGCACCTGCATATTTTTCATTAACTTAAATATTTTTAAGCCAGACACAATTGATTTTGCCTCCTGAACACTATATGCTTTGTTCTAGCATAATGAACTCATCCCACGTATATACAGCAATACCACAAAAGCTTTATATAGCCAGTTCTTACAGTACCCCAAATGAAAGCAGCATGAAATCCCATCTTCAAGTCAGTTGTGCACTTCCCACAGATTACAGTAAAAGCGGCATGTACAGGTATGCATCTGTATTTGTTGTTGTTGTTGTTGTTGTGTTAAGGTAGGCAACAAAGGAAAACATGTTTCATTAACGCAGTGCAGAAGGAACAGGACTAGTCTTCTAGCCAAAAAATCTGAACGAGGTGCTGTCACAAAGACTGAGAACAAGACTGGGGTCAAGACAGAGAAATGTAAACTCCCTCTCTGGCAAGGGATCAATGATGGTATGCCCACACGACGCACTACTAAGGGTAGGCAGGGGATGAGGGTGGGACGAGAGTCCCTGTGTCTGCCCGCATTCCCTGTGTAGCCACGTCACCATGCATGATCCATGCTGCAACGTGTGCTCATGGAAGACCCAGGACATGGAAGAGGCGAAGCCTGAGCTCCCGCATGTTGCCATAACCAGAGTATTTTGAGGAAATCACACCAGAAATATTTCCCCTATACATGAACAGAAATGGCACTCACATGTGGCAGTACGGACCCTCACACTGACTTTGCTGCATCCTCTGGCACTGATGCGTTTAGGTCCCTACAGGCTCATCATAACTTAAGGCAGTACACTCCTATCCCACTAAATATATGGTTGTAAAGTTAAACAAATGTCGTTAAGAGAGCTGTGATCTTCCCTCAGTCATGTTAGGCATTTGCTAAATCTGTCCTTTTCCATAGTGTTTTCTGTGATCATTATGACGCCTGCAGCTCCAACAGAGGTAGTAACAACAGGAGCACTTGTTTATACAAGCCACAGAGAGCTGCCTACGTTTCAGTACTGGTCTCTTTTGATCTCACATACAGTTACAGCTTTAGCTGTTGAGTCCATCTTTTTAATTATGGCCACTTTCTCCATTTCCAGAAATCGCAACTTGTTAACACGGAAATCAAATTTCTTCTGATAGACTGAATTTTATTTTTCAAGTTTCATGTTTCTAGTTAAGTAATTAAGATCGTATGAATGGTACAGGCTTGTTTTAAATGACAATATTTTTTGATACAAAGCCAAAATAATAATCTGGAGAGATCCTCTCTTGTTATACAAAAGTCTAAAAACAAGCTGAATTGCAAAGTGGATATTGTGGAACCTAGGAAGATATGGGCTCTCCTTTTGTTTGTTTATTGATTTTTACCAGAAATAAAGATGAAGAGCTATTCCAATCTTTTCTCCTAGTCTCTGCATTAAAGATAGAGGCTTATTCAAATTATAGCAAACAGCAAAAACCATCCACTCTGAGGCATGACTCATGTCTTTTTCTTTTGAACTCCCAGCCCAAATGCAGCATGCGTGGTAGAAGGCATGGGTTCATTTGCCAATGCACGACATTTTTCATGCTGTCACGATGCATCTTGTGCCAGCTAATCAGCCAGCCAAGAGTGGCACCCACCAGCTGCAAAGGACGCTCATCACCTCCGTCCCCAGTTGGTGGGAAAGTGCCATGTAGGGAAAAGTTTGGACACATAGAGGAATGCTGTTTCTAATAAATTATTTGTAAAAAAAAAGCAAACAAAAACCAAACCCTTATGACAACATCGTAAAAGATAATGTAATAGTGTCACAGATTCTTTCAGAAACAATTCATTAAACTACTTTAAATATTCTTATGCAAGCTCTGGCATGAAAATGCTGCAATGTCTGTATAACCAAAGCAAAAGGCGATGAAAGATTCTGTACAACCTCAATCCCCCTCCCTACTCCTCCCCCAAATACTGAAGTTGCCAGGGTTTCACAGATGTTTTGAGATCATAACACAGGGTCAGAGGATAACTGGTAAGGTCAGCTGGAAAAGGGGAAACGTAAACACTTTTTTTGGACCTTCATGAATGGGACTCTCAGAATAGGAACCAAAGGAAAAATGAGATAATCTGACTCCGTTGCTCTCCTATACTGTACTCCTGGCTCTGGGTTCACAGTCTTCTACACGCCTCAGAATTGTTTTACCTGCTGTTTTTGTGAATGCTGCTCCAGAAAAGGCAATGGTAAAGGGATATAAATTCTAACCTGGCAGGATTAATTTTATATTAAGGAATAATAAAAAGAAAAGATATTTTGGGGGGTTTTAGGCAAAGCAACAACTGGGGATTTTTTTGTTTCATCATAAGAGAGCAGCACACTCTACTGGCTGTTTCCCTGTAGTTTTCTAAGTAAACCCCTATGCATTACTGTAAATCAGTATCTTTTACAGTTCCAGTGATACAATCAGAGACAATACAGTCTAGCTGGAAAAAAAAAAAAAAGAAAACCGAAGGACGTGCTCAATAAGTCCTGATTCTGCCACTGGCTCGTATTACTTAAGGCAAACCACTTGTCTTGCAGCACTGCAGCTTCCATGTTAAAAGAATAAGGAGAAGGACACCAACCACTGCAAAGAACATTGGCACTCACAGTTTAAAGGCACAGACACGGAGTATTAGTATTGTTGTTACTATATTAACAACAAAAAATACAATGGTAGAAGTTCAAATTTCATCTTTCATACCAGCTCAGTAGTTCAAGATTCTTCCACATTTTAGCACAGCAAAGTCTCAGGAGAATGCATGTCTGTATACTTATCAAGATGTTTGTGGTTAAACTTTTTCTGTTCTTTAACTTTGTGTCTCTGTGCAAATACATGATTTTGCCTGGAAAGTATATAACTGATGAAACTGAAGACTGCTATTTTGCTGATTTTGCATGGAGTACATTACAAAGAGATGTCATTCACCCTGATGAAAAGTCCATCTCAAAGGCATATGCCCTACATGCCAAGTTGTGTGTTAGACCACAAGAAACAGTTAAACTGGTGCTCCAGTGTTGTGTGAGGTTTCTGCTGTTAGCACCCAGTACACAGAATTCAGTTTCATGTAACTGATTGGTTTAACGTGTTTTTCCTTTCAAAATATACTGATTCAGTACATTCCAAAAATGTTACTGTTAAAAAAACAGCTTGCATACTTAAATATATCACACATCCCTGAATGTCGTATACAAGAAACTTTTCTTTCAGGTTTAAATAAATCTATTAAAAAAAAAAAGAAAAGAAAAGAAAGAAAGAATCACAACTCCAAAAGCAAAACCACTGTAACAGTTTGAAAGAAATTTGAAACTCTCATTTTATGCAACTGTTTGTAGTATTTCACTACTACAGATATCCAGATATCTTTTTTCCTTATAAACGTTGTGCTTATCACAGTTCTACACTAAGTTCTCTGTGACTCAAAAAGAACATCTCTTCATTGCCCAAGTACAGCTTTGTATACGTACAGACTACTTATAACACTATTAAAAGAAAGTACTTCCTAACTAGAGCTTTTTATTAGAGACATAGAATTAAGTGAGAAGAAAAATAAAGTAACAAAACAAAACAAAAAATAGATCCTACAAATACTTTTCATATTTACACAGAAGCATTTTAATAAATAACCTATTTCCTTAATATAAATTCACTCAGCATGCTTTTGTCTTTTTTTCTTGCAGGTAAAGAAATACAACCAAACTCTTACAAAGTCTACAAAAGAGACAACATGATTGCAAGAGACTTCCAGGCTTTTATTCTACAGAGAACGAGACAATTCCCTGGGGACACTGAAAGTCAAACTGGCTCTTATGTGCAGCTGTAATTTTTAGTTTATACGAAAACAAATCAATACCATCTCCACAAAACTCAGGCTCTTTATAATGGCACTAAGTTGAACTCCCCTTTATCAAATTCTCAACAGAATTTCAAGTTTATTTTTCTATGTTTACAAGAAATTACATTCAACCAATCACACCTATGAACAGACTACCCAGCTCTTTTTTTTCCCAGAAAACAGGACAAGAGTTTGCTTCATGAAACTACTTCACTTTGCACAAAAGCATATACGATCATAAACAGTGTCACAGGAAAACAGATAGGAAAGCCTGTCAGCTGATAGTTTTAGTAGAATGGCAACTTTGGGGCAGCTGGCACATTTCACACACTTCCTTCTGTCTCACAGCTAAGGAGGGATGAAATTTACCCCTGTCAGAGAAGCTAAAACTTTTTTGTATTATAATTCAACCAGTCAGACTTCAATTCCTTCATCCTTAGGGCTTGATTCAAAACCTTTTGAAGTCAACAGAAAGACTTCCCCTGACTGCAGTAACTTTGGCTCAGATCCTAAAACTGTGCTCCCATACCTTTCAATCACCCTTATGCCCTCCCTCCTTCCCAAACCTTGCAACCAGTGGGAACGTTTCACGGCTTAGAGGAGCCTCAGGGCTGCTCTAAATTACTTTAGTTAATATTATCTCCCAAAGAACTAACTGGGGGAGTGCAGCATCAATCTATTGTACCTTCTCCTCTGGTGTATCTCCATAATGGGCTCAGAAGAATGGTTGGCTTGCGACAGCTAAGATTTTTAGTGTGCCAAAGGAATTCATATCCAGAAACTAATTCAGCTGTTTCTATTTTACTGGCAGAAAATAAGGCCAGGTTCTGGCTGGAAACAACTACAACAATTCATTTCAGAAAACAACTTTCTCCCAGCACTGCATTCCTTCCCAGCTCAGTGGACCTACTCAGAGCTGGGCTCTCAGAGCCTCTCGCTGCAGGGGAGCGTGCATGGCGTAAGGCTCTCCACACCCCAACGGCACCAATTAACAGAGCAGACACTTATAAATATAACAGTAAGGGTCGGATGGACAAGGACTCTCCTTTTATATGGTGATTACAATCAGTCTAAATTTACAGAGGTAGAATTCACAGTGCCCGTTTCATGTGCTTCAAGTGTCTCTAAATCGGGCCGAGTCCTAGCAGGATGCCATCCAAACCCCGGGTTCCTCTCACAGAGGTGCTTCCTTTCTATTTTTTCTTCTATAACCTGCATCTCCGTGGTACTCTAGCATCCATGCATTATTCAGGAGAGCATTGAGTAGTGTGATTGACATCTATGGGTCCTTTTTTCCTTCATGTTCTCACCAGAATGAATTATATTTCATTGTTATCAGGCCCAGTGTAATGGTCAGATGGTAAGGGCTGTTGGCAGAGCCACTTGCCAGAAACAGCTCTCCCATGTCAAGTACTTGTGTCACAGCCATTTGACCACATAAGCATTTCCTGAAATCACACCGCATTTCACTGTTACTGGAATAAAGGTGCATCCCACAGGTCTAAATGAGCAACACAAAGGAGATGACTGCTGAACTCCATAAAAATGCCATCAATGCTCTTGTGACTAGAGGTCTAACAACAGAAAAAAACAGGGTAAAATAGTACAGAGGGCTTATAAGGAATATGGATGATGTGATAATGATCAAATGTGTTCAATTTGTACATCTAAAGAAAAATTAGCTTCATTAATATATTGATTCTTTTCCATACCCAGAAGTGTGTAAGATAGGGATAAAGATCCTTGTGCTGAAATAAGATGTGCAAAGCAGATGAAAGGAAAATTTTGCATTTAGTTCAGTAATGCAGAGAATAAAACATGAAAAAATATCACTGTCCAAAGCAGAAACAAAAAGGTGTAACACAGATAATCAACCTATAAAGCCATACAGCCACCAGAGCCACTGTCTTTATTTATTTATTTATTTATTTATTTGCTAACTCCTGCTCACTAATTTTCACCCTTCTTTCTTTCTCTGAGTGCAGTAATGACCATTATTGCATGGATCCATTTTATTTACTTATCTCCTTCAGGATAATGTAGCAGTCTATCAAACCTGTCTACATGCTCATACCTTTTCCATTATAATTAATGGATTGCCTGAACCACACAAAAATGAGACAAGCTATGTACACTTTGCACTGTTTGCACCTTTCACTGTTTCTTCACCAAACTTGTTCAAGTATTTTTTTGTTTAATCACTTAGCAAAACTCTGGAATACACACAGTCACAAAATTCCCCTTTAGTACTTTAAAAAACATGGCAATGTAGAGAAGAAATCTACTTATCACATCAGCTCATCATCAAGCACACACAAGCATATTCTTCTAAAACAGATTCAGAATTACACACTAATATCTGTCTGAAATGCATGGAGTTATTTCTGTATCATGACCTTGTATTTTTGAAAGCTTGAGGAAACATAAGCACAGCAAAAAGAGAAATGCTTCTACAACCTGCAGTTGTATGAAATAGGAAGTAATCAAGGAGCTGTCTAGCATTACTTTCATCATCTAAATGTGGAAGAAAACTTTTGACCACTGGAAATTGATTACTAAGCAAATAGTCAGCTGTGTGGATATGTTCCTTCTCTTTCCCAAAGCATCTTTCAAATCCTGTCTGCTGCTGAGCCTGCCAGTGCGTGATGCGTGATTGTGTTGGCGGGCCAGCGACCGCTGCTGCGTTCCCAACAGTTGCTGCCCGCTGATACAGGGTGAGTCTTCTCCTACCTAAATTTAGTCCAGTGTAAGCAGGTTATCTGGGCTCTCCACATGGTCAACAGACTGAAATAGGCATCTCATGAAGACAGCTCATCCCACCTTAGATTCTTATGTTGCGGCTCTCCAGAGATGTCCCTGATTACAAAGGCAACCCAGCAACTAACAGAAAAGAGGCACTTCACACCTAAAGCTGGGTAAGAGATGCTGCGTTTAGTCATCAGGCTGCAACTGGAGTCTCCAAAGGGACTGCAGAGGGCAAAGCAGAAATCTCTGGTTCAAAGAGCAAGAAACATGGCATCCCTTCAAGCCTTCACAAGGAGCACACAGCAAAAGGTTAGGAGAGTACCTTCTCCTAACCAACCACTGACCTGGTGAATACTCCCTACATCATCTTTCTTACTCTCTCTTTAAAGTGGAGTTTTTTGTTTCTTGCTACTTTGGATTTGACCAACTGGTGTATTCGCCAGTGACAAAAGCTTACAATATTTGGAGGGCCAGCTGAAGAGCAGGGCAAGTTTCAGGTACTGGTGTGTATAGAGCACAGAGCTGCCAAGCTTCAGTTTGAAATTCCTATTGCACTAAACAAGAACAAAAGAATAGTCTGTGAAGCTGAACAACAGCAAATTCAAACCTGAGAGGAGGAAATAGTTTTTTCAAATAAGGTGTAATTGGACCTTGAAGCTCATTATGACAGGATGTTGCTGGGGTTATGGTCTTGTGAGGGTGTAGGCATGTACTGAAAGAGTAGTAATATCCAGGGTTGGAATAGTTAATGCTAAAAGGAAGAGTAACAGAAAAAAAAAAAAAAGAAACCTTATGCTTCAGCATTTAAAGCAATCTCAACTTACTAATGGAGATCTTTCTCAGTGTGATGAAAAGAGGGAGGAATTATCCACCTTTGCTGCTCCGAGTTTCTGAAACCTTCCTCTGAAATACCAGGTCCTGGATGCTGTTGAAAATACAAGTACTACAGTGGATGCAAACTCAAACTTGATGCAGATTGTCATTTACGTTACCTAGTATCTCCTGTATATTGTACTGTTGACTGTATACTACAAAAAGACAGTACTCTATACAATGCGTATTTCTTTAAGGGCATGATGTTCAGTTGGATTGATTACCTATTTGTATGTTTATTTACTTGAGTGACAGAGATGTCTTTTCATGCCACGTACATACTTATTTCACATAATGTGTAATTAGACATTGGAGCTCATTACCACATGATTTCTCTGGGGTCTACACAGGTTAAGGAAAGATTTTGCATTTTTAGCTGTCTCCAAGGTCCACAGAGACCACAGTCAGACGATTTAAGCAAGGATATTCCTCTGGGAAAATGGTAGGATGTGCTCCACCACTCCTGCTCTGTCTGAACAACTCCCACAGACTCTAGCAGAGACAGCACATGCAAAATGAGGCTATACACAGCCTGAAGGCAACTGCCAAGGGCAACGAGCAAGGGTTATACATACCCACAGAGGAGGTTTCAGCCATGTTAAAATAAGATGGGTTATTGTTAGTGTGAGGTGAGAAATTTTTCTCTTGTCAGTTAATAGAAGGCCTGGAATACAGAACATGATGACTTACGCATTTTGCTGGGGAAATAATTTGAAATATTTTCTTATTGAAAATGAGACAAGTGGATTTAAAACATATCATGTTTTTAGATGACTAAGTTTCCTCTGTATGGAAGAAGAGGTATAAATATTGCATTTGAAAAATGTCATGTTGATAAAAAAGCTACAGTTTCACCAATATAAAATATGAATGTAAACAACATGTCTGTCAGACATGGCTATAACATACTGCTTAACACTGCTAACTTATAATATGCACCTATTATTGCTAGTTCTCTTAATGAAAGAAAGTAAAGACACTGCATAAATTCTTGAACACATGCTTCACTTTTCCAGCTGCCTTGTGCTGTAGAACATCACGCTAACAAGAAGTGATGCTAACAAGAAGCTAAAACCAGTGTAGCAAATGGGGCATTTAAATATATATAAACATACAGACATTCATATATAAATAGAAACTGGCTATTCTGGGGAAATGAATGGATCCCTAGACAGACATATTTCAGTTTAATATTACCTATATTTTCCTACATGGTAACCATTACAGTCCTGCTTAATCAAAAAAAAGAAAAAAAAAAGAAAAAGAAAAAGAAAAAAAAGGTTATGGTCACTGCTAAAATGGAAAGTCAATACTCAGCTATCATCTCTTTTAGGTTCAATATGAAATTTTGTCTGTCAAGCACAGGGAGCAAAAGGAATACAAATTTTGACATTTTTCCTCAGTCACTTCAAATCTAGACTTGACACCTCTGCCTGCCAGCACAATGCTTGTGTTCTTGTTCAGACCACTTCCATACAGACTGCCACCATGCAGTGTCACTGGCAGTGTCAGAAACCCTGAATCCCTTTGTTTTAGGCTTATAAAAAAGCATTTAAAATACCATCTCCAAATATTCTGCTCTTATACTGTCTTCTGTTCTTCCTGCACCAAAATCCATGTTTTCAGCTATGATTTTCAATCTCCACTCAAGTAAAAGGATCTACATCATTATTTAGTGAGAACTGTGGCTCAATGTTGAAGCAGGGTGGCATATCTCTGTCTAACCACCATGTTATAAAAATGCACTTCACCCTAAATATTTAATACAAAGTCATATGCAAGCATTCGGCTATATTCTTTGTTTTGAAATGGAAACAAAAAAATAAAATGAAACAGAGGGGACTGCGTGAAACAGGTTGAGATGTTAAATACCTAATGATGATTATGAAGAAGGCTGTAGGCTTGAGTATCTGATTAAACAGAGAGGAGAAATGACCCTTTGAACTTATAACCTTCTGGGGGTGGTTTCTACTGCAATAACACCCTGTTTAAACCCTATGGCTACAGTACATCTGCGGTTCACTGACTATAATTACAGCTTTAATACTGTAACTGTGGCAAACAAGTCCCATGGTGTATTAGACTAAACATGAGGCATTTTGTCCTCCTGACTACAGCCCGTTTAATGGCATTTCAGGCTCCAGCACGTAACTCTGCTCTTGGCCACACGTTCCCAAGCAGTTAAAGTTGGCCTGAGCTGGTTCCAAAGGAACACCGTTCCAGCCCAACTGGGCATCGGACAATTACTTGGGAATATCATTTAGGGCTGAAACTGATATTTATCTAGTGATTGAAATCAGTTGGGAACTCAGTTACTGTCATGTCAGCATTATGTCTTTCCTGGAGCCTTCGGCACTGTTGGTTTGGCTTGTTCCTACACTGGGCATTTACAGCTGGGCTGACGTGGCAACTGAAGAAGCAGCATACCGAGTTTATTTGTTTGTGTTTCATATTTTATCTCACTCTTTATCCTGGCCCCCCTCCTGAAAAAAATAAAATCCCAAATCAGGAGAACCGAACTCACTTTGACTATCCTTTCCCTCCCCTTCAGAAGTCTACATGCACGCCCTCCCTCACCACGCACCGCAGGCAGGATGCCAGCCCAGTGCTGGAGACTCGCTCTGAGCCTCTTTTTTCAAACATCCTGCAATGCACAGCCTCATTTCTACAGCTTCTCAAATAGAAATAGGTGTCAATTTAGGGTAAGTGAGTGATCTACTGAAGCTGTTTAAATGTGCTGTTTCCTTTTGCCCTGCTCAGATGTCTTGGCTCTACCTCCTCCATCAAGGACTGGCCAGTGGAGCTCCTGCTGTCCCATCTCATGCTGCATGTATGTGGACCTCTGTAATTCTCCCTTCTGTGAGAGTTTTCATCTACCCAGGCCTGCCCAAAACACCAACCTTTAAATAGCTTGAGTCTTCTTTAACTCCTGCACTAAAATGAGTCATTAGCGGTCATCAGCCTTGTCCTAACCCTAACAGTAGATGCCATTTTTTTCCCCCAAGTACAATTTTACTTTCACTTTCCTCCAGTAAAATACAGATTTCCAGGTTTTCTGGCTCTATCACTTGTTCAACGAAACCTCACAGTCTTGTTAATGCTCCTGCCTTCCACAGTTGGGCGTTTCTCTTACTGACTTTTGGGCAGCTTCTTTCAAACACTTTATTCAGTATTTAATCCTACATACCAAATTTATCTAAATGCAGACCCTGAATACAAAGGAGGCCTGACATTTTGTCTGCAGAGTGGATGCAGGTGCTGGCCTTTAAAGAAAGGCCATTCCTCTTCTTCCCCCCCATCCAACCCTGAACCTCTCTTCCCCTACAAACCCATTCCCTTCTACAGCTCCTACTTTGCAACCATGCTCTCCTATCTCCATGAAACTCCTGCATTCCTGTTCCCACTTGTTCAGCTGGATAGCACAGGGATACTGCTCTATTCCTGCAGGCACTGCAGAGGCTTGGAGGTGACGTGCTGTTGGCTTGCCTCTGTGTTAAGTAAAAAGTCCAAGTTCCTGACCACAAAGGAAACATAATGAGTATATGGCAAGTATATTCTTAGGGCAACTGTTTTGAAAAAAAAAAAAAACCTTTGTTTTTTTAATGTGGGAAAAATGGCAGATTTTAGAAATACCCAACTGTAGCTTATGCCACCAACTACAATCCAGCGGGATTTGCTTCCACAAACTGTAGGTAGAGTGCAAATCACGTAGAGGCAATTATGATCTCACACCACTGCCACCAGCCAAAGTAGTCATGGTCGTTTCCCCAAAATATTGCAAGACTACTTGCACACAGTTTGGCCAAGGAAAGGAGACTGCACGTGATTATTTAGACTCCTGCAGCCTTCTGAAAATAATGTAGGTTAAAACTTTAAAAATAATATATTGCCCCTTATAATAACAGTAATACTTTGCAGGGTTGTAAGTACCTTTCAACCTAGGTTATCAAAACACTTTACAAAGGCAGTTAAGTAAGTATCATTATATCTATTCTACTCTGAGGTGACAATGACTTTGTGTCACTTATAACTGCAGAACAATCCAATACTTATCCATTATTCAGCTTCCCAAAATAACCTATAATTCTCTAGCAACTCTAACAGGAAAATGAAGTTACAAATGGGGTAACTGAAAAATTCACCCATCAGTGAATTTAATGGCTTATTCTCCTAATGGGCAGAATCACCATCGCATTGCACTCCTGCTGCAAATAATAATGACTTGCATCTATACTGTGTCTTTCACCCTGAATGATCCCAAACCACTAGGCAAACTCTCTGAAGTAGCAGCTGAGGACTGCCACATGGCAGCATACCTCTGGGAAGGAATGCAGATTGCATTCTGAAGCAGAAAATTAAAGAAAAAAAAACATACAAATGTTAGCTTTTTTAAAGAAAAGCTGCAAAAGGGTGTAAATTCTTCCTAGCATAGAAATACAGCAGAGCCCCTTTTGGTAGGCAACACGAAAGTTATGGTGAGACAATCAGTTGAAAACTCGGTGGGGTTTCCTAAATAAACACAAAAGCCAGGGCCCCAGCAGGTGGTCAAGTTTGATATTCAAATCATTAACATTTTACATGTGGAGTTTTCATTAGGACAAGGTTACCACATGATGGACAATCTGTATATATTTGCAGATGTGGCATGCATGGAAGTCAAACCTGTGCAAGGAGCATAATTCACAGCAATCTCTCTGCCCGAGAATAGCTGAAGGCAATGTCCAATCAAAGTACTGTCAGTGCACCGCTCAGCGAATAAATGAGTTGCTTTGACAGGAAATTCCAACAGCAATTTTAATTCTGATCAGGCTTCAGGAAGTGGAAAGAATAAAAACACATCAATTATAGTGACAGGAAGTTTTAAATCACATGGCAAGCAGCTGCTGCCAAAGGACACGTCTGCCAGCTTTGTTAAGAAGTATGGTATTTTGGTGCAACCAAAATTTTACACCAAAATTTTACAGGCTGACATCAGTCCCTAATTGTATGTTATCCCACTACAAGGGTAAAGAAAATGACACAGTGCAGACAGCACACCGTCATTACAACAAATCAGAGAGACTGCTTTTTTCTTTAAATCCTGACCCAAAACGAGCATATTTATAACAACTACAGAACACGCCACCGACTAGTGATAGGAAGCACATGCATGTCCACCTCAATAAAGCAGGAGATCCCAGCAGCAAGGCACAAAGACCATCATTTCCTGAGTCAGCCTTAGGCTGAAGAACCATCAGCACTTTAATCAATACACATACATTGCCTCTTTTCATTAATCCATGTTGTAAATTACAGTCACTGAAATGAATCAGTGGTATACTGGGAGGAAACCTGAAGAGCTGTTTGATTTCAAGTTTTTACTGGATGGTGCAGACTCAGAGCCTACCAAACGGCTTCCTTCAGTTGTAGGGTTGGGTGCTTTTCTTTGTCTCCTGTGCAGTACCACGTCTAACATGAATGAATTCTGGGCCGGACTTCTTACAGCAGAACCTAATTAAGCCAGCCTGGGAATGGGACGGTGGGCAGGGGGAGGAGGTCTCAGCTTAAGCTGCTGATTTTCCTTCTATGGCTCTATGGTTCAAATGGCTATCAATTCAGGGCAAATCATTCAAATGTATGCAAATTATTCTGGCCTCACTTTCAGGTACCTGGAAGCTGTTTTATACAGCCCTGGGAGTGCAGAAGAGCATTAAAGCTCATGTGAATGTGATTTATAGTCTGACACAACACTGTAAAGCAGCCTGGCTACACGAGGGATTCAGACCCGTAGGGCAAAACCTCGATCTCGCTTTTGTCAGTGGAGATTCTGTACTTGGCTTCCCTAGAGTCCAAGAAGGGAATGGCTTTCGCTGGCTACATGACAATGTGCCTACAGAAGGTTAGTCGCATGTGGCATCCAATGCAAAGTGACCGAAGGAGTGTGTTGAACTGCCGAAACAGTGATTGACTCATATCCTACACAGATGATTGATTTATATCCCCCACAATTGGATTACATCCTCTGCTACACACAGCTTCCTGTCCTGAGTAACTCTTCACAGCTGTCCCTTCACTGAAATGACCAAGAGCCTCAAAGGGCTCACAGCTGAAGACTGCATTTTTCAGGTGGGTGGGTGAGTTTAGGAGAGAAAAATTTGCCCTCCGAAAAGGAGGTGCTCATGTGTTTTGTTGATCACATAGGATAGCATTTTCTAAGCAGCAGAAAAAATACTCAACCACAAGTGACTGAAGTATTTACACAGATTTAGCAAAGGTCACCAAAAAGTGTGTTATTTTGACAATACTGGCAAGCTTTGTATAAAGTTTTGCTTTTCAAAGAGAATATTTTCAATAAAAAGAATACTGGAGAAAAGATTTAAACTAATTCTACATAAAATTTTTCATTATGTCTTCAGAGACAGTGTGAATACTGGATTCCAAAACAAAGAAAAAAAACCTGTCAAGATAAGACATGATACATCTTTTTATTTCATTTTAACTTCTACTTAAATAGTAAATGAAGCTAAAACATAAAAGTGCTCATAGCTTCCTGCATAATTATCCACATTCAAATCTCTCCTCAGGAGATATTCTGTGGGCTTTGATCCAGGGATTTTCAAGCATTAAGGAAGATACAGGAGCCAAATATCATATTTCTTCTGCAGAAAACACGGTATAATTTCCTTATGCTTTTAAGGACATTCCACACACAGACAATCTGGCCTTAAGTCAGAGACAAAGAAAAATACAGGCAGAATTCTTACATGTCCCTTATTGTTGAAAGTCTGTTATTTCTATTGTTTTCTATCTTTATAAAATTCTCTTTCTATTCTGATAGAATCAGTGTTTCCAATCCAAGAATATTTAAAGGATATTGATAGTATATTTTACTAGTTATTTTTCATCAAAATGGCTCTATTTCACACTAAAATGACATCAGTTTATGTCTATCCAGATATATATCTTTTCCAATGACTGTGCATGATTTCAACTGCAAAGCCATGAAATAATGCAAAAAAAAATCACTTAATTCTCATCACATGTTGCTGTTCTGCAACAGTATATATGGCAGTGCCAATAAGCTTAGAAGAGTGTGAGGAACTCATATTTTAAAAGCATGGCTGAGTCTTAAGACACTTTTAAAGTAAGCAAACAAAGAGAAATGGACAGTTTTATATATAGACAGGTATGTAAAATATCTCCTAATGCCCTATCTAGCACTAAATCACTTTGCCCTTCAATAAGCCCCTAAAATGGGTGAAAGACTGAGCTGCACAGATTTCCTGCTTCTGTTTCCCAGTTTTGTACTGCCAACAGTTACTATGGACATCTGTGCACAGATTTGCTTCCAAATTCCAGCATTGGCCCAAATCATCCAGAGTTTTCCTACTCAGGTCACCTAGACCTAAACCTGAGTCTACCCTGAAGGACAAGTCTCTCCTGTGGCACATCCTTGGATGTGTACCTTAGCTGCACCCCAACTACCTGTCAAGCTGAGACTCATGGGCCACTTCTTCCCTCCACCTTCCTCATCTCCCAGTGCCCTGGTTTCCTTTGGAAGAGAGAGGCACAATGTGCTCCAGTTTGGAGCAGTCAGGCACAAGGACTGTAGGACATGACACAGTGCAAACCCTGGCATGGTGTTAAGAGTTGGCCTGGTGGGAGTAGCAGACAGATGCAGTTTTGGTGGTGGTTCTGAGTCCTCACAGAACTGCTTGCAGAGAAATGACTTTCTGGGTTCCTGACATGGAGGGCATTCCTGAGAGGGTAGGCCTTGGACTGGAAGAAACTCAATATATGGTCTGAGCTGGAAAAAAGGATGGATGGGGTTAGTGAGTTGAGTTCAGCAAAAGTGGAGCAAATAGGGATCAAGTGACTCTGTAATGGGAAATAATATGGCAATTAGAGATACTGGGAGTGGAAAGGCTGGGTCTAAAAGATAAGAGTGAAGAAGTAGAAAGGAACTTATCCATGGCAGTGACTTGTGTCCTGCATCTGCAGAGAGCAGACGAGGATGAGGAAACACCCCTAATCCTACTTATAGATTCATAAATCTTTCTTAACACTTCCCACTGGCACCTCTGAGGCCAGTTATCCTGAACTTTCCAACTAGAAAACCTATCAAAGCAGTTCCTCTAACACAGCAAAGACTTTGGAAGGGTAAAATCTGTGGCACCAAAAGCTATAAGGAGAAATAAGGAAATTGAGGACTGTTGACCAGGAGTGCAAGAAGGCAGCTTTTCCAAGACTCATTACCACAATATTCTTAGCAGCACCATTTTAGAAAATGCCCTTGTTCTGTGTAAGGACTGTGGCAGGGTGGGTTGCACTTCTGTCCTTCAGCCAAACTGAGAAAGGTCCCCTTTTTCAAGCTAAGCTCATTCTTCAGTCCTCACTGTGCTGTGGCATTTTCATGTGCTAATAAAACCTGCTATCAATCAGACTCTCACGCATCTTCCTCCTTTGTTAATGTTTGTTGCTACTTTGTGCAAAGAATCTACAAACCATGGAAATAAATCTTGGCTTCAGTAGTTTTACTTCTCTCCTACCTGATTTTTTCTCTCTCTGCTTTTAACAGCAAGACTACAACCAACACCTGGACTCCGATGCTTTCACACGGCTCTGCCTTTCTGCTCATGCCTACAAAGGGCCCACTGGTCTAATGTCAAGACTGCCAGTGTTCACAGCCTGATGTGTGTCATGCACATATGTAATTCAAAGTTTACCCTTGTAGTCCCAAGTCTTAGTCCTTCTCAGGTTTTCTCTTACTTTATTCACAAAACTGCTTGTCAAAAGTAACTCCAGGAACAAAAAGTTCTAGATAAACATAGTATTGTTTTAGAGCTGGAGAGCAAAGGAATATATACAGGAGCCTGAAAGCCTGAGCACTTGACAACGTTAACCAAAGGCAAAGAATAGCACTGATTTACCAAGAGGTGAGTTAGAGAGTCTTTGGTGCCCTGATTGCTACTGGTTAGTGAAGTGAACTCCCCAATGTTGCATGATGAAATCATGACCTTATACCTGTGTAACCTTCCTTTCATCCAGCTCTGCCCACCTCCAGAGACAGACTTCCCGTGCCAGGACGCATATATTTGTCCCCCTAAGGCAGAATATCACCAAGTGCTTGGCTGGTGGTACACTTAGTCCAAGAGTTGTCTGTGTTGACTGATACATTCCTTACCTTCTCTGAAGGGTATATCGCAGCTGATCAGGCCAAGTTTACTTCTTCTTCATCTACTAAAAAACATAACTGCAGTGAAGACCACAATCAGAGCATCTGGAATCAGGAGCAATGCAACAAAATGACTCATTAGTCCGTGGTCAGATTCCTTCCAGTGCAGGATGTCAGCTCCTCACATCCTTTCCCTCTGCCACCTCCAGGAGCATTCTCTTAATTTGTTAGGAAAATACAACTATGTCTTTGTGGTTTTCAGCACTTCCTCCACTTCCCTTTTGCTATTTCTCCATTCTTTACAATCTATTATTTATTTGCCTGCCTGCTCTATTCATCTTGATTTCTTGTCCATCCCCACAGTCAGGAGTTATTCTTTAGCTTATGATGCTTCTGCTTATGAACTCTTCAGCTCTTTGGCATTCCACCAAGTGCCAAATGTCTTCTTTTCATTTTTTTCTCCAAAGCCTTTTTCTGATTTAGCTTCTGGCTAGTCCTCTCGTGTATCATTTTGCTTCTTCAGTTGGAGAAAAAGACATATGCTGATTTACTGTTGTTATTACTATTGTGTAATCCTTGAAAACTTTGTTAAAGATCACAGGTTTATTCAAAACCTGAAATCCCTCCGCACAAGAAATAGGTCTGGTCTCTTGATAACCACTGATTATTGGTCTTCCATCTGATACACTGAAGGTTCACCTCCTGGAAAGCCTCCCCTCTAAGTCACCTTCCAACGAGGCCATATAGAGGTCTCTCCCCACATCAGTGAGTTGGTCAATAATATAAAAGGGAGGTGCTGGCATATAGTGATTTTGTAATCAGTTTCCTGTCCAATTCGTCGCAACCATGAGAACAAGAGGCATCACTTATGAAGATGCCTTTTCACATTCATCCAAGTTTTTCCAGTGTCATAACCACTGAAAGTTTGTAGACTGATAAGGAGACTTCTCCAGGGATCACACTACTCCCTGGAGAGCTGTTACTTCTTCTTAAGTCCTGTTCCTTTGGTTGAAGACATCTTGCTTCATTCATTCATTCCCTGGGGAACTTGTTCAAGATTCTTGCACAACTGAGATCTCAGCCTCCAAAGAACCACAAAAAGACAGCTCTGTATTTCAGTTTGACCGCACCCAGACTCAAGATTTTGAAAAGCAAGTGCCTAAAACAAATAAACAACCTACCTCCTTTAGTTAGACCTTGCTTCTCAGCAGAAGAAACATTGACTGAACAGTCTGCAGGGAAGGCAGACAGGTCACTGCCTTTTTTAGAGACCCTGCATGAAGGCCCCACCAGCAAGAGAGATTTGGAGGACTAAAATTCCACCACTAACTTTAACTAGCCATGGGAATGACCCAGCTTGTTGCAGTGTTTCGATGTGTCTCATAAAATTCACTGAAATATTTCCTAACAGGACTATCTGCATGTTACTGTTGTTCATTTTTATTATAGCAGCACTAGGAGTGCCCATCAACAGCAGGACCTTGTGCCTGGTACAGATGTCAGTTTTCAGTGTGTTGACCAAAGGGAACCACATTATTAAACTTCCTACTCCCAAAATAAGCAGTCAAATAACAAGACCCTTTCAAGTCAATGTGCCATTTGTACAGGCAAGTGCTTAGCAGCATGGGTCATATAAGCTAGCCCACAAGGACTATTTCTGGAAAAAAAAAAAAAAAAAAAAAGGATTCTGGAACTTATTTTAAGATTCATATCTACGCATTCATGCATGTGCATTTAACCATATACATAATTCACTTAAGTTTAAGAGACCTGCTTTTAAATACTTCACCACTGTGTCATACCATGGAAACTACCTCAGGGCTACTAGGAAGGGGGTTCAAACATCCCTCATATAAAACACATCATTATGCATTAGAGGAAACTTCATTCACCAGAGAAGAATGGCACACCAGCTGGAGGTGAACACCATAAACCACATAAAGTTTTAATTAAATTCATTAAAAATTCTTTGTCTCTCAGTGGGTGTGGGGGCAGATAGAACCCTTTAACAATGGCCAACACACAATCAGGTTTGTCAAAACTAATAATAATACAAAAGCATTAGCTCATGCTGGGACATTTTGAAAAAGTTCGAATAAGTGTATTATTTTTAATATGGGACATTTATAAATTATTGCAAGATGTGCCCAGTCTTGAAGCACAGTTATAGTTTCTATTGTTCACTGGATTGATAAAAGGTGTTAATAATAAAAGGCACATTTTTAGCAGTCGACAAAGTGAATCGACCTGGAAATACAGGCAAGGAGGATATTTTTCCCTTAAAACACACACACACATACACACACATATATATATTTAAAACATTTTTCATGATCAGTGTTTCTTTATAGTGTGTCCTCTATGTCCCATACTGATAAGTATAATATACAATTACACTTCCTGCCCTTCAGAGCTTACAGTCTATCAGCAAAGCTGTGTACAAGAAATGAATGTTACAGCACCAGACCTCCTCCTGCAAACACATACATGCTTGTCAGAAAATCATATATTCCAGGGGACTAATCATGAACACAGAGCTAAAACCATGCATAAATATTTGCAGGGTTAAGGCTATTAACCAGGGTAAAAGAGGATAGCTATGTGGTCGCTTAGCTCTTATGTAAATGACTTTGTTTTTCAAAGCTGGAAAGCCTTGCAAAATACTTTTATGTTTAATCAAATCCAAATAAAATGATTCTACAATGTACTGAAGGGTTTCACATGATGAGTCAGTGACAAAGTCAGCTATTTAGACTCATGGCAAGCACTTCAATTTGTTCCCAGTCCGGGTCCCACTGAAGTCAGTGGGAGTCCTTTCCCTGATTGCAACACGAGTCTTTGTTACTAAATTATCTCAAGCTGATGAACTGTGAAACAGCAAAGTTACTTTTACTAACCATTCCTCATCCAGATCTATTAAGGACAATTGTAAACTAGAACTAACTAATTCAGTAATTAGGTATGAAAACATACTCACTGCATAGCTAATACATAAGAGTTGGTCTTCATTTTTTATACTTTGTCAAGATACAAGGAATATCACAGGTCAGACAAACAGTCCCACAACCTATGTGATATTGTCAAAAGTGGGGAAAGAGCAGATAAAAGTGTATATTCCCCAT
This sequence comes from Anseranas semipalmata, assembly GCA_013399115.1. Classification (NCBI taxonomy): domain Eukaryota; kingdom Metazoa; phylum Chordata; class Aves; order Anseriformes; family Anseranatidae; genus Anseranas; species Anseranas semipalmata. The sequence continues at coordinate 1,020,477 of VXAA01006626.1, forward strand.
CTTACACCTCAGAAAACAGGCCTGTGGTTTTCTTGTCCATTTCATAGTCATGGTGCTATAAATTCTAGATTTAGATCTGTATCCATTTGATGCTCAGTGCTCCTAAGACCAAAGAATTTGCCCGACTTTATTTCTGCCTTTACTTTAAGACAGATGCCTTAAGCAATATGTGACAGAAACATGCATTTTAGCAATTATACAATACAAAGATCAGCTTGGTAGATCAAAATCAATGTCAGCACATAAAGTGTGCGACAAGTATTGAGTCTACAGAATAAAGTATTCTGACTCTCAAGAAAGCACTACTTAATTGAAGAAACAAAAGAGCAAAGTCATTTTTCTAGTTTTTCTCACTCCAATTGCCTAAATAGTTGCTGTAGAAGTGCTGTCCTCAATCACACAGGTTTCAGAGGAAAATAAGATGCCTGCTTTCTTACTTCACTTTCACACAGGCACAACAAGCAACTTCAAAGGTAAGAGATAAAGGAGCTGAAGAAAACAAGTAAGAGTAATAACAGTCCCGGAACTGTTTCAGGGGCTGACAAAAAATACTGCATAATGCATTTGTCTATACTGTCATTGCAAAATGGTGGGAGTTATCTCATCTAACTTCAGCCATCTAAAAATGATGCTTGTAAATGAAATGTATTGGCTGAGTTCTGTAGGCAATGGAGAAAGGCACAAATGGAAGGTAATTCTTTCAGTGTTATGATAAATATGATAGGTATTAGGATATAGGCCTTCTAGAAGGGTCTATCTCACTCTTTTGACCATGGAAAGCCTACACAAATAGGTTAGGCACCTAATGGTAGAGCCATTACATATGATCACATTGAAACACAGCCATATCTTGACAAGGATGTAACTAGTTAGCTTGTGTATGAGTATCAATCATGCTGCCAGATCAGGTAGCTCTGTGACAGCAAAATATCATAGTAAATTCGGCTGCTCTGAATTTACTTCATTCATGTTTATATTGTTAGTGGTCTCCCCAATGGGTAAATGCAGAGATATACCTATGTTTCTCTGGTGACTGTAACTCAGTTTGTGTTTTTATTATTACATGAATTACATGACTAGATTGTAATAAAGATAAGACTCCTGACATTCACTCCATTGCTCTGTCCTCAAGACTATCGGGTGAGATATCTTGTAGTGGCCACCTTTGTATACATTGACAATATCTGTACATCTATAGATATAATATTGGTAAATAGATAAGATTATCTAAGCATTATATCTATAGATACATCTATAGGTAAATACTTAAATAACTGTATAAATGTATCCATAACTTTTTAACACAGTTCAGTCCACAAACTAGAGAGATAAAAAGAGAAGGGTCACCACATTGATCTCCTGTTCACTCTCCGCCTCCACATTTTAACTTAGGAATCACAGAACATACATTATCAGCAGTGCACTTATGCATGCATGCTCTACCGTAACTACGTCCAAGGCCTTCTTGAAAATGTAAGCTCACTTTTTTCACTGGCCACCTTTTCACGACTGCACCACTGAGACCCAGATGTAAATCTACTGTATCTTAGTTTAATCAGCAACTCCTACATCTGTAAAATGTATTCAAATGCTTCAGTGCCTAACTTGTAGGAATCCTGCTTGTTTTGAAATTCCCAGCCCTAAATCCAAGCTTTCCACATCACCTGATCTAGCAAAGAGTAAAATGCAGACAAGAAGAAACCCTTATTTCCTGACCAGTATGATCTGTATGCATGCTATATCCCACACAGTTCAGATCTGGACCAATCCAAGTAAATCCATTGGCTCAGAAACCTGGGTACAGACTGAAGGATAGTCTGGGCTAGGGCCCATATCCTACCTCATAAAGCTGTGTTGGGTTCCCCTTTCTTGGCTTGAATCATCCCTCCAAGAGGATCCCTAGCATGACTCACACTTGCAGATAAGAAGTGTGTGAAATGTATACAAAAAGGGTTCGTGCTGTCTCATTGTATAAAATGATGGGATAGCTACCCCAGTATACTGTGAGCCTGACAAGAAGCAACATGGATACAACTGACTGCTCCAAAAGATTCTAAGCTTTTAATATGGGAGGTATGATGACCCAGTCCATACCAATAGGCATAGGCATCATGGCCAATTTTCTAAGATCATCACCAGAAACATAGAGCCTGTATAGTTGACCTGACCAGAAGCAAGCTGCTACTGCTGATCTAAGCAAGCGCCTACCACTTCTCAGCATCCTCAGCAGTGGATCTCCTCCAAAGAATGGAATCTATCACCAAATTCTCTATCTCCAGAAAACACAGAGAAGACCCAAATTAGCCAGTAACTTTAAGTTCTTGTCTCAAATCCATAAATACCAAAGTAAGACAGATGATACAAAAAAATAGATGTTACAACCAAAAGATGGTTATACCAAAAGATGGTTCAACAAATAACTTGTCCCAGATCACCCAACACTTTACTGGTTAAAGCATTCACATGTTAGGCAAAGCAGAGACTTGATCCCACGCACGTAATTCAAGAAAAATCATTGGCTACTAATCCACCAATGTTTCTAAATATGTGTAGGCATTGGGTATAGGTGGCAATGTTTTGGTAGGGGCTCCATGGGTGGCCTCTGTGAGAAGATGCCAGGGGCTGCCCCATGCTGGACACAGCCGATTCCAGCCAGCTCCAATGGACCCACCACAGGACACAGCTGAGCCCATCAGCTGGAGAAACCTCTGGGAAAATGTATTTTAGAAAGGGCAAAACATCACCTGGCAGAGAAAAGAGTGAGGAGAAAAAGGTGTGAGAAATAATCCTGCAGACAACACGATCAGAGAAGGAGAGGAAGGAGGTGCTCCAGGCACTGGAACAGAGCTTCCTCTGCACCCTGTGGAGGAGACCATGATGGAACAGATATTCATTTCCCTGAAGCTCACAAAGAGGACCACACCAGAGCAGACACTCGCACTGTAGCCCATGAAGGACCCCACGTTAGACCAAGTTTATCTTGAAGGACTGCAGCTTGTGGAGAGGACTCATGCTGGAGCAGGGGAAAAGTTGGAAGAGGAAGGAGAAGCAGAGAAGAGTTGTTATGGACTGACCGCAGTCCCCTTTCCCCATCCCCCTGTGCTGCTTGGGGCAGATGAGGTAGAGGACCAGGGAACGCAGGAGTGAAGTTGAGCCTGGGAAAAAGGAGGAGAGTGAAAGGTGTTTCAATTTTGCCTGTGTTTCTCACCATCTAAATCTATTTCAATTTACAATAAATTAAATTAATTTTCCCGATGTTGAATCTGTTTTGCCTATGATGGTAATTTGTAAGTGATCTTCCTGTCCTTATCTCAACCCATGAGCTTTATCTTTTTTTTCTTCCTGTCCTGTTGAGGAGGGCAACAGAGAGAGTGTCTGGGTAGGCACCTGACCAATGTCAATCACCACAATGTGCATGTTCCCCAGTTTTCATTTGTGAAGACAACAGACCAACACAACTTTGAGACTGCATTCTGGAAGTTTGATATGAGCTGTCTTCAACCTGCACATTATCTATGATGCAGCATCAGAGCATAGAGTTCTTCACCCAGTCACAGGCAAAATTTTCAGTGCCTTCTTGTGTTTCGTAGCAGATGAGTGGTTGTTTTAAGCACGTTATTGCTGAGTAACTGGTGCCTAGGAAAGGGATAGTAGGACCTGAATGTCCGGGTAGAGGTGACAAGAAATGCAATATGAAACAACCATGATGAAGGGCTAAAATTTCAAAAATTCTCCAGCTCCACAGTTGGGGCCAGGTCTCCAAAAAAGTCCTGCTACAAATCAAGTAGTGAGATCTGCAAGAGTCCTCAAAACCCAGCAGCTACTACTGAGACCAGTGGGGCTTTTCAGAAGTGCAAGGGTTTGTTTGTGCCAAACTTAGAGGAGCTGGACCCATTTTGAGCTCTGATGTGGCAAACTTCATAAGGCAAGTGGGGTGAGTAAAAAAAAAAAAAAGAGTATCCACAGCAACAACACAATTATAGACTTTAAATAAGTATGAAGCTTCATGGCTTGAGTGCAACAAATTTTAGAAGAATAATCATTATTTATTCACTTTCTGTGGGCCTTCAGTAGGACATTAATTTGCAAGAGGAAAAAAAAGAGCACTGTTTTGGAGGGTAGTGGCTAGGACATACATCTGAATTAATTGTGGCTTAGAGTGAATTTATGCTAACTTTATTAGAGTGAATTTATGCTAAGTTTATTTAAAATAAGATAGATGGGCAAGTGGCAGCCAGGGTCTGTGAAAAGTGACATTATTTGTGGAGACAGTCTATTGTATTGCAGCAAAAGAGAATTCCATCTTCTATTAATAGTGGTCAGTGGGAATTCACACTGAGAGTTTTACTTCACCGACATATCCATTTCATTATAAGTTTCTTCAGTTTTCATAGTAACTCTTGAGAGTGTGTGTGAGCAAGCAGAAGGATTCTCTAGAAGTAATCCAGCTACTACTGATTTTGAAGGAGGAATTCTCAAGTACTACAGATCAGATCTACAATCTGTCATTACAACAAATAAAGGCTTTGCATGGCTTTGGGAGCAGTTCTTGGGTGGGAAAAGGGGGACCCAGGGTTACCATTGGAGGGTTCTGCCCAGGTGCTTGGGTCGGACTGTGAAGATGAACATGGTGAACAAAGACCCAGCTTGGGGTGCATCCCCATTTTTCTTTAAGGTAGGTAGTAATGTGGCATGTGGCAAACCCTCTTCATTTTACCCAACCCAGCCATTTGGCTCCCTCTCCAGTTAGTCTGAGGGCAAGCAGCTGACACCCTCCATGGCAGGTGTCCTCTCCAATGGAAATAAGCCAATTAAAGGGGACTATAAAGGGGTACAATTGGCTAGCTTCTTAAGCTGTGGCTCAGCTATAGAATTGAAGATAGAGATGTGATGAACAGGAGAATTTTCAGCTGCATAATTTTTGATCCATTACATTAGTAGCATGGGTTAAAACAGAAGAAGGGATTTTGGCACGTGAATCTTTTTCCTTTCTGTGAGTCATAAGTGCCAAGAAGCAAATTGAGAAGTGTGAAGTAACAGAACAGTGGGTTTTTTTAGTACATCTTTTTTACACTACTAATGAAGGGCTTTTTACATTACAGCCTGTGTCTATTTCAGCACTGATTTTGTATCTACTTACAGGATTAGAAAGATTAAGTGCTAATTAGAGTACTGAGGATTAATAACTGCTACTTCTGCAATGCACATTTTTCTTAATCTGGTCTTTAATTCCAGTAGAATTGGTCCACATTACAAAGCCAGGGTTTTCCAAAGCTTACTAAACATGCAGTAGAAGGTGCTGGGTATTAATTTTCTTGTATATACTGAATAGGCATCATCCATTAGGCTAAAGAAGGAATTACAGGGATGATAGGAATAAGCAGGCTTTGTTTCTGAAGAAAATGGAAACCTGTGTCTTCATTGTTCTATTGGAAGTACTGTTAACCCAACTTAACCCCCTTTTTACATTTTCATATACACAATTTATAATTTGAACATTGAACAACACAATTCAAAATATATTCAAATACTACTGAAATGATAAATATGGTAAAGGGAGAACTAGGAACATGTCAAAATGGCAAATAGAGAAAAATTGGCTACTGATTTGTCATTGACTGTTGACTCTACAAATCATGATGCTATTTATCAGTGGGATAGTTTCCTTCTGTTCTCCTGTTTAAAACTCTCAATTCTAATATATTGATAGTCATATATTTGAAAATAAATGTAGAACTACTTTGTTGCTTGAGGGGAACACATAACAAATCAGCAGTTGTTCATGTGTAAAACATGGCCAGGATCTTTTCCAGAGAGGAAGGACTTAGAGGAAGGTTTTCATTTTCAGCCAACAAAGGATGCAATTTGCATACAGGTGTTACTGGGCTTCTCTCTGAACTCATGGATCACTGCTAGTTTCAGATGTCAGGACAAAAAGATGGGTCAAAGGCACAGTGAGATGACTTGCAGCTAGTTAAAGTAGTTTAAGGTCAAGACTGCTAACATCAGAGCTCTTGTTTTCCACCAAGTGACACCAGATGTACCAGGATCTCATTGAATTACACATTTTCCACTGCAGCTAAAGGAATAGACTGGGTTCTACACAAGGCAGCTGACTACAGTATTTTTGCTTTATTCTACGCTAGAGTAGCCTCCCACCTTTAGTATGGAGGATGGGATCCACTTGCTCAAAAGCATACAGCAAGGATCATCCATTAGGATCCTGACTAGCAGGATCTGCAAGGAGGGGAGGTAGAGCATGACCCTTCTCCATGCAGTCTGCAGTGACTTTGAAGCAGTATTTCTTTCATGCACAGTATGACAGCTACACAACAGCCCCCCTCCAAGGAAGCCACAGCCTCAAAAATGGTTCCTCATTTCAGTGAGAAAGGCAGTTAACCTTTATGTTTTGCTTCCCATCTTCTGAAGCCTGAATGGTTTAGAGAAGGCGCAGGCACAGCCATGGCAAGTCTGTTCTACCTACAGACGATTGCTAGACTTGTTTTTTTAATGTAGAGGGTACCTTGTGCAAGAGAAACCAGGGGCTGCAGAAGGCCTGGGCCACTCTGGAGCAGGAAACTGTTGCACATGGGCCTGATTTTTCAGAAGACCTTCCCAGGATTTTGTGGAGGAGCTGCAGAGTCAAATTACTCTTCTGTCCCCATGTGATGAAATGATCAGGGAAGAAGTCTAAGATCCCCAAAGAGCTTTCCTTTCTCAAACCTCCTACTGTGTGTGACCAGAACCAATCTTGTCTCTGTTAAATCGGTTCTTGCTAGATAAGTCCCAGATAATTACTGATGCTTAATAAATTCTCCAATCTGCCTGTTCAAAACAGTTTAGCATTAAGAGGGCTCTCTGCTGAAAGCAATCCTGAGTGTATGAAACACCTTTCCCAAGAAGTGTTTAGAGAGGACCTGGGAGAAGAAACAGGGAGAATGAAAGCAAATACTGCACAACTATCACTGATAAATATACCACTAGACCATGCATGTAACCAGCCAGCTTTTACAAATGGACTGGGACTGCCTTACAGAAATCCTATTTTAGCTCATATATTGCTTATTTTAGGAGATTAGACATTTGATGTCTCCTCCTGCTCCTAAATACCAAACCCGGGAATGACCACAGACTACGATCTCTTCATTCTTCCTCCCAGAAGAAACCCTTGTCAGTGTGAAATGTATTATTCTGCACAGGACTAAACATAGAAACATTTTCCAAAGCCAAGCCCTACCCTAATTCTTTAATACAAAAAATTCTCCTGAGCTGCTGGTAAAAGAAATCCCTTACAGGTATACACCTATTGCCTACAGCTTGCTAGGAGTGGAACACAGACCCACCACACCTGGTACCTGCCCAATGTGGCTGTCCTGGAGGATTTGTACTTTACAAAAACTGTACTTTACTAATGGTACTTCAAGGAGGGATTGGCAAGAATGGAGCTTCCAGCTGATTTCACTAGTGTATTATTCCCCTGGATTTTTATTATAACACCTGTAACTGAATTTTTAAGGTTTACTTTATTAAGTTTCTAAATAATATCTTTTTCTTTTTTCTCCAACGTTTTATACAATAACTTGGTCTCTTCTCAAGTTTCTTTCATCATCACTCACATTCATACAGCTTTTCAGTCATACGACTCAAGCAGCTTCTACTAAATACAATTCTTGCCTCAGACAAAGATAAGGCAAGTGTTTTTTTCTACACATAACACCAGTATCACTCACTCACAGCATCCCTTAGGCACGATGTGTTGGTTCATCGCTGCACCACCAGAGGGAGCTGCCTGAATGCCTTTGAAAGATTTTTATGACTAATTTAAATCGAAAAAAAAAACCACCTTTGAAATCTTATCATCTAGAAAAGGGGATGCAGTTGTGACAGGCGTAGAGAAATTACTGAAAGACTGTTATACAGTGCAATGCCTCAAATTTTTGCTTTGCTTCTTTTTAGTCACAGCCAATCTTGTACTGTCTGGTACAACAGTACAAAATAAGCTTTGTTGATTTAATCAAACAAAGCGGTTTTGAATTAGGATGTTTATGCCAGCTACTGAAATCCACAGTATGACTCTGGTGGACTGAGGGTTGAGAAGAAAAAGCAAACTAGATTTTTGTAGCTAACTGAAACCACCCAGTGATACATGATATTGACCAGGATAGATCATAATATTTTTTTTTTTACAAAATTAGAGTCCATTAGTACTAAAGTGTACTTAATTTTTTTTTTTTTAGAAAAGGCTGTGTCTCTTTAAAACCAGAAGTTTGGCTGTAGCACTGATTCATCTTCAGGTTATCTTTCTTTTTATTTATTTATTTATTTATTTATTTGAAGTAGTAATTTCTGTCCCAGTTCTGCTCTGCTTTCTAATGCCATCTTTTGTTTACAACAGAAGGTCTCTGCTTTCCTCCCTGATTATGTCCAATGCCTTTCCATTACACATATTTTCATGCATCCTGACACAAACACTGCATGCATGGCAATGCAGAAATGTGCATCTGCATTAAATGAGGGGTTCATTCAAAGGTATTCTTGTGTCCAGACCTGTCTTGTACTCTTCAGACTGAGCTGAGCTGTAAGATTCTCTGGAAGGGAAAAGCCAAAGTAAGCTCTTTAATTTAACCCCCAGCTGCTGATTTGTGAGCTCTACAAAGACTGGGCATGGGAAAGCTCAAGTATGATCTCACTCAATTCTGAGACTGGCTCTGCTTAAGTACAGCTGGCATTCACAAAGCCAGAGCTGAGCTACAGCCACAGGTACAGCACGTGTGGCACAGCTGCTGTCCTAGAGGTTTGCTGTACATTACCTTATGAGATAGGCACAGCCAGAGTTCCACACTGCTTAAATCTGGGAATCTCACCTCCTCAGTAACAAAATAAAAATAACTTTATAAATAAATTTTATCTTGGAACTTCCAGAGGCCTGATTCATTTTTACAGCAACTAGGCTTGTCAGTCCTAGCCACTGGTAACTCCTCATCTGATTACCAAAACTTAAAGCAGGACACAGCCCTCATACAGTGTCAGTGTATGATACTTTTAGTCATATGTAATTTACTCAGCAATGGGGGGAAATGAGAAACCTACACTAATATGCTTCCATGTAGCTCTCTGCTATTAAGCTCATCAGTGAAGACCAAGTCAAGGAAGTCACTGGGGCCTACGGACAGTTTTGGTTCATCCTACAGTAGTCACCATCATTTGGTTTCCCACATGGATACCTAAATTCACGTGTCTTAGTCTTAGACCCTGAATCTTAGACTATGAGCAGAATCTCTCTCTCCTTCCTCAGAGCTTTAAAAAGGATAGCTTTCAGGAATATTAGGTCAGAGAATTACAATATCAAAGAGGTGAAGAAGCCAACCTAGCCTCTGAAATTTTACCTCTGTTTTGCCACTTCATTCTGGTCTACTTCCAAATGGAATAGAGAGCTTATTTTACTTCTTTCTCTAATAGCCAAATTATCCTCATTATTTGAATACAGCAGATAAACTGAATTGTGTTCTTTGACAGAACTGGGCAAACACTTGTGATGTAGGATAAGGTTATCCTGCTCATGAGTTGAGTATGGTAACGCATTAGTTTTCCCCACATGGACAACCACCTGTTGAAGATGATCAACAGGTGAAGTAAAAAGGACCTTCATTTTTCTAGAAATTCAGATCTCCCCTGTATAAGGGATCTATACTTTTCCAGAAATGCATTTCAGACAAACCTACTTGCAGCGACAGACTGGAAAACCAGGAAAGTCTCATTTAATCAATGAGGAAGTAGTTTCTACTTCATGAAAGAGGAATAATGACATTCCTGATACTGGCCCGGTAAGCCACAGAGCTCACCAACCTCTGTCTTCTTGCTGCCCTCTCTGGTTTTGAGGGGGGGCAGACCAGAGGAGGACCTCTCTTCTCAGTGCAGGGACAATGTGCTGTTTTCCTCAGAGACTTTACCTCCTAGACCATCAGAGCAGGAAAACGGTGGGCTGGACCTGAGGCAGGCACCCAGCAGAGCATGAGTGTACAGGCTGCTTTCCTATCTGAAAAGTTAGCTTGTAGGCAAACATACAGACTTCCTTCCACTGCTATATGGCAGTGAGGCATTCATCCTGGGCAGAGCTCAGGCCATGGCTTTTCTGTTGCTGCTTTCTCCTAGGTGTGCCTTCAGCAAAGGGCAGTTCTGCAGTACTTTGGAGGGTTCCAGCCATTGAAGGGCTACACGGGGCTGCTGTTCTGGGGCAATGTGAGAGCCTCTGTACAGTGAAGGAATATGTCCCAAGGACCTCTCAGAAAATACTTGGCATGGTCTGTGTCTTAATTGACTCCAGAATGGAAAAGGCAGCACAAGTGAAATGTCTCTCACTGTCTACAAATACCTACATTCAAGTCCAATTACGGGAGGAGGGGAAAAGTAAAGAGCACTTTTTTTTCTCAGGCTCCAGAGCCAAGATCTGGGTGTTTTTGAAGTCATCCTACAAGGAAGAAAAGGCTGAAGCTTACTGTGACCTAAATAAAGCAAAAGAATTAGGTACTTGTGATCAAAGGGTTGAATGATGCATATACACATCTCCCTAAATAATACAGTGGGTGGGGGAAATGACATGTCATTATTTCTCTGAAATAAAGCGAATTACCTGTTCTGAAAAGAGGAGTTAATCTGTTTTAATACAGTGAAGAATAATGCCACATTATTTCTTCTAACATTAGCAGCTGACAAGCTGAGACTTCAGTGCTCATAGCATCTGGCTTTCTGGCACCACACTGTACTTATCACAATGAAGCTTTCCTTTAACAGTTTTATAATAATTGGTGGGAAATAGCCATTACTACAGAGGCCTACATCCACTGGCCTCCAGGATGGCAGTATGTGTCAAGTACCTCAGAGCTTCTTACTTTCTTTCTTAGAGAAACAATGTGTGGAAAAGCTGACACTGACATTTCAAAAAAATTTGTTGACTTATCATAGATTCTTCCATCCAAGTGTACCTTTATTAGTTGTCTTCTTTCAAACCAGAAGCAAGTATGTGACAGTATCATTCTAAAATCCTGCATTTCAAGATTTCTGGTGTCCAAGGCAGGCAGCTAAAGAGTGAATTCTGAAAGCTAAAGTCAGACTTACCTAAGTAAATAAGTGTTTTTTTTTCTTTTCTCAAACTCTACGGCTTCAGATACTGAACAACTGAGCACATAACCATAGCAATGGCTGAACCATTTCTCTTGAAAAGATAATGGCTATATTTTATCCCATGAACGCATAGGAACAGCATAGAGACTTCTCCTCGAAACTGTTCTCCCAAGGAATTCTTCTGTTTGCTGTTCACGTTTAGAGTGACAGTATGTTGGGCTCAGCATTCATAAAGAGGTTTAGGAGATTGAAAACCTGAGAAGTAATTTCCGTTGGACTTAGGAGACCAAAATCACAGAGCTCATTTACCACCTAGCAAATTTCCAATTAAGTACCATTTCAATTGAATAATCAAATGTTCCTGACTCTTCTTTACTGATGCATGGTGATACTCATGTCCAATTTATTTGTGGAGAACTCCATAGCAGCAGACTGGAAAGGAAATAAGTTCAACTTTCTCACCCACTCATGTGAGAGAAGTGATTAGGTAATATTTGTGCTATGTTTAAATATTAAAACTTCACTTTGGTTGATGTTGTTTCCTTGACTGTGACGATGTAGAGCATATGAAAGGTTATAAATCCAGTCACCAAAACCACCTATCACTGTTTGACCTTTCACAGCAACATACTCTTTTTTTCCCTTGAAGGGTAGGAGGTTGGCCTCTTGTCCACCCAAAAAAAGGATTTTGTCATAGTTGAAGAACTCCTTGGAAAAAAGTTTTACTATCCAAGAATAACTTAATGGAAGGAGTTGCTTCCTCAAGAGAGGTTGGCCTATTCAGAAAGGCAGGTAAGGTACTGAGTACTGGAGTAAAAGGCCTGGGAGAGGTAAAACAAACGCATGTCTTCAACTCATTGTATTCACAGGCTTTTGCCCAGGATAAAGATACTGCATTAGGTAGGAAGGGCATCTTCTCCATCTTATCTAACAATGACTCCATGATAATGTCCCAGCGTTGAGAACACACTGGTCTCAAGCCAGGAAGGCATGGCCTCAGTGACAAACCCCATCCACTCTGGGCTTCAGCAGCCCTCAGATGGACAACCAGAGATGAGCTGGATTGAACCAGGGAGGCTTCTGAGGCAGCCTCTGCCCCTGGGAAGACAAAGCTGTCAGGATACGCTGCTCACAAAGCTGTATCCAAGGAACTGGGTTGGCTATGCATGAAGGCACCATTTCAGACAACAGATGAGTAAGGTAAACTTGTGGTCTGGGAAAGCAGAATTTGTATCTACCTCAGGAGTCTTCATTTCTAGTCTCTTAAAGGCAGAACCCAGTTGCAGAAGAAAAGCTGACCACGTTTATCCCTGTATCTTACCTGACAGTAACTTCAGCAAAAATTATAACCAAGACTGTCTTCAGTTTTTCTTCTTCTACCTGATTGTAATAACACGTAAATTACATCAGGCTAATTTATGTTTTCATACTCAGTTTAAATGGTTTCAATTTACCTGCTATCAGTCTTCTGTAGCACAACATTGGCAAGTGTGTAGTTTTAAGGTACAGTTAGATAAGTACTCCCCTACTAACTACTCCATGTTTATTTATCAACAAGAAATCCAAACAGCTAATGAATAGCTCCATGAGTACAGATAATACAGCTGTCAGCAGAAAGAAAGCAGGACTGTCCACAAGGTACGTAAGCCTTCTTTTTCAGCACATGCAACTAAACCAACTTCTCCTAAGATCCACCTACTGGAGGGGGACACAATTACACTGGCCAAATATATGAGGGCAACTTTCCATCACTGCCTCTTTACAAAGAACAGAATGAATAATTTCCTTGAGAAAGCAAGAAAAGTAGGATAAACTACTGCTTTAATTATATTCATAATGATTTATTTGAAAATATGTTCTCATTATACTGTTATCTAAGTGCAACCCATTGTAAGCCAGAAGCAGTTTGGTTCCACCTGAATTTAAAGTCATTATTATAATTATTCTCACCAGAACAGCCATTAATCACATAAACAATACCTGGCTTGCAGAAAATATGTGGTAAGTAGCTATATTATGATTTAGTATTACTTTTCTTACATTCTTTAAGTCTTACTTGAATACTTATTTTCTATGAAAATGTTTTTGAAAAAAAGTTAGGAAGCATCTTACCTTCAGACTGATGTGTGGCAAGAGGTGTCTGGGTCTCCTTGGAGTAGGATACCACCTCCCGAGGTAAGAAATCAACCTGGGTGATCTTTGACACCCCTAGTTTATGCAGTCTGCGTCTAAGATGGAACACATGACATCAAAAGGTTAGTCATGTTAGGTGTAAATCTAGTAGCAGGAACAAAAGCGTTTGCTTTTATGAACGGGATAAAAAAAATACTTCAGTGCTTGCTAAGATGAAACATGATGCACTATGTATGAGAAGCACCTAAATTATGGTGAAGAAAATTAACTTGGGAAACGTTTGCCATAATAAAATATAGTTACTAAACCCCTCTGGACCTAGATCATGCTGCTGAGAGGAAATGTAAATAGGAGAGAGAAATGACCTGCTCATGCCCCTCATAACATGCAACAACACAGTCCCCTCTTTCATACTATTATTACTACAGTGTTCAGCCTGTTCAAGAGATTTAACCCTCTGTATGAGATACACAATAGTGGAAGAGACACAGTGGGTGTAAAACAGGCTGGATTAGGACTGTAAGATGTTCACCTGAGAGCAGTAATAGAGCAGAGTGGGTAATTTCCATAAAGAAGGAGATTCTCCCTCCCACAGGAGTTATTACCAGTGGATTTGCTGTAGGTTCATGATCATTAGAGTCCTAATGCAAGGGTTGGAGTGGAGCTCTGAGATACACCTGGAATAGGGCAAGTATAGCCTTCTTTTTCTGCTACTTCCCTAACTTTAAATAAACCATATGAACTAAATCAGTAAAGCCCACTAACAGTGTAACTGGGTAAGAAGAAGAGAGACAGCTGAACATGATCATGAACACTTTTAGTCATACACAGTTCACTCAAAAGTTGGGGAAAAAAATCAGTTTGTTTCCTGAATATTATTTGACTGCCTGTACAGAGGAGGGAAGAATAAATAAAGATTCGTTTGCAAATGTTTTACTGGAAAAAATGCCAACTTTCAGCAGACAAAAAAATACGTAAATAATTGCCTAGATCAACATGTGCAAGCGTGCTTACACATTTACAGGAGATAAATTCATGGACAAAATGTTTCTGAACAGCCATGTTATTAAAGAGAGCAATTTGGAAAAGCAGTAAGCAGTAAATTCATACACATTAACCATATCTTCTCCATCTTCCAGATTGCCAGAAGAACATACATCAAAGTTTTTTTGTTTTGTTTTGTTTTTTAAACCTAATTCGTTTACAGTGGTTTAGGTATTCAGTTAAGACCAATGTCTGAAAGAAAATGAGTCTCCAAAAGGAAATTGTCATCACTGGATGACACCTACTGAACTCTTAAGCTGGTTAATGCTATATCAGCTATATATTTTTCTAATCTGGCTTACTGGCTGAGTTTTTATTAAGCTGAATGCAATTTGATTCACCAGGTAATCAATATGAATCAGCCATATCATATAAAAAACTACTAGAGTAGCAATAGTTGTTACAGCTCTGAGCCTCTTCTTTTAAAAGAGGAAAAAATAACAAGTCACCTTCCTTACAAACATCTGTGACTTTACCAATATGAACAAAAGCTGAAAAGGATTTGTCTGAAAATACTCCATGGGGGGCAGAAAAACTTCTGCAGTTTGTGTTACACTTTAAGAATCTGTAACAGCTAACAAAAAAATCTAGCAGTGCTACATTTTTGTAGCTGATTTAACTAAGGGTTTGTATAAATTCAAGCTTTAACAAATACCCCACCCCAGCAAAATGCTTTTCCATCCTTCAACACCAGATGTGAAATCTCTGTTGCCTACTTGGTCAGTCAGACTTCCCTTCATAATCAGTCATCCATTGCCCCAAACTACTGATTACACTTATGGAGATTCTTAAGCCTCCTTCATTGAAAGAGCTTCTTGACTGATTAAGTATCAGCTCTAATTAATTATGTGTTTAATCTAGACCTAATTAGAACCTCACCAAATTCTAACAACAGTTTCACTTGAGGTCATTCCATACCTCTTTGACTGACTGGGGATGGGAGATTTTGATCCTAATGGAGAGCTGGATTTAACTGCTAGTTGGGTTAGCTCCTGTATAGACTGTTAACCAAGAAGTGAGCTGCAACCCAGCACACTGTGCTGAGAGAATGTGTTGAATTTTTCACCTAAAACATCTGTAATTCAGGAATTGCTGATGGTTGTACAAATGTATAGTGTCACCCATATCCTGGTAACTACTGGTGAAGACAGGAAGGTCTTCCCTTGAAGGACTGTGGTCTCCGCTTTTCTGCCCCTGTTAATCAACCTGCAATGGTTCTTATATAACTAAAAGCTGGCCTAACTCTTGTTCCCAAGCACTTAGGGACAACTGGAACATCCTTTCAGTACATGGACTCTGCCAAATATGCAGTTATGTTCTAGTCTCTAATTCTCCTTAGGACAGCACTGAAATGTCTCTTGTTTCCCATCCACACTTTTCATCTGAGATGCTCATAATTCTTTCCATTTACAGTTTGCCGAGTATTCAACTTACAGAGCACATAAACTTTGAAGTATTCCTTTCAAAACTGTGTCAGTAGGAAGCCAGCAACTAAAGCCTATGCATTAAAATTGATTCCTCTGTCCATGGGAGAACAAAGATTTATCTGCTGGAAGTGTTTAGCTACACACATCACTTGCATGCTGACTGCAGGATTTCTTTTGTATTGATATTTTCTTTGTCTAGTCTCAGAACACCAGAGGAAAGCGTGGTCCTCTGTCTAACTCTTACTTTTTGAAGTTTTCTTTCAAAAGGGACAGGACTTCTGTTATGGATTATACCATATGAGGTTCACTCTTTGGCATCGTTTTCTGTCTTTGCACTGACTGCTCCCAAAAGATTGAAGTCTTGTGGCTATACACAGGCTTATCTTTAAGTGAGTCAAACCACCTTGCCTTGCACAGCCATTTGAGGAACCTTGCTTCTCGGAGTGCTCATCTTAAACCCAAACTTCTGGGAAAGGGCAGTTGAGATTTCTAAAATGTTTCTGTATGATAAAACAGCTTGAGAAACTCTTCCTTTTTCATATGATCCAAGTGACGTTGTAGAAGCTGGACCTATTTGAAACCACACTCAGGTGGAAATAACAAACATTCCTAACACTTCTGGGTGTGGAGAAAGGCTGTTTAGAAAGCGCTCTGGATACTTCTGATCTTCTTTTCTGGTGAACAGTCCTATCATCCCTAACTGCAGCTGGGAGCACTGTCAATCAATAATTAAAGGAAAATTGTTGTTTTTCTTGAAGCCTAGAGAATGGTGAACAAATTTCACGTGAATTGTTGGAGAGAAAACGCCAAGAACTAGTAGAAGCATAAGACGTTTACCTGGAGACTCAAACAGGAAAGCCTGTAAGTTCATAGGTAGAACAACTTCTTCAGCACAGAGATTTGGTTTTGCTTATGACTCAAGTTCTGAAGAACTTGAGGGATGTTTCCTTTTTAGAGGAACAATTTATCCTAAATATGTCTGCAGGTAGGTATTTCATATCTTCAAGTCTTACTGTTTTTCCTTTAGTATTCATTTTCTCACCTTCTGCTACCTCTTACCTTGAAAATACAGCAATCAATTTTCTCATCTGGAAGAGACTGTAAAATTCAGTCTGAGATGCTAGTAAACAGCATTTTCACTTGCCAATGCAATCTGATAACTCTGATGATCACACAGGTGATCCAGACTCAGAAACTTGTATAAGCATATTTTTTGTAGTTACCAAGCCATACTTATATACTTGGAGCTTCAACAATAACACAATGCTGACATTACCTAAATCTGGAGATACTATTTGGAAAAGCTATTGTTTCTGATTTTCCTTGATTGCCCATAGTAGATAAGAGAGAACCTGTTCACGCTATGCAGCTTTTCTTGATGATGCTATACTACATTCATGACAAACATGATCTTTTGTTCCTTAATATAGTGACCTTTTAAAATATAAATGTTTGGTACACTTGGTTAACTGCACTGGTTAGATTCTGGTATCTAAAGTAACTAACTTTTCCAGATGCTTGGGTTAGAGAAGTTCCATCCCAAACTTGAGAATATTAATCTTATCCCTAGTGTAAGTAGGAGATGCTTGATTGACCTGAACTCAACTAAAATGGCAATTACTCTTGGACTACGATCATATTTAAGTGCACAATTAGAAATGTGTATACAGCTCCTAAGGAAAAGTGGGAAATTATTATTGCACGTGGAAACAACGTAACTATGGCAAAGACAGGAAGGAAGGGGAAAAAGTACCTTGCAAATGATTCAGAAAGAAAAGTCTGAATCAACAGGTACAAACAAGACCAGTGTAACTGTACATGCACATTAAAGTGCCACAATAATAACATTTCATCTGTAATGAAATAGTTATTTGTATTGTGTTTCAGGCAACAGAAACAGCAGCTTATCTTTTCATGAGCTTCTTTAAATAGTTGTTTTTTTCCACAAAGATGACTTTGCTGAAGCTTCTTATTTATGAAACTAAGAAAAGGAAACTTAAATTATGGTCTTTTTGAGTCAACAAAGCAAATGAAAATCACATAAAAACAGCTCAACTGGGAAGCATTTGCAACATAATTCTTGCAAAGAAATGATAAATGAATAACAAAAAGAGCTGACATATACCCAAGTTCAGAGTCAGACTGGAGCTGCAGCACTGAGGGGTCTGTGTCCCATTGCAAGGTCCTAGGGTGGCAATCAGCCGTGCAGCACAAAGGGGAAAAAAAAAAGAACACACAGAATTAACTGAAAGGATGAACAAAACCCCATCTTATTAGTTACATGCTGTATGTAGTACATTCAACCTCCAAGTGCAAGGGAGAGAGAGGGTATGTCAAACAATGTTTGATGCTAGCCTGTGACAGGACCATTAAAATTACATTATTATCAGTAAAAAAGGGGAAGAAGCTGGGTTTTCTTTCAGATATTGGTTAATAAAACATATATATTTTTTCTTTTTTTCTGAAAGATTTCTAACCCTCTAACTATGGTCGATGCACTCAATATGTACAATTTGCAGGCAAAATTTATTTTAATCATGTTTGTATGGTAAGACAGATTGAACACTTGCCATGAACTCCACTGAAGAGTAGTCTAGCCCTTCATATACTCCTACGACTGACTGTAAGCCATTCTGTAAGAAGTGCTCTGGGCACAAACATCACAACAAATGGCACACTGACACCAGCTCTGACACGTTCTGGAGGTACATGGGACAAATAAACAAATTCCTCTTATTTTCATCCAGATAAAATTTCTGGGGGAGAGGGGAATGACACATCTGGGGAAATCAGATTATGACAGTCTCTTAATGGACTCTGTCATATGAGACTGTCACAGATGGTGTGAGTGCTCCAGAGGTGTGGTCTCAAGTGAAGATGTTGTTCCTTGCATTGCAACGCAACTTGTCATGCTAAAATCTCTAAAACAGTCTGCAAACACTCATAGAGCCTTTCTGGAGTCCTGTGAAATATTTCCAATCTCCTAGTTTACAAATGCAGAAATTGACATGTTCAGGCCAACATTTTCAAAAATTCCCACTCATTCCCTAGGTTTTGATTTTACTTTATTTTTCCTCCCTAATGAAGCCACATCTCATATGCAAGAGAACTGCCAGAATCCATGACAGCATCTGGAATACGAGTTCAGCTCCTGAACATCCTCTTCTGTGATAGGAACACTAGATTATGCATTGTTCTCACTAGCAGAGGCTAAAGCAAAGGAAAGCACTCCTTCACTAAAGCAAGTCATGTATATGTGATAGACAATGATAGTCCTCAAAATTAAAAACTCCACTCATTTCTTTTGAATACTAATTTTGAGGAAACAGAGAATACACTTTCACCACATTCAGCCAAAACCAGCCATACAACCAGTTGTGCTCAATCTCCACAAGCCCTTCTGCAACGATAGCAATCTCTGCCAACAAATCATTCATATAAACTAACAAGTTATTGAATTAGATTAGAAATAAATCTCATACAGCCATACAATTATGCTACCTCCTATACTCAGTAAACTTTCCCATTCTAGTGCCAATGACAAGGGCACATGCCCTCTGCTGTGTCAGAGTGAAAGATAATCAACCTATCTCAACACCCTGAATGTACAAAAAGAATGAAGAATTGTAATGCAAAGGTGCTTTCCCATGCAATGTAAGGGTACTTATTCCCCTCAAGTTATTATGATCTGTAGTGATGTGTATTGGCATAAAAGACTCTAAAGTGATACAGAAAGACGCCTCCAAAATGAAACAGTATTACAAAAGGGTCAGACACAAAACAATACAGTAATAAAGAACAAATTTATTTCCCTGTAACTTGACTGTAGCTCAGATACAACGGAAAGGAAAGTGGACATAAGGATCTGAATGCCTGATGCAAGGCAAAAGCATCAGTGACTAACGCATTATATATACACCATTAAAAATGCTATCTGTGTGAAAATGACTTGTAATGTCACCAAGGTCAGTAACATATAGTAGGACTTGCTATGCATACTCCTATTTCTAATGGTATAGCTGCCTAGGGGCTACTTATACATGCACATCCAGGTTTTCCAAACACTTAAAAGAAAATATACATAACTCATTTCAGTTATTTTTCCCCTCCATCCATTTTCAATTGTAGAAAATATCCCAAGGGATAAAGACTATTCCATCAGAAACAAACAAACAAACAAACAAACAAACAAAAAACAACACATTAACATCTGATTAAAACAAGAGATCTCTGAAGAGATACAGAACTTACATTCCACCTCTCAGAATCCATACCAAGTTACAAGAGGGCACATTTATCTTGTACTCAGCTGGTTGCCTGAACAAAATAAATTTAGAGACCTCACACACTCAAGACAGCACTCAAATCTCCAAAATATGAGAACAGTAATACCTACTGCTGGAATTCTCAATGCAAAGAAATTAAATCAACCCTTAGTTCACAGCCACCCTTTCCAGAGTTTTGGCCACTGTTTGCTGTACGCAGACCATACATGTAGTGAAGACAAGTTCTCCCCTAAAATAATTATCTGGATATGACACGGAGATTTCACCACTTCTGACACCAATATATATTTTTAATAGCAATTCTCTTTGACTCCTGAATACACCTATATTTCAACAGTTTTTGTGCACTTGCAAAAAAATCTTAGATTTGTACTCCAAATGCTAATTATTTGCTCTGCATCATTGTGCTACCACTTGCAAAGGGTTGAAAAATAGATAAGGAAGCAATCTGCTGTGTTGTCTTCTCAAGCTCAGCTGAACAACATTGCAAAAAACAAGGCTGCAGGTAACAGATCTTCAGGTCTGGAGTCTTGCCCTAGGAGACACAACGCAAATGGCTACACTTGCATGAGGGAGTGAATATGTGTTTCAAGGAACAATATTGGTTTGTCTTTTGCCTCTTCCTGCTACCTGAAGAATGTCTGCAGATCAAAATGAAAGTGAGTGAACAGTAGAGATGTAATATGGACCTGCAATTTAGCCAGTTCCCATGGCAATAACACTAAAAAAGAAACAAATAGATTCTTGATGGACTAGCAATGCAAAGATGATGTTGACTAGCCTGTGTTGTCATCTGTACTAGGGAATTAAAGCTAATCTGTTTGTGATGAGCAGACAAACTGTATTATATTCCCTGATCATCTGGATGAGCATTACCATTATGCTTGTTCTCCTGCAGACAGTTCTCAATGAGGATTGTGAAATGCCACTGGATCTCAGTGAAAAATCAGTGCCAATCTTTTTCAAATCTAGTGCACAAGTTCTTTCCCAAGAGATTTCTTCATGAAGAAAAGGATTACATGTTGTTCTTTTTTCTTTCTTCATCATAAGTGAAAACTGAAATTGGCTTTGGGACTTCTAGTCACCCAAAGACAGGGGCAGAGGGAGTAGCATTGCAGACCCCAAAGACAAGTGCATGGGCCAAGGAGAACTGTTTGACCCATAGCACAGCAGTCAGGCACAGATGCTCCTATTCTGGACCTTTAAGCAAGTGCAAATTGGGGGAAGTCCCCCTGAACAGCCTCAATGGATTTTGGCACAGGTCTTTGTAGAAGAAATCTAAAGCATTTTGCCACAATGTTTTAACGGGGAAAAGAGACTTGAGCATTAGAAATAGCAGGGAAAAGCAGTACTCCCTTGCACATTACCGTCCTTCCACAAAACTCCTGGAGTCCATCTGAGTTGAGGCTCCTTCTGCAGGTGAAGTGAGTGCACATGGCATGGGAAGAGTCCCTGGAAACTCCACAGACGGAAACTCACTGAGCACGAGAGTCTCAGACAGGACTAAGCCAGATCAGGCTGTTCCCATCACCCAGAAAGCACAGACACTGTTTTAATGAGAACTACCCATTGTTTCAAAGCTGGTTGCTATATAAGTCTCCCACACAGTGACAAACAATAGCCCTGCTATCAATCTTCCTTTTACACATTTGGTGAACAACGGCTGCCCTTGAGTGATTGTAGGATAAAAAACTGTAACTATTATCAAGTAACAGATTGTTCTACAGCAGCATGAAGGGAATGAGGACTTTTAGATCTTGCACTATGTAGACAAGGTACAGGTATTATTACCTCTCTTTAAAACGATCTGCTTTAATTCCTTGAGATCTCTCTGTTTTAGTATTCTCTATTTGCTATGTATTATGATCTCAATAATTTAGGAATTTAGGACAGCATTCTTAGATGCTGGTGCTGTTTCAGCTATTTGTACTGAAAAAGTACTAGTTCATTTTGATACAATGCATCTTCTTTCTCCCCATTCAGTAGGAGAATAACCTGCAGAAACAAACCAACGGGAGAAAGAGACCAAGATGTCACACATTTATGAAAACATTAGATGGTAAAGCAACTTGTTAGATTTTTCTATTTTGAATTCATGTCTCATTAGGGAGATATTCAGAGCAGAACTGTAAGAGGATGGGGACTATAGCAAAATTTAAGGGAGGAAGCAAAATTCAAACAGAAGCATTCCCTTTTCTGTATTATTATTACAAAGGAAAAGCAGACACTCTGCCATGTGTTATGGCGCTCTGTGGAACCTTACTTCCAGATGATTTTATTCTAATTGCATCATGTTGTTTGTGTAGATTAAAAATGTGGAAAAGACTAAAACGAATAAACTACAAATAAAATAAAATATTTGAACTCTTTTAGAAAGTTCCCAACCTCACAATGCATTAATGAAGCATGGATTCTGTCATCTAAAACTGCCTGAAATTCATGAGAACTTCTCAGCTGATTTAAAAAACTTTGGATCTGGCCTTGATGACAATGTATGAAACATGTAAGGCATCAGTGCCAATACATACATTTATTAAAACAACATCATGAAAGGATATTTAATATCCTGAATTATGGTCAGATTGTGGTACAACTCAGCTCTGGTAAGCACCCTAATCCAACATGCTGGCAGTTTTGTTCTGACTCTTCTTCCCCGAAGCTAAAATCAAATCCTCTCTCATCTGTTGCTGATGCTGCAGAACATGTGTTCTGCATGACTTCTTTTCTCCCCCCACTTTCCCTTCCCATGTCAAGAGCAGCCAGGCCTGAAAATTCGTGCTTTTGAAAAAGGCTACTCACAGAAATAACAGCAAACCCTGCTTTTCCAAGGGGCCTCTTGCAGGGTAGAAATCTCTGTGCTGCATTGCAAATCACTCCTTCAAGCAGAACTGGAGGAAAGCAAATACCATGTTATGCCATCTTCTATCACCATGTACTAGGTGATACACTTCATTCTGTAATGAAACACCATTAGACCTGACAGATCCCAGATCCAGCATCTTCTCTTGCAGTAACAGCAACATCCTAAAATGACCCTTTGTGTGGGGAATAACTATGACTGTCTAACCCAAAAATACTGTGAAGGAGTGTGCCGTGACTCCATGGATTAAGCTGTGCTGAAGTTTTCAGAGATCAAAGGCCAAACCCATCATGCAAAACGTAGACTGTTACCAAACTAGGAGACAAAAAATGAAGAGGGAGTCACTCAACAGCATATGAAGTCTCAAAGCACCTTTGCTTACCAGAGTAATGCTTCTAAAATTAACTGAATGTTAGGAAGAAATGACTATTGCCATTTTCCCTGTCCAAGGTAGCAAGGGTATTTATACTATCTATCTTCAGGCACCTGAAGGAAGTACTCTGGCATGGAAACAAGTCATCATTGGCTCTCTGCATAGGAACAGAAAGACAGGAGATTGCTCCATACACAAGTTCTGTGTACCCAGCTTAAACTCCAACTGTGAGTAGGTGTCAGAGGTGGCTGTCCACAGAGAATTCGGGTGGAAAACTCAACTAACTTGGATGGGTGACCAACCCACTGAAGCATCTACATTACATTCCCAGTGGAGTGGCACGGGTACCTTTCCTGTGTGACTCTATGCCACCCCATTCTCAAGAAACCATCCTTCCCCTGGACACTGATGGTGGGACCATAAGTGTATCTAACTTGTGTTTGAAAGAGGGTCTGGGGATCTACAAGCCAGTCAGCCCCATCTCAGTCCCTGGTAAAGTGAAGGAACAAATCCTCCTGGAAGATATTTTCAAGCACACGATGGTGAAGAAGGTGGTTGGGAGTAGTCAGCATGGATTTATGAAGGGGAAAATGAGCTTAACCAACCAGAAATCCCTGTACAATTATATGACTAGTTTGATGGATGAAGGGAGACGAGTGAATGTTGTTTATCCCAAGTTTAGTAAGGCTTTTGATACTGTTTCCCATACTATCCACACAGACAAACTGATGAAGTATGGACTAGTAAGTGGACACTGAGTAGATTGAAAACTGGCTGAACTGCCATGCTCAGAAGATTGCAATCAGCAGCACAAAGTCCAACTGGAGACCAGTGACTAGTAGAGTACCCTGGGATCAAGTCTGAGTCCAATACTGTTTAACTTCTTAGTTAATGACCTATGGAGCAGACTGCACCTTCAGCACATCTGCAGATGATACAAAACTGAGAGGAATCGCTGATAAACCAGATGGCTGTGCTGCCTGCTATTCAAGGGACCTGTACAGGCTGGAGAAATGGGCTGACAGCAACGTCATCAAGTTCAATGAAAAGAAATGCAGAGTCCTACACCCGGGACAACCCCATGCATGCTGAGCACTGACTGGCTGGAGAGCCATCCAGCCAAAAAAACCAGGGGTCCTGGTGGATATTAAGCCAAACATGAGCCACCACGCATCTTTGCAGCAAAGAAGGCCAACAGCCTTCTGGGCTTCGTTAGGAAAAGTGTTGCCAGCAGGTCGAGAGAAGTGATCTGTCTTCCCTACTCAACACTTATGAGACGCATCTGGAGTGCTGGGTCCATTTCTGGGCTTCCCAATGCAAGAGGGACATGGACATCCTGGAGGGAGTCCAGCGAAGAGCCACAAAGACCATTAAGGGACTGGAACACCCTTCATATAAGGAGAGGCTGAGAGAGCTGGGACTGTTCAGACCGGAGAAGCAGCAGCTCTGGGGAATCTTACCAATATGTATACATACCCAATGGATGTGGAGGGTGATTAAACAACACAGAGCCAGACTCTTCTCAGTGGCACCCAGTGACAGGACAAGAGGTAATGGGCACAAATGGAGAAAAGGAAATTCCACTTAAACATAAGAAAAAACTTCATTACTGTGAAGGTGGTCAAACACTGGAACAGCTGTGGCCAGTGAGTTTGTGGAGTCTCCATCATTTCAGATAGTCAAAACCCAACTGGACATGGCCTGAGTAACCTGTTCTAGGTGACCCCGCTCTGAGCAGAGGGGTTCAACTAGACAATCTCCAGAGGTGCCTTCCAACCTCAGCCTTCCAGCTCTGTGGTTGTGTGATTCCATGCTCTCCCTTTCATCTCCCTGCTAGCAGGCAATGAAGAGCCAAGATGCTATCTGCACTGACAGGAGAGCTACCTGAAAGCCTGCAATGTTCCACCTAGTTCTTGCTTTCTTCTATTCTAACTTCAAATGCAACTCACAAAAGAACTGAACTAGGAAAAAAAGAGCAGACAAAAAAAAAGGAAAAAAAAAATAGTACTTTTAGGCAAAAGCCCTAACTAGCAAAGAATAACAAGACTCTTGTTTTTTACTTTGATGCAAAGATGAGTCCCATGCTTAAAATACAGGCCTGGATCACAATTCCCAAAAGATTCAGAATTGCTTACATTAAGAACTGTGCATCTATACATAGATAATATACTGAAGAACAGGTTCCACCCAACTCATATATTCTTGAAAATACTGAATGCAACAATCATGAGATTTTATTTCAAAATCACCAGTAAAATGCAAGGGTTTAGACATGTTTAAATGCATTTTTTCAGTATGATACACCAAGTATTTTCACCTAAATTACAATCCTGTATTATTTGCAAGTTTAATATGTAATCTATCATGTATCTAGACTTTTTTTCCCCAAGGTCTGAATATTGGCAGAATGAATTTAAGGCTGCATAATTAGTTAGCTATAAATTTTTAAAGAGTTCTACCTATTTGTTGTGCCTAAATCAGTTTCTCCAAAGCTACTTTACTGCTGATTAATGAGGAAATCTGAACTAAAAAAATGTTGGTGAGAAATTACTGCAGATGTTTGAAATTATATGTGTTTTTATTGTTTTTATTCCTTTCATTCTAGATTTTTGTAATCTTAATTTTCTCCTCTGTAATTTTCACTTTCTGATATTTGTCATATATTTAAAATGTGTATCCAAAACAAAATACGTCCAGAAAAAGAAGATTCAAAGCTATTACCCAGAGATGGAAAAGTACCACTTGCCTCAATTGATGTTTGCATTTAAGCCACTATTCTGGTGCCATCTGTGCTCTGTTTAGCAGATCTGTTCCACTTTGAAAGGATTGGCAAAAAGAAAATACCTTCCTTGTGCTACTTGTTTCTGAAGCACATTATAAGCAAGATGGTTATCAGCATTTAGGGAGGATTTGTGCCTCTCAACAAGACACTCACTTATGCTTGTACAGCAGACTGGCCTGACATCACTGTGGGTTCTTGTATTCGGAGCTGGGCTGGTAATCATAAAATAAAATGCCATAATACATTCAGCGAACAAGGAGTTTGGCACCACTGTTGGAGCACAGCCAGATACTTGGGTTTGCATTTACGGTTCCAAGCTGGCTGTCACCTCAGACTTCCAGTCTTCACCAATAAAAAGAGCAACTACGACCTCCCTGGGAGCAGAGCACCGTCTTTCAGCTGCCTGGCAACCATAATAGCACTTCTCAGAAGGGTGTGAGTTTAAAATACTCTTTTTTAGGTATATTTATAAAAAATCATGGACACAGTAACATTTAAAACATATGTATATTTCGAAATTCTTCTTAAATCAAGGCTATGTTGCTGGATGTATTTAATAATTTTCAAAATCCACTTGAAATTTAAATTGGAATGAACAATTCTGGCATGATTTTAATAGTAAGGATATATAACAAGACCAACACCTTGTTGATTCCCATTTCATAGAATTCCGTTAAGTAAACCAGCAGTTAAATTCATCCAATCTGCTGAACTTATTTCATATATTTAAAGTCTGTCCTTTGATTCAGGTCTACATTACAGAATATGATCTCCTGGCAATGTAACGAACCTTGTTCTCACCATTTATATGCTATAGCTACAGGAATCATAGTCTGGAAATTTATGCTGGTTTACCACAAGGGTCACTGTGAACAGCAGGCAGTATCTGCGAGGACAAAAGGTCACGTAGTTAGAAGCTTCTGCTGAGCCTATGAATTCACACAGATTTACTGTAAGTGCTGGATAGCATGAACTGTCATCTTGAAAGTGCATTAATAAAAAACATGTTCAGGAGGGGGAAGGCACAAGTCGCTTTGTTCTTGTAGCAAACCCTGAAGCAGTTTGAAAATTCTTTTAAAAAATATATTTTTAGTTTAGTTTTTTTTTTTTTTTTTTTTTACACCAAAAGTAAGTCTAAGTGACAGAACAGAACTCAGATGATCAGAAATGTTATCAGCTCCTGCATATGCTTTAGAGGAACTGCAGTACTCATGCTGGGGCACTTTGATCCGAAGCCCAAACTGGATATGTACATAAGGAAAGTTTTCTCAAAAAATTCAAGTGACTTTGGAAACAGTCCCATAAAAGACAAGGCTACATTTATTAGTCAGATCTAGTAGAGATAATCCATAGCCTTTCAGAGGAGTCAAACAGATAACAGCAAGGCCAGAACCCACAATAATGTCTGGTATTATTCAACTGAAGAAGAAGGTGAAAGATTTCAACAAATTTTCACATTTGTGTCAGAGCTAAAATTCAATAACTGCTAGCTGGGAGAAGAGTTTGTGCTTTCCTTCCTTTATACAATTTATTTTGTGATACTGTACCTATGCGTATGAATAGAAACAGCAAAATCCTTCCAGAAGAGGAGATTTTTGCTACAACTAGGTTGAAACAAGAAATCACTGTATGACAGTTATCAAAATGTTAAAATTTCTCACATCAATGGTCAAAATGTCAAAATTTTTCATGATCCAATTATCTGACTTTTAATAGACCAGCTGAGAAATTTTATTCTGCTTTTGAATTACTAGAGTAAATAAGTACAACTACAATTTCTGAATCAAAAGCAATTTTAAATTGAAAACCAAAATGTTTTGCTTATGAAAAATTTAATATCAGATGCTTAGGCTGTTTCAAAACTCCTTGAAAAAAAAGAAGAAGGTTGATCTGACAATTTAGTGAAATCTTTCCAGCAGCAAGAATTTCCATTTTACAGACTTGAAGAATATTCCTAAAAAATGAGTTCCTAAAATAGCTACTCAGAGTCTTTTTTTTTTTTTCAAGATTAAACATAAAATTCTGAATGAGTATTTTCTGAGGGGCTTTTCAATAGACTAGTGGAGAAGAAAAAGTCCACATGCACAAACTGTACCAGTTTAACTATGTTAAACAGTCTAACATAAGAGGTGATCTCGCAAAATTTAATTAAATCAAGATGAGATTCTATGCAAGAGAACTTCCGTTTAAGTTGAGCTGGCTTTAGCAAGTAAGTTGTTTTAAAGACTAATAAAATGACTTGTTTTGTTTTAAAAGCATTAGTGTTTTAGTCCCCCAAATCATCTGATTTTCTGACTAAATATATGCATGATATGCCTGGAAAACACTACAGAAAAATAACTACAGCTGGGCTGATAACCTAAATGGTTAAGTGGGGCTTTAAACATTAATATTATTTTCTTCTGGATGCAGCTGGGGCTCAGGTTTCCAAGGCATTTTATGAAGCACCCTGGGAATGGCAATCTTCCCTTCTCCTTTAATTTATAGCATGGAGATGCTTGCTAATGAGAAAAATAATCAAAGATCTGGAGGACTGAACTCTATCCATCCTTTAGGAATGAAAGCACAAAAATCCTTAATGATGCCACAGGCTCACATGCTAAAAGGATTGCAGATGATTCTAATTAATATGGACCATTCTGACTTTGTAACTGGCACGCACTGAAAAACACTCCCTGCTTTCTAGGTCAGATGTACAGACACTTGAAAGCAACTGCCAAATATCAGCCCCTAAGGTGTCTGCTTATGTTTATAGGCTAAAAAAATTGGCTTGGAGAGGCTTCAGATATCTTGTGCTAAATATAAATTGAATGTAAAGGAGGAGGATTGTGGTTCTTCTTGTGCAGGCAAAAAAGGAGGGAACAGACTGCAAGAAACTTGCTTTCCTCCAGCCTTGTATATGGCCCTATATAGGGCAAGCCACGATGTGTGCAAGCAGCTCAACGCAGCACTCATACTGAGCAGCCTGCGCTCCGTGGAACAAGGACTGGCCAGCACTGTTCCTGTCCCGTAAATGGGTTGTGGATGGGAAGTCTGAGAGATTTGCTGCTTTGTTTTAAAAAACAGCAGAGTTCCTACAGCGATGATAGCTAAGGCAACCAGGATGCCCCGGGTCACTCTCTTTTTTCACACATACCAGCACGATTCAGGTCAGGAAGACCTGAGGCACAATTTGGTCCATAACGCTGAAGGAAACTGTAAGATGAAACATATGTGTCAAGAGATCCTGATGAGGGTATCACGGTAAATATAGGAGAAAATTTAACAGCTGAGATGTGTATTTCTGCCTTACCACGTAATGACAGACATCCCATCCCAAATCCAAACCCTCCAGAAAGGAGGGGCAACTCCAGCATCCCACAGGTTATCTCATTTGCCTCTAACCACCAAGAAAATCTTTCTCTTGGCTCTCCACTATGACAGACTCATGCCTGCACTGCACAACAGTCCCTAGTCTTCTTTTTCTGAATAAAACACCATTCAAGTGAAGATCGCCATAAAGGAGCCATTTTCCCTTTGTCTTTCCTGCAGCTCTCTTAGAGTCTTTACATTGTTTCGTGATTCCTTTTGGCTCAGCCCATTTATGAAATATGTATGCCAGTAAAATAGCCATTTAAAAGCCATTTTGCACTTATAAACTGATCTTAAACAACAACAACAACCACCAACAAAAATCTGCTACTAATAACAGTTAAAGCTGCTACTCCTGAGGCAACACAACATAGGCCCACTTGTATTGGTCATATTTAAGAAGGATCCCTGTCATTTGTGAAATCTGTAACACAATGAAATGCTGGTAATTTAAAGCTGAGCAGCAATGATAAAACAGCATCATTGCACAGAACCTGTCAAATGCATTTACTTAATGATAAAGTAGCTGAGCCCTAAGCAATATGGTTATGTAGCAGCGGTTTTAGCAGATCTTAGAGAAACACGGTTTTGTTACTGTCTGTAAGAGATGTTTTCTGTATCTAAAGAGAGGATAGGAAATATGCTGCATGGATTTTAAAAGACAATATACTACAATAATCCAACCTTCCTGTACAAATGAAATAGAGACAAAAATCTAACCTCTCCCTTTGCCTTCTTTGTGTGTCTAATTAAACAGGAAAGCAGACATTTAAAAAGGAGAGTAGCATTCTGATACCCTTTCTTCAGCTTGTCAATGTGTTATATCACTGTACTAGGTAAGGAGCTATTTAAAAATAAAACAGTGAAAATAAAAGCTGAGTTGCCAAGTCTGATTTTTTTCCGGCAGAAAGCCTGAAAAGCACAGAACTTAAAGACTTTAGTGTCATTTGGATACACTTACGAGAGATCGGCAAACAAAATCTTTGTGATCTTAATTGTTATGTGGCAAAGAACACACTTCTTAACTAGATGTACCTTTTTTGACTTGACTGACAGTGAGCAAGATTACACACAAAACTGCAAAAGGGTAAATACTTTACTTAAACGCCATGCACGGACTCGCTCGGTGCCCAGATGCTCCAGAGCTACCTCTTTCCCTTTGACTGCATTATCTGAGAAAGAAGAAATGTTTGTGTTTGAGATTCAGACATGAAGCAATGTAGGATTAAGTCAAGTCTAATGTGTGTGTTTAGGCATTGTATAAAAAGCAGAACACTGAATAACTATACAAAAATGAGTAGATAATACAATGCAGAGAAAAAGGGCTGGAATTACATCTGCTTCTCCCTGCATCAGGTCAATACAAACTGAGGGTAGACATCAAGACAGTGAAAGAAAATGTATTGTAATGTATTCTTTTTATACCCAAAGGGCTCAAAGTGTCCATGGTAGACAGAAGAAACTCAGAATCACATCTGATGAAAACATACGCAAATGGAGACAAATATTGTCAGCAACCTTCAAAAGAGAATAAGAGAATAGAAGACATGCTCTTGATTCCCTATCAGTAAGAACATCCAAGCTGATGTGACAGCTGCTACTGTGCTGTCTGGAACACAGTCTGGGAACACATTCAGAGGTCACAGTAACTGCAAGATGAACTGACATAGTGGACAAAAAAGCATGCCAACAGCCAAAACCAAAGGCAATACAGCTCTTCTGAGAAAAGTCCTCCAGCATTACAGACAGCTGTTCTATTTCTAGGATGGCTGCAACTTTTCACTTAGAAATAAAAAACTGCAGTGATGATGAGACAGTTGGGATTCTATCGTGGTCTAACTTCTAAAAGAAATGGCATATTACTGGTACAAAACTTCTTTGAAAAATCTGATTTCCCTTTATTTTTTCTTTCCTTTGCTACACTCTACTTTTGCAGCAACTCTCATTAAACACTTACAGCTTCATCTAAACAAGGACTGACCCTGCAAAGCTTTACTGCGAATAAACTCCAGGCACTGAAGGAAGCTAACTGATTTCAGTGCATCAAATGCATCTCAAAAACTGTGGTATCAATGGAACGACAACATAATTCAGGTAAGAACCATTTAAACTAAGTATTATGTAGTGCCCTAATCCAAGTAAGAACAATAATTATAGAATGAGTAGCTGTAGCCACACACAAAAAAAAAAAAACTAACGGACTGTGAGAGAAATAATATGAAATAATCAACCTGGATGCTTGCATTATATTACAGCAGATAAAACACTACACTGAAGTAACCACCCTCTGATAGCAGCTACCGGAAGATGAAGAACGCTTCCTATCATCTTTGTCTTTATGGTAGCCCACAAAATAAGCAAGTATCTAAATGTATGGGCAGCAAAATACGCAAGTTAGAAATCAAAAGAGCGCAGATGAAGTTGTTGCAGAAAGAAAGGCAACCATTAACTTGTACACATCCAAGACAGCTGAGCCTTTTGCATTTTACTGAGCAGATGGACGGTGGGAAACCTTATACACAGCCTAATGGGATTCTCATGTTCCAGTGCAAGATGTACACAGGGAAGTGCTATGTGCATGGAACTTCACTGCACTCACATGCACAAACACACAAAACCCAGTTCACCAATACGTGGGATGCTGCTGTGCAAACCTACCATTGTATGGTAATGAATCCAAATTGGAACATACAGAAACGAGAGGATAAAGGAAAGGATGAAGGGTAAAGGAAAAAAATGTGCCATACAGCTAAATCACACCTTGTTCCACAAATGGAACTCCTCCAAGCGTGCAACACAGCAGGTTGAGCACACAGACACCCTACAGATAACACAAGAATACACACCAGTGCAGGCTAATATTAGCACATGAAAGCTACTCAGCCACAGGAGCGCATCCTTCCAGCAGAGAAACATTTCTGCTGTCTTTTGTTGAGCTTGCATGCAACGTGCAGACCAACCCTAGTGCTCCGGCTCTACCTGTGACAACTGAGACTTTTCCAGAGAGCTGGCTCAACCCACAAGACACGATACTGCACTACTTGGCTCTGAAGCACTGTATAAGGTTTGTCCTTGTACACTCCCCCAGATGACATAAACATGCTGCTCACAGCTGCGAGTGCTTAGAAGATGAGATTTAAGAATGTCTAAGGTATGTCAGCCAGTAAAACTTGCCTCTCCATGGGCACTGTTTTACGACAGTTGTACTATGATAGCTAGAATCTTCTCTGGTATCCTAAGGTAGCAAAAGTTCAGACTATGTACTAGGAAGGGCTGAGATGCATATAGCTGTTACGAAGAAACTTCGTACTGAAGCTCTTCTAAGAGGCAAATTTGTGATTTGCTCCACACTACAGCAGAGGAGCTCTCAGCAAATGCCTACAACTCAGCCCATTTCTTCACAACATTTACTCAGATCTAGTTAGCTGAAATCTACATTTCAGTTGTGTACAGCTGAATAAGCTGACCATTTGCAATAGAACACAGGGCATCAATGTCCCTGAACGAAATATTTATCCTGAATGAGCCAAGCAGAGTATACTCCACTCCAAGGAGAAATTTCATGGGATCCCACAACATAACTCATTGTGGCAAATGAGTCATGTCTGAATACATCATAACAGAAAGCCCTGTGAATTAATAACCTGTCTATCCAGAGTTAGGAATCTGTTCAGGCTGAGATGTAATTTTCCTGTCCTATCTGTGTAGCACAAGCAACACAGCCATCAGAGAAGTAAAGCAGGGTGTGCAAAGCGATGTGGAAATAGGCAAGCTGCTCTCTGTGCAACAACAGGGCTCTAATGAACTTTTCAGAGCAGCCTGATAACTAAGAGCAGCACATGCCAAACCTATTTCTTAAGCTTACAGTTATCATAAAGTCTTCCAGAATCCAAGTATAACACATCTCTGCCTACCCAGAATTGATCCCCACTACAACCAAAAAAAAAAAAAAGTTGCCTATCCTGTCCAACTGAAAGCATTCAAAGTAGTTTCAAGCACCACTGTTCATCTAACATCTGCTCATTCTTACTGTTGCTGTCACACTGTCCTGTCATGTATCAGAAGGGAAATTGGAATGCTCCCAAAACCTGGTGTTATCCTTACTGAAAAGGCTATGACAAATGGCAATGTGGTAGTAAAGAAACAACAACAACAACAACAACAACAACAACAACAAAAAAACTGGGCTACACTGGACAGAAATGGTTCCGTGATTTAGTGCTATTACATAGTCCTCCCCACACCTTCTCCTAACAGCCTAATGGCATCAGGGAAAAGGCAACATTGCTCTAGCTGTTATGCTGGAGATAATGGACAATGGTGCTGCAGGATAGCAGCACTACTGGTGTATAGATCTTATGCCAAAAGGGACTATTGTGACCATGTAGCTTTTCTTCCTGTGCAACAAAAAGCTGTATGACTTTTCTGAATCAATTACTGTTTGAGCTATTATCTGCCTGTTGGGCAGGCACATTATCCTGAATGAGAAATGTCCAGTGATAGAAGATCCAATAGAGTCTTTAAGTAAATTGCTTTAGTGATTAATTTGTCTTATCATTAAAATTTTACAAAGTTTTTCTGGTTTTATATTTGTTTAGCTTCAATGCCAAACAATTTGCTGCTGTTATGCATTGCCTGCTGGAACCCTTCTCCCCATACAACTAGTTTACATAGTGAGCAAGTTATCGGCTAGTTTTCTTCTTCTTAAGTAAGACAGAATGAGGTCTGCAGTTCCAGGACAATGACTACTTAACATTGTCTGAACCCTCACAATTTATCAAGACCCTTCCTGAAAAGTGGATGGCAGAAACTTGGATTTCTAGATTTAGCTCAACTACGCTCACTGTTCTGTAAGAAATCAAGGTGTTCCCAGTGAAAACAAACCGCAGATATACTTGATGATATCAGGACCAATAGATTGAGTCTGACAACTACCAGGTGCCAACAACTCACTGAAGTATGAACACAACCTAGTTCTGCACCAGCAACTGCTAGCTCACATGGGAACATACAAAGATTTCTTGCTTTCTTCAAAACTCTCAATAGGGCCTCTCTCAAAGGCACTGTCTCCTGTACTGAACCAAAAACTAGGACTTGACAGCTTTTTTTTATATATATATATATCCATATCTTCCTCTGGAGATCACTTCAACAATGAGTGATCAGCCTGCCTACAGTCTGTGCAGTTCTGCAGCTCTGTGTGAGCCAGTTATTTCTGCAGCAGTGCCAGCAGCAACAACAACAGAAGAGCCGTGATCTCTGAGACTGGGGCATTAGCAACTTTGGAGCTAACCCGCTCTCCTCCTGAGCCTGTGCTCAGTCTACCATTGAACAGCAAATTTGCAGCAGCATGGTGAATAGGGGAAGGTCTCACAAGCGTGACAGCATGAGAGAGAACCTGGCGGAAGTTCCCTCTCTAGCAGAGAAAGCAAGATGGAGGGATGTATTAAAAGCAAGAAGAGTAACCTTCCTTATACAGATAAACAGGCATCCATACATGCAGTAGCCAAAACAAATCAGAAGTATGGTCTAGGCATTTGTCTGAGAGAAAACAGCCGAGGTGATTTCATCGTGTTTACCTGCTGTGATGACAGCTCTGCCAACATTTTCCTCTCCAAGTTGGACAGCTCTACCACACATGCATGTTTGAGTGTACTCATGCACACAAACACGCACTGAGCACGTCCACATGCACCCAGTGACAAACAAACTGCCACCCGGTACTATCCACTGGTTACAGAGATTCCCCGGGGCCTGGACATCTGCTTGTGGAATTTCCATTACCACAAGTCAATCGTGCCAGGCAAACACCCTTGGCTGTCCTGGTACAAAACACAGCATTTAGAATACCTGAGAGGATGGCAAGCAAACCTGTGGACTGCAAACAAGGTCTTGGGATTAGCACTGAATTCCTAGTATGGCCACAACAATCCAGAAAATGTATCCAAAATGATAGCCTGCAATGTAGTAAGTCATGAGCTTTGAAGAAGAGGACAAATTCACTTCTCCTCTGTAAGGATATGTGGTCACGTGCTTTCGTTGGCTGTTGCTGGCAGATATTTGAAGTGCTAGTGTAGGCCATATTAAAATAAATTGCTCCAAGGGCATTTCACTATCTTAACATCAAAAAAGTTACACCATTAATGCTCAGAAGATAACAAGGAATTTAGAAGTCTACAGCCAGCATTGTCACAGCTACTTGTAGGACGGTCAGAAATAACAGTAGTCTATACTTTGCTTAAAAAACATTTGTTGTCCTGCTCAAAGTACTCTGACTTGCTGAAGTCTACTGCAGTTGTTTATGAATGTAGCACTACACATTTTCCATGTTTCGGACTGGCAAATCTTACAGGCTAGAGCTTTCGTACTTAACAACCTCTGTTCTTTCTAGAGGGTAGACACAGAAGAAGGGCTGAGCAGCTTGCAGCAGCAGCTGTGCAACCTCCTCATCTCAATGGAAGGTGTCTGCATCTGGCTGAAGGGGAACACAATATACTTTCAGCTTACAGAGCTGAGATTTTTTTTAAGCAGAAGGCTGGTGTGGTATTAAATCTGGTGACCTGAAGCTCTGTGACATTAGTGTTTATGTATGTAGAGGTATGGTGCCTATTTCTGACAACTGTTTACTGCAGAGAGCAATCAGTGTGTTTTCAAGCCATTAGCAGAGTTTTTGGCTCGCAGATTTGGATGAGCTGGTTTTATGTTGAGTCAGTTTAACACAAAAAGAGCTATTAGGACCCGTGTTTCGCATTTTTTCAAAATACACAGTATATTTGCTTGGATCTCTTCTTACTTGAACACACGGTCCTTTAACAGCAGCATCCTCCTTACTTTTTTAGCATCCTCCTTCTTACTTTTTTACTCCAGACTAGGAATTATTCAGGGATTGCCACCTGTATTTCCCATTTCAGCCATATAAACAAAGACAAGAAGGTTGCTCTTGTGCCCATCCCTTACACACACACCACCACCTTTTTCCACAAGAAGAGATCTGCTTCCCTCCCACCCTCTGGTATCCACAGTTTCCAAGACAAAATTGCCAGTTGGTCCTGGGGTGTTTCAGCCTGCTTCTATACAAGCTCTGTCCTACCTCAGTCTGTGCCACACATTCCAATGAACAGCAGTACAAGAACCCAAGACAGCCTGGTGTCACTCACATGAGTGACAGGTTCTACAACTGGGCACTTCAACCTATTTTTAGCGTATATCTGCACAAAAATGAGAGATTTCCGTTGGCCTCTTTAGAACCCTAAAATCAGCTCTTGTTTCCAATACAACATTTCTGGCTCATATCTTAAAATCAGCTTGCTGTGTGCGTTTATTTACCTCACGTCTGAGATCACTCTTACTGGATGGTGACACACAGTGGAAAATGCAGAAACAAAAGTACACATTAGATACAGCATGTTCTTATTTATGGAAGCAAAGGTAAAAACAGGGAATTAAGAGCTGAGTGAACAACACATTTTTTCAACACCATTGTCTCTGTGTCTTACCTTCCTATGGGTCCCAGATCTCCAGAGTCCTGGCTGCCTGCATCACTGGGTGTGCTCACTGATTTCGAAGAGGGAGACATAGGGGTTGGGACTAAATAATGAAAATAACAGGTATCCCATGTTAACACATGCAGCGACTGCACTGATGAAGAGCAGTGTCAGACAAATCAAAACCAATGGACCAAAATGATAGTGGATGAATGATTAGGAGAGTTTGAAATGGTGAAAGCAAATAAGGAAAGGAAAGAAAAAGAAAAGGAAGAGAGTCAAGTGAATTTTAAGTCTTCCGGAAGTGTTAAAACTGACATGAATTTAGACAGGACTGAAAGCCCAATGTGATTCTACAGCTAATCAATGGAAGAGATATCTGTGGAAATAGCACCTTTTTCTTGGGTATATTTTAAAGTTGACTTGCAAAGGTTTTAAAGGTATGAAGAAATATCAGGGGCTTGTCTTGTCAGAAAGCTAAGTGAACTCTTCTGGTAAAGTCAAGGAGGCAATAGAGCAAGCAAACTTTTCAAATTTTCCATTTAAATTAAAAGCCAATGTCCATTAGATATGTTGTAAGACTGCAGTGCAGAAATGACATCCAAAACAAAAGCTAAACAAGGAAATCCAGCTAAGTTAAAATCATTTCCCAAAGATGGTGAGAATACACATTAGTTTGCTTAGTGATCATGTTTTTTTAAGTAATTTAGTTTGCATAAGGTTGCCATTTTGGGTGGGACATGATTTCAACACTCAAGGAAAAGTTTCCTTTGGTTTAGACACTATTTGCAAAAGTTCTAGAAATGATTTTCTCTTTGGCTTGCCGGGGCTTTTGAAGCATATTTCATGCAAATCCAGTTTTGTTTCCTTTAACAGGAAAGGAAGTTCATAGCTCAAGGTCAGCCCAAGTTTAAGCTCTTCAGCAAGGAAGTAACAAATAAAAAAGTAGAAATATTTTGATTTCTTTTAAAATGGTCTCTCAAAAATATTTAAAATGCGGAGATGGCTCCAGTCAAGATTTAATGCACGTATTCTTCAAAGCAGCCATACTGAATAAAACACAAAAAGGGGTTTTAATGCAATAGTGAAGTTTCCCATTTAGTTTAAATCACGTGCATTTCTTTTCATAGACTTTACAGAGTGAAACTTTATACTATTTTTTTATGCTCTATAATGTATAATGACAGACCTGTCAAGACACTTGGATTTTCCATGTGGTCAAACATTTTGTATGGATTCTCACTAAAGTCTGTCACAGAAATGACTGCAGCATGAAAAGTGAATTCATCTTCATGACAGCCCTTTGGCAGGTTACAGGTATGTCATGGCTGTTTATGTACTCCATATTCACAGTGCGATCTGGGTATCATATGTGCATGTGAAGGCAGAATGAAAGCCTCCTTTGTATATTAACTGTCAGTGTATACACAGGGAATGAAAGAGGACAAAATCCTAGTGGTTAACTAAGACAGATCATTTTATATGTGAATCTTCACGTTCTTTTGATAGTATCAAAATAATTAACTAAGATAAGAATTGATAATTTACAACATGAATATGTATTCTTTTTATTGTATATGGAAGTGTATGCTCTTTTTAAAGATAAATACAAGTTTATATATAAATTTCATAATATATAAATTGAAATAGAAATTTTAAATGCTCAAATATTAAAAATTTATCTGATTCTCTATCTGATTATCACTATATAATTTACACAACATATTTTATGATACATAAAAATAACCTAGCGGTTACTTGTCAGACAATTTTTCTGAGAAGCGGTATTTAACCTCTTCAATCGCTAGGTTGTAACTTATTAAAATGGTAACTTGTCCAGTAAATGTTGGTTGATGCAAGTTAGGAATTGAATTCCTCAACGCATGAGTCAGAATGTCACCATCTACTTGCATATGCACCCAAGCAACTGTATAAGTACTTTCCTAAATCAAGGCTTCTGTATTTTGTTCTTTTTTTTTTTTCCCCTAAATATTACAGGCAAGAATATGTACAGACAAAATCCTAGATTCAACCCCAAAGAATTTAATGACAAAGCTTGGTAAGTCCAGAGGGGCCAATAATTCAGCTAAAATAGTGACAGTGATCCTGGATTCAAAGGAGAAGAAAGCACATGAAACAAAGAACGAGGGAGAGGAGAGGAGAGGAGA
>VXAA01006626.1:1059555-1077902 GCA_013399115.1 Anseranas semipalmata
GAGGAGAGGAGAGGAGAGGAGAGGAGAGGAGAGGAGAGGAGAGGAGAGGAAATTTCTGACTTTAGGGCCACCCAATGTGTCATCCAGGACTTAATCAAGGTAATCAATATTCAGATACTATAAACTTTGCCACGTGTATTTTTAATCTTAGGACTTTATATTCTGGAACTGAAACACCAAAACCAAAAAGCAGTAAAGCACATGAAACCAGATCTAAAATCCACAAAATTGATCTGATGATAAGTTTTTTGATAATTGTGATTTGTCTTTTTATTTCCCTTCTCCCATTTTGCTTGATTTTTAGAGAGTATCAATGGGAGTCCCCACACAACTATGCTCCTCCTTCCTTAGCAAATGCTTAATCTGTATTTATGGAACAACACTTGGGGCTAATGAAGTACAGCATTTATTATATTATTTTGTGGGTCATCAGATAGATGTGACAGAAGATCTATTATTCCATCAGAAAAGAAATCACTACTGGTATGTAAAACCAACCTGCATTACGTTCACAAAAATTTCTTGAAGAAATGAAACAGATGTTTTTGGCAATGATAAGTACCATGAGCATATGTGAATGGTATGGTAGGCATTCAAACAGAAGAGTTCACTTCACTAATACAGCCAAAAATCAAAAAAGCAAAGCATGCTTTAATAGAAAGAATGCATTCATTGTGGCAGAGATGAATGCTTTACAGTATGCTCCTCTTAAATACCTAGAGGTGGTTCTGGGGATATACCAATGCTCTGTAACAAAGCTTCTGTCTCTCTTCTTTTGCGGTCTAGGTCAGAATCTTCTTGAGCTGGCTCCTTCTTTTGCTGTAGATCAGCCTGAATTAAAAAACAAACAAAGTTTCATCCACATATAATCAGCTCTAGCGATCAAGTGCGTGGAGAATATTTATATGCACCATTGCTTTGGAACACTTTGAAATTCACTTAGATATGTTTAGGTAGCTAATTGGTACTGTATATATGTTAGTACCAATACTTTTCCCTGACTGCATGGGTATACCGATCTTTGCAAGGATCTTTGCAAGGATTTTTACAGAACACTGATGGACATCATTTGCCTCTCATCAGTTGCATTATTCTGTAGAAAAATGGAAGCCAAAGGGTTTTGCTGATTCTGCACAACACAACTTGACAGATTGCAAATGCCAATGAGCTGACCTATTCAGCTAATATAAAAACTGACCATAGAATAACAGATATCATCATCCTGACTAAAAATGGCCCCATTCTTTCTTCTTCAGGGATCAAGAAATAAAATTCCATTGGACTTCAGTGATGTAGATTAAGGGCCTACATTAGGTCCTAAGCACATTTTGGTAGTAAAAATACTTTCTTAGAACTTCAGCATCAAACAGCAGCAAAGGAGAAGACTAACATCTAAAACAGTATTTTGGCAGCACTGGGCACCAGTAGCCAAAACTAATGGTCCACCAGACCCCTCCCTCTTTGCTTAGATATCTGTACCTTCACAGAATCATGTAACGGTTAAGGTTGGAAGGGACCTCTGGAAGAAGCTCCTTGAAGCTTCCACACTTTAGCCTCCTTCTCTGGCCTACTGGAACCCAGAAACAGGAGAATCAACATCTGCATTAGCCAGAATCCCTTATATTTGTCTCACCATTCCCCAGTTTAGTTGGGCAGATGGAGAACAGTGGTACCCCAGCCTAGCGATTAGAGTAGTCCACTGAAAGAACCAGGCTTGCTGCCCTTCTCCCGAGCAGATGAGAGAACTGAACCTGTTTTCCACTTCATACTCTAGTGCAGCAACCAGTAAGCTATAACACAAAACACAACTGGTTGTGCCTATCACTTTGTCATGCCTTAAATATAGCAATCCCAGCATAGTTCTTACAGACAATGTCAAGAGGCACCTGCCTCTATATTTTGGATCCTAAGGTTACTTCTAAATTGGCTGATCTTGTCTAGTCTCCTAACAGAGAAGTTTCCCCCCTCTGTTGAAACTAGAGCGTAGGACACAAGGGACTTGCACAGTGCCTCAGCCTGGTGTTGATACTGGTGCAGGTACAATGGCAAACCTTGAAGTTCAGAAGCATCTCCATGTTCTCCAGTTTGGACGCAGACAGGACAGAGAAAAACTTTTCTTTTACAGACAAAGAATGTTCAGGCATACTCCTGAGCTCAGCTCTTCCCACGAACTAGCCTGAAGTATCTCATATTCCATAAGGTTTTAGACAACTCTTCTGCACCACTGTATATGGCTAAGCATCTACCTGAATGTTAGACCTCACTCCTGAAGACCAGACACTTCAAAGTCAGGCTGCATACCACATTTATGGTGCCACAGTTAGGCACTACAGCATAATTTGCAGAGCTGGGTGTTCTCAGCTGGATCTGGCTACTGGGGCCAATGGAAAGTTCCAACCACAACAGGATCTCCACAAGGCATAAAACCAGAGGCAGGTGACAAAGAAAATAACTTAATAGCTTCCTTGAGACATTAGCTTGCCTCCCATCTCTTTAATTCATTAACAGGCTAGTAACGAACACTGAAAACGTTAACATTTAAAGTTGTTTACAGAGGACTCCCGTAGTGACTCTAGGTGCCTCACTGGGATGTGTGTTGGTAATTGCACAAAAATGTCTCAAATGAAAAAAGATTAAAAAGACAACCTAAACTGGAACATGGATTTCTTGGATCACATCACATTTCCACAGTAATCCTGTGAAATTCATGTACAATATTAAAGTGTCAGTTTAAAAGGAAACCAGTTATTAGTAAAGGATAACAGGTGCTTTAAACTATGGTAAGTGTTGACATTTGAAGGAAAAGAAACATAATCACTTAATGCTTCTCTGACTTTGCATGAAAATGAATATCCACTCCCTGTCAATTCTCACCTCTATTCCACTAAGTGACTGAATAAAAAGAAGTACAAATCCCTTAATGAAAAACCTAATGCATATTGTCAAGGACAAATAAACTAATATGTCAATCAAACTTTAACAGAACTGAAAGATGCACCCATGCCAGAAGATGAAAATGCAATTGCAATTATGTTTTACTTTACTGGAGAATAATAATTGTAAATCTGTTGCCTCAGCCAGTAATCAAGCTGGTCTTCAGAGAACAAAATACATATTTAGATTGTAATGGCTTCAAAAAAATGTAAGACGTCTTTCTGCACTCTCCACTCCCTTTCCATTGAAGGAAAGCCCAGGAAAAAGCATTGTGGCAAATCAATTTTTCTTTCTACACACACATACACATCATGTTGTCGAAATTGTTGTCATCTGACAGCACGCTGGTTTTAAAAGCAATAGCCTCACCCCAACTTTCATGACCAAAAATAAGCATTTTGATTTTAAGGTCAGATTGATGTGGGTTTCAGGATCTCATTCCACATGACAGATACTTTGGAGTATACAATACTCAGCAAGACCCTTCTGCAGATATGAGCTATTTAAAAGGCACTTCTGCATATTTACCTCTTTCTTCTTCCTTTCTTCTTCCTTCCGTTTCTTTTCTTCTCTTATCTGAGCCAAACGCTGCTTTTTGCGCTCAAGTTCTGCTTTTAAATCACTTTTGTCTGACATTTTGATTCTGCTGGAAACAAAATATGGAAACCAAGGTGAAAACAGAATTAAATGTTTTCCCTATTTACTGAAAAAAAAACACACTCAATTATATCAAAAATAGCGCTTCTAAAATTGCTACAAATATACTCCTACATAAATGCTGGCACTTGGACTACACCGTAGAAAGCAGGGTATTTGTTTTGCAATTTTAATTTCAAGAAATTAGACCAGAATATCACCAAACATGGAATACATTTCCATATAGTCTTTATTAGAAAACCACCTTTGTGAAGCAAACCCATTTTTGTCTGTTGTTCAAAGGAATGCTTTAATGCTTTTATGCACTGAAACTGATGTCTTTTGACTTTCATCAGCTTCAGCATCTCTGCCAGACTGTAAGACCCAGATCCACAAACAGATTTTGATTTTAGGTACACGGATGAGATCTGCCCCAAGCAGCCCAGCGTACCTTACACAACTAGGAATTTCAGTGGCACAAACTGGAAACCCGGTAGCTTTTGCTTCTGCACGTGCCTTGAGCACCTGCCGTCCCAGTGTTCCCTCCCACTGCACTTGCACAGCCAGGCACAGACCACCAGCCCCGTCGCAGTATCCTCCAGCACTTATTCACCCTCAGGGGAGCACGCCGACCAAGCTATGGACTATTCTGCACAGGAAACTCCTCCACGCTTTCCATGGAAAGATGGGCCACTGTATCAATACCGATTTTCTTCTTTGCACTTCACTTCAACGACAGTCCTGGCTAACACAGACGTTCATGGAAAGAGTTAACTAAGCCCTTCCTGTACTACTAATTCACACATCACTGACCACATCCACCACGGCAACTCAAAATCAATCAGGTCGCTGGCAATGCCACATATACGCAATGGAAGTCTATTGTTTGCCCGATGCATGGGAAATTAAACGGCAACTCTCTGTTAATACTAACGAGAACGCCATCCACATTACTCTCTGGGTCGGTTGACGACCAGGGAGTAAATCTGCATGCTGAAAATGGTACGAGACTTTCACTGGTCATCAATTCCTCTGAAGTTGTAAGTTTCCTTCTCAAAAATGATAAAAGTGTAATTAGTCCATGATATGGAGGATATTGCCAACAAAATGTGACCCGCACATTAAGTGGCCCAAATGTTTTGTTGTCTTTGCAAGCATTTTCCTTTAACGAAAAAGAAGAATACAATATGGAATCATAAAAGGAAAGGTTCGGTGCAAACAGCAGGCATAAGAGCAGCATGAGGGATGCTAGAGGGGTATCTGTGTGCAGAACACACATGCTGCTGACGCTCACCAGTCAAACACCCAGCTGAAGCCCACCTGCAGGAGTTCCACCCGTCCTGCTCAGGACCGTCACAGACTCTGCACTTACTGCAGCAGAGCTGCCCTTTCTGGCAAGGGACCTGCTCTCTGCCCAGCTCAGGGCCTCCTGGTTCAACCTACAACAACTCACAGTAAATGGTACAGCCAGGAAGGACATTAAACCACTAGCAAACTGGACCACTGGGTGCACTAGCTGTACACAGAGGACAACTGTTTTTTTATTCCTCCATCACCCTGATCCTATTCATGATGATACTTTACCCATTGTTTTGAGTTTTAGAAGGAGAAATCAAAACTCTCAGAAAACTTGCATTTGATACCCATAAAACCAAGCAGCAGCACCTTCAGCAACATTAATCTGTGTGAGCAGTTGACATCAGC
This sequence comes from Anseranas semipalmata, assembly GCA_013399115.1. Lineage (NCBI taxonomy): Eukaryota > Metazoa > Chordata > Aves > Anseriformes > Anseranatidae > Anseranas > Anseranas semipalmata. Next base: position 1,064,830 of record VXAA01006626.1, read on the forward strand.
AAGCTATCTTTTAAGTGAGAAATGCCTGGAGAAGATTTTTAATGACAGTGTAGGTAGTATTTTGCCTACCAGCCTGCTCAGGATTTGTGGGTCTCTCTCAGATATGGTTGAAATCCCTTTTGAAGTCATTTTCCTAATCTTTTGTACACACTTGAATTCTGATTATGAAGTTTCCCCTCCGAGCCCTTTGGACTAGATAGAGTTTTTGCATCCTTTTAGTTCTGCAGTTTGGCAACAGAGAGTGAAATCCTGTTTCTATGCAGAAAATATGCAAATGCGTTTTAAGGCTCATGACAGAAACCCGGAGGGTTTGGCATCCCTTTCAAGCTGTTTGTCAGATATCAATGAATAGCTTTCCCTTAATGTCAGGGAAACTAAGTAGCTTTTTCTCTGATTTAGGCATCAACTACTTAGTGCCTGGCCCCTTCTTTACAATGCTCTAGTCGGGGTGATCAAATTCTATTATAACTTTGCCCTATTTTTAACAAGACAGAACCTACATACAACAAAGATGATGTATTGAATTTCTTTCAAAGAATGTTGCCAGTTTTGAGTTATAGAAAGAAATTCATCTCAAGTTACTTTCTTCCTGCATACAGTCATTCCTTAGCCACACCAAGCAGCTTATCAGCCTTCAAACTGGCTATTTACAGTTTTAGCACAAATTGAACACCACAGATAGGTAACCACCTTTGTCAGATGTCAGCAAGTCAGCAGTTAGCAGAGAGGAAGTGTGCCGATGTACTTGTCAGTCCATTTGGCATTAACCATGGAGCTAACACTCCGTATTCACTACTGGGAACAAATTCCTAATAATTGCCATTCTGTGTGCCAAATGGCATGCTACAGGAAGAGAGATAAAGGCAAACATTAAAAAAGATTTACTTTTTACATTCTCTGTGGTGCTGAATGACAGCCCAAGGCTTATGTATGACCTAATCTTCTACAGCCTGGGAGAACACTGCATTAAATGTAGAAATAGTTCTCATAGCAGGGCAAGCAGCCTAGGGCTCTCCTCTTCAAGGAAAGTGCATAATCTTGGATCCAATTTTTTTTTTTTTATTTGGCCCAGTTAACTGTCAAGTGACATAGTTTCAGAAGGAGAGTCCTCCCAGCCCAGAGCAGCTTACAGCCCAAGTGCTGAGCTAGGTTCCTGAGATGTAGCTGGATGTGAGCTACCTTGCACAGAGAGCAATTCCTTGCACTTTCCATACCCTAGGGGAATTCTCCTTTCTTTGAGCCACTGGATAAAAGAGTCTGCTCCTCCTGGCATGATTTTTAATGAAACTTGACTCTTGTATTTCAAAATGACAGTTTTCCCTGTATGCATCATATATGCCCCAGAGTCCTCTCTCAGGCTTGGAAACCAAGCCAATTCCACTTACACATGACAGGGTCATCCGACCTGTCAGGACAGCAGCCACCCAGGCACATACAAATGCAGAGCCGAGGCTTCTGAGGCTGCATTCTTGGACATCACCATCTCCTGGACTTATCTCACTACATCTGCATGTCCACAACGTAGATGCAGAGCTATCCTTACTATCAATACAGGTATAGTCAAAAGAGACCGGGTATCCTAGGATGTGATTCTGCTTTGCCTAAAGCAGATGTCTAAAAGAGGTTAAGATTAATAATGCCCCAGAGCCACCAGTTTCTCCCCAGTGATGATAAAGGGCCTTGGGTTAGTAGTCACCTTCTCAAAATCTCCATTGTAAATGTCTCAAAGCGGTGAGAAGAATCCTGTCCCTCATACCCTCCCAGCAGCTCCTGTTATCCTGTCAGTAGATGAAACAAGTTCTTTGGAAGGCCATCTACATTAACCTTAAAATAATAATGGTGTTTGAGCAACCTTCTCTGCTATACAGAACATACGCAGAACTACTCCATTAACCTTACCACGCAGGTAGCAACATTTCATGACCATTTCCTTTGTGGCAGCAGTAAGCATGTACGCATGGAAGATGCAAATAACAGTGTTTTACCCTTGGTTTGACTAAAAGCCATGCAGGTCCTTTTATAGGTACAAGCCAAAAGACATTACAGTTTTATAATAAGCTACAAGGTCTTTATTAATTATCGTTATCACAATATTTGAGCAGGTATTTTTAGGAACCATTTCTAATGAGCACTTAACAGCAAGAACAACCACAGGCATCTAAAGAGATCTACTACAAATGCAGAGTTAATAAATATTTGCCAAAGAAAAACCATGAAGTTCCAGAGGTACAAACAGTGGTAACACATGTACTTGTGGACTATATCCAGTCCATAGCTTGGACTGAATATAAGAACCAATAAGCACAAAGTGCACAATGGGCAGGGAATAGAGTAAGCACAAGGTCAAAGAAGATGATGACAGTCCAAATTTTTTATAAGCAGAAAAAGAAAATAAGGTATAACATCTCCCTCGTCTTAAAGCCTGTACTTTCTCTCTCCTAGAATAGCATCTCGTCTGTATGCCATCACCAAGCTCATCTGAAAAGAAACTTCAGTTCCCAAAGCTAGTACGAGATAAAAAAGCCTACAGATTTTACTGCTTTTTGGCACTTGGGGAATTTTTACATGCTGTTCGTTCAATAGGCTGCACTGCAGTAGAACTATATTCACCACTCCATAGGCCTCAAAGTCTTTCCTCTTTTGTGATTTCCTGTGTTGTCCTCTGTGATAATCTCCAGTGTGATTATCAAAGAGGTTCATCGAACATTGTTACATATGGCATTAGTCACATATATAGCTAATCATAATTAATTCATTAGTTAATACACTTTTCTAAAATAAATAGGCAAGATCTAATACCTGTAGATGCTTCACATGTATTATTTAAATGCCTTAATAAAGAGTCAGTTACTCTTGAGTCCAAAACTGCAAAATGTCTTTCATTTGAAAGATAAAGTATGTTGCACAATAAAATATATTACTTGGTAATTCCTGGTTTTAAAGAATGGCTTTGTAGAGTGGGAGTACTATTGCTATTGAAACTATTACAAATGGAGTTTTCTACAGGAAGAAATGATTCATTCCTACCATGGACTGCATTCATCTCTCTTTTGTAGAAACTAACATATTTCCTACAGTTAGGAGCATTATACATTTTTACAATAGGAAACATTCCCATAGGATCTACCTATGAGTTTTACAAGTGCAAAGTACAGATGCAAAGTATGAATTGTACAAAGCAGATAAACATCTTTGGTCTGCAAGAAACCAGAGGGAGCTGTTACCCTAGCATAAATGCATTCTAATCCATGGTATTCATTTGAAAATAATGTTTGAAATACACTTCAAATAGGCAAGAGGGGCTCAAAATATCTTCTTGACAGCAGTTTTTAAGTAAATAAATGAGTACCTATTTTCATCATGCATGAGAATTTGCACTTGATTTCAGTCAAATAACCTAAATATTTTTGTTAGATCATCATATCAATGTTCACAAGATCACAATAATGGGCAAATATTTGCAAACACAAAAACTTAGCATTTGCAGTATTTTAAAGAGTCTCCTGTATGATGAATTCAGGGAAGTAAAATTGGAGAGACTAAGAATTTTTTCTACATAACCTTGAGACAAAACAGACAGGCTTTTTAACACTGCATCTGTGTATTTATCCGTAAATAAAAGTGGTTGTTAGTCTTAGATTTCAGGGAATGTACTATTTTTATCCTTCAGCTTCTGCACACTCCTAGCAGATTGGCACAGGTCTTGTACTTTGTTCTGTAAAGGTTTACAGTCACAGCATCCAGAGATTTGGTACCGCGCTTCCTCCTGGTTGCTATGCAACAGGTCAGTGCATCTCTAGCCTATTTATTTTGAGGCCGACAGGGTGTAAGATACGTACCCACACCTGCTCAATTATACTTCCCTTATAACCCATTACCATTTAATTTTTTTTCACTCTTGTTCTTCCATAATGGCCCTTCTACAAAAAAAAGAACTCAGTTACAGCAGAATCATGGGGTCCCTACAAAGCAGCATATAAGCAAAGCTCTTCTATTGCCTATTTTTCTGGTACCAGGCTTAGGGGCAATGAAGCATCTCCTGCTCATCATCCCATTCTCCCATGCCTCCCTATTCTCTTAAATTTAACTTTTAATTTAAATTTTAAACTTTTGAATTCCAACAAGCATAGTTCCATGGAAGAGCCATCAAGGTTGAAGAGAACAAGCTGCTGGCAACAACCTGCTGGAGATTAAGTAAGAAACATGCAGCATTCCAGCTGGGATTATAAAGAACTTAAGTACTACGTACTAACAGGTCACTGTAGCAAAGCTGCTGTATGTCTCCCACTAAATATCCTCCCTTTATATTGAGTTCCACAGAACTCACTGGATGTACCACCTCAAAGAAAACTAGATTGTAAAACAGGTCTTTTAAACTGGCTTAGATTTTCCCTCACTGAACATTAACAAGCGCAGCTATAACTGCACAATGATCTCACGTGGTGCTGGGAAATGATCCTCAATGATGCAACAAATACTGGTTTGTACCTCCTCAGGATCTGACTCAGCAACAGTGCTCCAGTTGTTAAGAGTGCAGGTTTTTAATAAAGCGATCAACTGCATGCCTGACAACATTTTCACCTTGTGGAATACAGGACTTCTGGGTATGATTGGTCATTTCCCTCTCAATAAGCTTCTGTTTCTGTTATCTTTTACTGCTTGGCTGTATGCTATCTATTCCATGCTATCTTTTGTAACTTTACCTGCTTGCTTCAGAAAGGAACTGGAAGACCTGGCAAGATAAAGAACTTTCTTGACGTTCAAAGAGAACCAAATGCAAGCCATAAACTGGTATGATTTTAGAGATGGATAATGTGAAAGAGATGACAAAATCTCATCCACAGCTGAAGATCACTTGTCTAGACAAAAAAAAAGCAGCCTATATTTCATGTTTCTAATTCCAATTTCTTTTGTATGTCTTTTTATATAATACTCATATTTCAATGATATCTGCTGCTAATAGATCACCACTTCTTCACAACTTACATAGAATATTTGGTTCCACATAGATCTTCACCGTAACAGCACCAAAGTGCCTCCAAGGAGCATACTAACACCTAATGTAGAACTGTGCTTCAGGATGTCTGTTAGTCTCTCCTGAAGTGGAATCATGATTCATCTTTTCCATCCTGCAAACATTTCAGACATTAAAACATGTACTTCCATTCCTTATCGGGGAATGGAAGTAAAATGGAAATGAGGAATGGAAATAAGAGTTACCTCTCCGACTTTTCTACCCACCTCTTGACATAATCCTAGTGGTGTATGGCCAGCAACCTGATACTTAAAGCCATTTACCCAAACATGAAAAATGCACATTCTAGTCTCTGCTTCTGAACCCAGTTATGACAACTGCCAGACAGACATCAAAGAAGAAGGTATGCTGCTGACATACAGGTTTTACTGGAAGACTTACCCAGATATCAGTTCTTTCTTAAAACAAAAATATACTTTGCTTTGAAGCTGATGTATGTAATTACGCTAAAAATACAACACACCGATGCAATCTCTGAAATCAATACACTTAAAGACTTAGAAAGCAGGCAGTAGTTCTGGCTGTATGAAATATGTAGAATATCTCATAGTACTTCTCATCATTTTTAGGGAAGCGAAGTGGAAGGAACAACACTACCATTCCCCTTGTACTTCCCAGTGCTTCTTCTTCAATTGTAGTAACAAAGCAACATGAATGACCAGAGCTTGTCTCAGCCAGTCATCCCTGTTGATCCTCATATATGGAGAAAGATATGCTAAGATAAAAACACAAGACGATAAATGCAGATGTCTAACAGCATATTTCAAAAGATATTTAAGAACTGTGAAGAATTTGTATATGAGAGAGGAATGAGAACCAAGTCCACAGTATCTGTGCACTCTAACGCTAGGAAGGTTTGGATCATCATTGAGCTCCACATCCATAAGAAAACTTAGAGTTTGGAGATTCAGATGGAGACTCAGATCTAATGACAGTCAATGAACTTTGTTACATATTTGACCCAGAGAATGTACAATGTGATATTAAAACAGAAATATTATTTTGTGACATTCACTATGATCAGAGTGCTTAGAAGATCCAGCCAAGCTGAAGGTTGCACTGCGCTCAGTGCCACGGAAACAAATAGGAGGGGACTCTTCCAGCCTTGAGGAAGTTTCAGTTCAAATAGCACAGAGGAGGAAGGTTGACTTACTCCAGTTTTACCTAGGAAGATCTAAGGCAAATTAAGGCCAAGGGGTTAAAGCCTCTCAGGGGCTTGTGACCACAGTGCTCAGCAAGGCCATTTTAGGGCATCTGATCCTATAAAGATCCCTTCTTCACCCCAGCTTCTTACAGATGTCCTGGACTGAGAAGTCATCATGCTGAACAAGCTGTGCCTGCAGCATGAGACTGCTTGGAAACTCCATACCTCCCTCAGAGCCCGGTACGTCACTCAGCCCTGCCAGAAGGCAGCTACCTCCATTCAAGATTCAGAGCCCACAAACCCTTCCCAGCAGCAGACAAAGCCCTTCCTTTCAAAAAGGTGAGACAGACCATCCTTTTATTTTACAAATCTGACAAGAAAAAGAACCTGCTAACCTCTTCCATGTATCTTCTCAGTGATTAAATTAATCCATCCAAATGGGGGAAACGTTTTTTTCCTGAGGGTTCTTTTTTTTTTTCCTTGAGAAGACTGAAAGCCACCTCCCTAGGGTGGCTGTAGGCTAACAGATGAGAAAGACTGGAGGCATGGAGAGTGCTTTCTAGTCACTGAAGCTATTTTCTAGTAGCTTCTTTTCTGCAAAGATTCACTGGCCCAGAAGAAGCAGATGCAAGAGAGCAAACGCTAGTCCCTAACTGAGGCCCCTGGGTGCTAGCCTTTGTTTCAGAGTTGGTTTATATTACACCCCATGACTGTTTAGTTTAAAGTACAACACTGTATTTAGTATCTGGAGCCCAAGACTCTTTTTTTGCTGGGTGCTTGATGCAAGGAGCTGAGGAGGCATTCCTCTTTTTTCCCCACCTTTTTCTTTTCTTGGGAAGAACTTTAACTAAGTTTATTGAATCAACATTGAGAAGGCATGATCTTCACTTGAAGACTTAAAGTCAATACTAATATTGACTAATACTATATTATAATATTGTATAATATGTAGCTATATATTATATAGCTTATATAGCATAATATATTATACTATATTATAACATTGTTTGAAAAGACTCATATGTCATTGTGGCTGTCTAATAGCTTTTTTACTTCCTTGTCCTCTGATTCACAGATACAATGTGAATAAACAACAAAAAACAGTTAAGTGTCTTGTACATAAAGGAAGAGCTTCTGTACAAGGTGTGGTGAACGTTAGTAGTAAAGCTGCAAAAAGACTTCCTTTTTTTTAATCTTAGCCCCTTCCAAAGAATATAAACTACTGTTATCTTTTGAGTTCTACACTTTGAATGTATGAAAAAAAAAAATAAAGTGCTGTATTTTATAATTATCAGATAAAAATAGTACTAAATTTGCACAGGGTTTTTTAAATATATTTGAAGAGACCCATACAGGCTAACAAACTAGGCTTTCCTGTGTTTTCTTGCTATTAATCAACTTTCTGTGAAAAAGAAAATATTGTGGGAAATAATGGGACAGTTTTCCCACAGTCTCTTTCAGTACAAACAGAGAATGGCATCACTGTTTTTTTGTCTCCAGTACAATACCTTCCTACCCCATCAGCACAATTTTTTTTGTATTATTATTACTACTATGGAGATACTGAAAGGCAGGAATACAACATTCACAGGCTTTGCCAACTGCAGCAGATTACGTACATGAATAGCTAACTGCACACTAGGGGGTATGATTTAGGTCAGATTTCTTATTTCATTCCAAAAGGTTATAGATTTTTAAGCCATTCATTGTTTAATGCACCACCCAGCTCACATCCATGCTTATATACAACACGAAATATCTTTTCACAGATTTTTCCAGAAGTAATTTGTTTTCGTAGGCTATGAAGACTGGCAGAAGTTGATAGTCTGTAACAAACTGCTATGAGAGTGTAGCAAAGCTCTACCCCTACTCAGAGCTAAAAAAGGGCAAACAAAAAAGAATTCGTTTAGGGGCAAATTGAGATCTGAAATCCTGTAGGATTATGATACAAACAACTTTCTGATTCATCAACTGCTCAAAATGTAACTAGAAACAAACTCACAAAAAAAATACGTCATATGACTTTGAATAGTGTGATTAATGAAAATGGTGATTCCCTTTTATTACTTAAAGAGAAGACAAACAAATGAAGCTAGTCACATGAGTTTAGATAATCCTCCAACTTTGTTTGCGCTATGAGAATCAGAGAAGAAAACCTTTTAAATGCTCAGTCTTTAAACCAGTATGGACAGCTTCAAATACAAGGAGCCATACTAGATAGCAGTCTGTTTTTTTCTTTTTTCTGTGACCCTGTTTTGTTAAATATTTTAATTTCTCAAAATATACAATAGCAATCATTTGAAATGCCTTTGCCCCAATTACCAAGTGACCTGGTAACCACTCTGATCCTAACAGTGGTGACCTAATGTGCAAAACATGAAACCAGGACATGCGTTGAATAGTATGGATTTAATACCACTGTCTATGCCCCCTAAAAGCTAAGATCTGTGTTAATGGATGCAGAGCAGAAGGACTGAACAGTTTAAAGCAAGAGAGATCCGTATTTTCCCTGCATGTGGTATAGGACCTTCAGTGATTCACTTTCAATAGTAACATACCATAGTCCGGGGGATAGCTTTTTCTGTAAAATTCAGCCTGAAAATATTAAAGTTATGCATTACAACAGGCTTGAAGATGTGGAGATACATAGATTCATATATCCTCTGTTAGACTTCGTTATATTTACTCATATTAGGCAGTTTTCTATCATTCCAATATTATAACTCCCCAGTGTTTGAACACAAAACACACCGTGTCCTTCTGCTGGACCAAAGTGAAAAATGAATAATTGAGGAATGGGATTTGGAATTACTTCTACCACACCACAGAAGGAAGGAAAAAAGAATGAGGAACTAAAACTAGTTCTGTCCCAGAGAAAGAAGACAAAAGAGAAGGGAAGACCAGTGAGGAGGGAATACAACATCAGTTTAGCAAGAAGGAAAACAAATGTAAAGAAGAGAAGGTATCAATGGAAACGAAAAGCTACATCCTTCAAAGATTGCCTGTGTAATTGTTTTCTGCTAAGTGGCAGTAAATGAGCCCTCTTCCTCTGCTGAATTACTCGTTAATTATTCTAGGGCCAAACAGGAACAGTCAGCCAGCACCTGGGGAAGATACAGCATAGGACTGAACCAGGTCCATGAGGACTACAGGTGAGTTCGTACCTCAGGACAACATACCCTAGTCTCTCCAGGTCAGGCAAGCTGATCTGTGGGCATGGCAGCAGTGTTAAATATGAAAATAGAATAACATGTACTTTTACTCCACGATTAACAGCCAAGAATCACAAGAGTCCTCTGAGCAGTGCTTATTCATCAGGTAACACAGGTATTTGCATACAAGTCGAAGCAGCAGTTACACAAGACCTCATCCAAAAACTGTTAAGCCAATGCAATGACTCTTGTTGACTTCAGTAAGAGTTTGAAGATGTCTCATGGCCTTCAAACAGTGCACACTGCTGACTCGGGGCATCACTCTGGAGGCTAGACTCACCCCCACAGAAGTTACAGAGAAACTCCCATTACTGTCAGTAGCAACAGGACTGAGTCCTCTGCCCTTAATCCCTGCACAAATTACAGCATGGCAACAGAGTGTGCTGCCCTCAGAACACTTCCCGAACTGTCATTCCTGCTCTGTGCCTTTTGCTGCTGCAGTGCATTCCCATACACTCACCAGAATGCTTCTGCCACAAAAGAGAAAACAAAAAGTGCTGAACAAGGACTGTAAAAATAAGAGGGGATATAGTTTGAAGCTCACAAGGAGACAGGACATCATAGCTCTCACAGGTGGTGAGAGATGCCTTGTATCTCTGAGATCTACACATCAGTCCGCTTCACATCTTCCTGAATCTCCTGCCATCTGCCTGGAAGTAGCCATTCCTCAGAAGAGTTGGCAAGATTACACCACCTAAAATGAACAGTATTGAAGGAGCAGGCTCATGTATACTGTACACTGCCTTATTTTGAGTGCTTGCAGATGGCCAAGTGAACAACAGCTCCCAATGTCATGTTTGACTAAAAAGAGCTAGCATGGTTTTAGATGGATAATTACCAAGTAGCAAAAGGGACATATTGTGTCTATATGAGACTCAGACTGAGCCAGTGTCTCCCTCAGGCTGCCATTGCAGATTTTCAGACGCCTTTTTTTTCCAGCTTTTTCAAATTTTCTGTTTTTAAGCAGTGTCATTTCTGCATTACCATTTCTTCCTGCTTATATAGGTCAGCTGAGTGGAAGACCACACAATCGCTCATCTGGAAAGCGAACTCCCTTACAGATACATAAATGTGTGTTCACCTGTATAACTTGTGTTGCTCAGATGAACTAAAATAAGCTACACTGGCAAAAGCACAGTTTTATTAATACAACATGCATCTGTACTAAGGGCACTTTGCCAGCACACTCTATCAGTATTCCTGCTGGAAAATATCCCTTTTATACACACAAACTACATCTATGGTCATCGTGGTTTGTTTCATTTAAGGTTTTTTTAAATGAAATATGAAAATATCAGATGAGCATTGCACTGAGGCCATGATGTCTGTCTGTGGCTGCAGAAAGCCTGAGATCATACCTCTGTAGATATGAATATCTCCATGCACCTCAGTGGGGATTTCAGTGTTTGCTCCCTCTAACTTATCTGAAAATTAATGCCCAAAGGTAGGACAGGAAGGATCTTATTGTTAAGATCCCACCATCACCTCCAAGTAGCAGCTTGTTTTGGCAGTAGGCATGAGACTCTGAAAGATTCCTAATTACTATCTCTGTTGCTAGTCAAACCATGCCAAAGGAACTCAGCAAGGCACTTGAGGTGTAGCACTAGTTAATAAGCCTGAGTAGTCCTAGAGAGAGACCATGAACATATTTTAAATCTCTGTGAGAGGAAGTCAAGTTTGAGGAGCTGAAAGATCCCACATAATTACTTGAGTCATTAGTGTAAGTCAGTAAAGCTCTGAAAAACAGCATGCATACCCTCTCTTTCTATACCCTTATCTTTTCCTATTTTGCTCCCTTTATCTCTTTCTGTCCTAGCCCATTGTCCAGTACACTGCAATGGTGAGACCTCTGCCGCAGCACATTGCATCCAGCTCTATCCAGTGTTCCCTCTCTCTCTTCTTCCAGACCAGAAAACTGATGGCAGCAAGGAATGATTCTGGAAATCTGAAATAGACTTGATCTATTAATTTACTTGAAAACAAAGCAGCTAAGTTCTTGGTGCATCACTTGGAGTAGCTACACTAAAGACAGCTGCTAAACCAAGGCTTTTATCTATGAGAGATGACATAAAAGGAACCAGGAACCTGATGCTGGAAAAACACAAACTGGAAAACAAGCAAATGCATTTCAATAATGAAAAAAATAGCTACTGAAAGGCATCGCAAAGGACTGTAGCACACTGTCCTTTCTTCTATAGAAAAAGCTGGAAGGTCAGCTTCTTAACTTGAGACCTGCAGATTACAAAAAACTATTTGCTTGAATGTTATTTGAGTAGACATTTCCAAATTCTCAATAATCACTGCATGTGTAGGGTGTGGTTTACTACTGCTCCTTTAAGGAAGATTCTTCTCTTAAAGTGTGGATAAGAAGGCACTGCAGTTAATGCATTTTTAGGGTAGACAAATGCGAGGCAGGGGTGTTTAAAGCTGGGAAAAAATCTAGCTAATCCAACCCTGAACAATCTCTTGCACCTTCACATACCTGGTATAATGTCAGCCCCTCAGAAGTCTTTTGAGTATCAAGGAAAAGGATAGCAAGTCACAATGCTCTGAACAGTCTGTGTACAGAGAAGGTATGGAAGGCACAACAAATTTTGTATTTTCATGACTACAAGTTGATGTTTCTGGGAAAACATCATGGAGTAGCTAATGATTATGACACTAAGCACTCCCAGGCGCAAAGACCTGGGTGCAGCCCCAAGGCAGGGAATGAATACAATCATGTTGAAGAAAGCCATCTGTGCTGAGAAACACTACATAGAAATTATAGAAGGAATTGTATCCACCTTCACTAAGTGTGGAGACTCCTGCTAGAGATGTCCTCTTAAGTGAAAAGAAGGTAGAAAGAGGAACATAAGAGAATCAGAAAGGAAAACACATAACTTCTTCCCATTAACATAACAAGAACAAATGAGGCACTTTACCAAAGCACATCAGTAGCAACAGCAGTGAAATTCTTCCCAGAGGCTCTGATAACACCATCTATCAGGAGATAGATGCACGGTCCTGGGATTTGGATTTCCATTCTGAAACAGATTTTGCAGCACTGTGCTTCATAATATTTAGAGTAATTTCAGAGGTAATTCAATGGCCTCATGCAGAAATGAAGAGCTGACAAAACTCTGTATGTCAGGATAAATTACTAGGTGCAGTGCCAAAGCCACGTGCCAACTTTATGTCAGGTCTTTACATTTCGTCCCCCTTATAACAGTAGGTTACATTGCTCAGTCTGTTTAGAATCCTTATTTTATATGTATTTATAGTTGAAATTTTTACTTTTTGTCAATGCTAATATTGATGGAGAAACATACTTTGCTCTGGTCAATGAACCAGGGGCTTTGTCTAGGAAATATCTAGGGGCCTTATGCTATCCACTGACCCAGGGGCACTCCCAGGGGGGTGTAACTGTAGTAACACCCTCTTGAAAATGTATTTCAATTGCTAGCAAAAAAGGCATCTCATTGATCCCACCCTTTCAGGGAATTACCTTTGGAACTGGAAACGATCTAATTCTCCATCTGCTGCCGTTGTGGACTTAAGTAAACCCTCTGCTGCTCACGCTGTGCAAAAAAAAATAAAAAATAAAAAAAATAAAATAAAAAAATAAATTAAAGATGGGAAACTTTTTTTTCCTCCCTCTTCTTTAACCTCCTCGGCGCTGAGGCACAGGCAGGGAGCCTGC
>VXAA01006626.1:1078392-1108831 GCA_013399115.1 Anseranas semipalmata
GGTTGGGGGCTCAGGGCTTGCTCCGGGTCTTTCCTCTCGGCCAGCACCGGGCCTGCCCGCCCCAGCAGCTCCGGCCTGACGTGGGCACCCCCAGCTGCTCCGAGGTCCCCTCGCTGTCACCTCGGGTGTCACCCCGACATTGGTGCAGCCTTCGGCCCCATGCCAGCCCAGCTGTCAGCTCCACGGCAGCCTGGCTGCTACCCCTGCAATGGCCTCGCTGTCACCCCCTCAGCAGCCTAGACATCACCCCCAGGGCTGCCTAGGTGTCTCCCCCACACCAGCCGAGCCAGCACCTCCATGTTGGCCTAGCCAGCACCTCCAGCACGGCTTAGCCATCACCCTCAAAGCAGCCTAGATATCACCCCCATGCCAGCTTAGTCGCTACCCCCACAGCCGCCTCAACATCATCTCCATGGTGGCCTGGCCATCAACCCTCTCATGGCCTGGCCAACTGTTGTTGACAACAGTGAGGTCCCACTGAGGCCCTGTCCCACTGTAGAAGAAAGGGGAGAGCCCCAGAGCAGGTGGATGCTATCCATCTTTCACGGTTAGATGAGGGCATGGCTGACCAACGGTGGAGGCTTCCTTTTGGAAAACCTTTCCTGTTTCCTCACAGTACTCCTGTGGGAACAGGGACCAGAGAGAGGGCCAGGCTCCTTATAGCAGTACACCAGCTTCTGTCCCAACACAGGAACGTCCATCTCCCGGACCCAGCCTCCCTCTTCCTCTTCTAGCACACAAGTATGTTGCCCCCACACCACAGGAAAGCACGCATCCTTTGGTACCATGGCTTGTCCTTTAAAAATGTAACATCCAGGACATGTGTCCCACTGCTATCCAGCCCTCTGAGGGAGCAGCAGAGGTACCATTCTGAAATGTATCACTTGAGCCACATTTGGTTTGTTTTGGTGAGAAGCACTGACTCCAGCCTCTGACATTCCAGGTCCAGGGCCTGTCCTGAGAAGAGTGTGGTATGTCCAGACCACTAAAAAACCATCAAGGATTCATATCACATCCAGTTCCTGTCAGACCCAACTGGACAACGCCTGGCCAGGAAACAGAGAGTCCTGAAGAGAAACATTGGCATCCATTAAGGATAAAGACATGGTAAAGAAATAATGGTTTCTCAATTTAATTGGAGTTGAAGCAGAAAAGATTTGTTTCTTGCTCTCCTGTAAGATTCCTTAAAGAGCAACATCTGCCACCTGTGCAGGCTGGGGCACATGGAAAGAGTCTGTGGTTTTCAATGTATGTTTTGAAACATTTCAAGTTTGGGGCAGCTTGCCACTCTTTCTGAAAATAAGGCCCTTTCAAAATCAGGTGCTCAAAACTGAGCTTCGGAAGGTGTTGGTTGCTTTTGGGAGTGTTGGTCTTAGTTTTAGCTTTAGCATAAATCCCCTGGGATTTGTTCAGGTTTCTTTGGATCGTGTGCAAATTCCGTGCAAACTTAGCTGATTCATTTGAATTGTTCCTGACTGGTTTCTAACAGGGCTTTGGGGTCATTTAGTATTCCTGAATTGACAAATCAGGTTGTTTCTCCATGATGCCTGATGAGGATTTGCTATTGTTAACGTGGTATCTTTTACATAGATTCCTGTACAAAGATTCCTTGGTATCAGATACATACAACATGATATCATATACAATAACATGCCATCATACTGTATGATGATATCAAGCACTTTTTGAACATGAAGGAGTGCAGTGTCTCTGTCCTCTGTCCTTTTGACTATGAAGGTTAAAAACCTGCACTTTTGTAACACTTTCTCAACTATTTCACACTAAGTAGCCATAAATTAAAAATTACATTGTTAAGTACTACGTACACACCATATGGCTTTAAAGCTTGTTACATTTTTGTTACAAAGTAATGGCATCTTATGTTTTGCTAATAGCTCACATAGAACTTTGTTTGAAAAGCATTGTAAAACCCTGTCCAATGGGACACAATTTTCATATTTGTTAAAATTTGCAATATTTGCCAGGAGTGATCCACTCTTTTTAAAGTATAAAAATGAAGAACCAAAATGGAAATGCCAAAGAAAAAGTGAAAAAAAAGAAAAAAAAAACAACTCATGAACATAATGACAGGTCTTGCCAAAGGCTTATTGAATAATGAAGAACTGTATATGGTGATATTCTTTTTTTTTTTTTCAGAATAAATAAATAAATAAATAATTGTGATCAATAATGTCTTTTTAACAACTTTTCATGAAAAACATCCAGTCATTTCAGTACACTGCAGGATGCATACTAATTTTCCATTTTCCCACTAAACACCGATCCATAATATCATCCAACTCATTATACGCTGCCAGCAGGCATTATATGATTTTGTATCTGGCTTAATTTCCAGATGAATGTGCAGCAGGGCAAAGTTAAGATGATTTTCAAAACTTTAAATTTAAAGTTCTTGCTCTGTGAATTCAGAATATAGTTATTTTAGCTTCAGATTGCATTAGTAGATCAACAGAGGGCAAAACAGTTAGCAATTACGCACATCTGACAAAGCTGCTTTCTCTCCAGCAGAGGTCAGTTGTACATGTACATACAGCAACCACAGTGTCATTTGAAGAGAAATTGGAGATTAAGGGGAAATTTGGAGCTCTTCGTAGCCCATGGATTGTGTGGGGGAAAAGTCTATTGATAAAATTACAAAAAATACATTATTTGCCCGTTTCTCCTCTTCTATCTTACAGACACACAAGTAAAATGTAAGGGTTTCTGTGGACATTAATAAGTGCAATATATTTGATTACTAGATTGGAGAAGTCCAAGGGAAGACAATTTGACATAATTTCTTTTTGAAGTTACTTTATACACAGTTGTTCACATGTAAGTTATTAATGAAGATTGGCATAAGTTGCTCTGACAAACCAATAACCATTTATGATGCAACATGAGACAAATAATTATCAGTGCATTGTGTTTCCTTGCCTTAGGCACAAGCAACTCATACTTCACAAAGCACAATAACAAAAAATCTCAGAAGTAGGCAAACCCTCTTGGAAGTTTGTGCCACTGGAAGATTAAAAATTAATTTCAAAGCTGACATTTCTAAGGCTTAATGGAAATGGCACTACTTTTAGACGCTTTGCATGATAGAGCTCACCTGGGCTCTGCAAATAACAGAGGATGTTACAAAAAGGCTTCCAGCTTTTCAAAGGCAATGGATTAAACAAAGGATCAAAAGGCAGAACGAAAAAAAATCAAAGCAAGCTTTAGAAAAAATGTGGAATATCACTTCTGATGTCAGGTTTATTGTTATGGCAGTAATGTCACTATAGGGCACTATTACACATGGCTTTAGAAATATTTTCTTCACAGATGAACTAGTTTTCAGTCTTGGAAGAAATACATGGGTAGTTGGTTAGTTATGAAAAAGTTGTTTAAGCAGAAGGCATTGGAAAGCTTTTCTTAACTGTTTGCTACAAACAGTTAGTTCTCCAGGCAGATCACTGAGTCCTGGGTTGAAATTTCTGCAAGCTGGCATAGTCTGAATACCCACAACAGATACAAGTCTGTAAACAAAGAGTTTAAAGGTATCTGGCACACAGACATTTTAATTCCTCTGCCAGTTGATTTGCTATTGATAGATTGCCGGTTCCAAGATCTTTGCACAAAAGCATGTGCAAAGCTGAAAAAGCACTTAAGTATCTTATAAAGGACAAACTCTTTCTCAGAAAGGAATGACAAAAAGAAGAGATGCAGTATACAAGTAGAAGGCAAAGGGAGTTCTCTGGCAAATGGGTGAGTTCCACAGTGGTCCAGACTTGGGTTACTTTTCAAAGATACTGCAACTGAGTGCTCTTAGAAACAGTGATTTTTGTGACAGACTCTTTTCTAAGCCTCTTTTCTTGTTTTGTTCCTCACCTTCCTACAATGCTGTCACCAAAGAATTTAATTAGAAGGTCAGGTAATTATAGTTTCAACAAAGTTCTGTGGGACCATGGGTACATAACCGAGGGACCTAGAAGATATGAGGTACTGGTTTCAGGATTTGCAAATCAGCCTGATTGCAGTAGCCCACACGATGCCTTGGGTGCCTAGGGTAGGAGTAGCAAGGCTGCAACAGTTCAGTTTGTTTTTGCAGCTGTTCAGGCAACAGAAAAGGAAATGTAGGAGTACTAAGAGCACAGTGACACTTGCAAGAGAGGAAAACATGTCTCTGCTCAGATAGAGCAGCATTTGACACAAATGTGTGGGTTTTTTTTCAGAAAGCCTTAGCTCCAACTCTGCTGCTTGTGCAACTAGCACTCTGGAGCCCTGACTTGTCTCCTCTAACGGGCTCACTTTGCCTTGGAAGCTCTCCCTGCTTTCTTGGCCTGTAGAAATACAAAGTTGATGGGAGGATAATGTATGGCCCAATGTATGACCCCACAAAGGAACCCTTTTATGGGTCAAGAGAAAGAGAAATATCAGTGTGCCCTTCTTTCCATCCTGCTTTCAAAAAATAAAATAGCTAGTTGCATTCACAATGTTAACCATACATTGTTTGATGTACTCTCTATATTTGCTATTTATATGAGACTATAAATTCTTCTGTCAATCTACCTATATAGTGGTTAGTAGATTAATGTGTCAACTGTGACTGAAAAAGCTTGGTGAACCGTAGTTTAAATGTTAAGTGATAATAATAAGCACCAACTAAAACAGCAATTATCTGGAAGCTAGATCTACATTTCTACAAATTAACAAATCAAACCTTAGCAGAGCAACACCAAGCAATAAGACCCTGGATTAAACCTGGTTCTCAAGGTAGAATTCATCTGATGGAATCCTACTCTTTCCATAAAATATAACCATCATTATCCAAGAAATTCTCCTTTTCGTGTCTCCCTGAAAATCAACAGTAATGCACATCTGAAATAGGAATCATGGACATGACTTCATGTTTGAGACTCTGCCCGTTCGAACACAGCATTACCCGGCTTCTGTTTTTGCACTTTTAACTGAGGTATGGAAAAGGCATGCAAAGAAGAAAGCCTTTGGAAATTTTGTTACTGCTTTTGAAAGTAATAGGTGCTTGCCATGTAAAGCAACTCATTGATTTTATTTGAAAGGGTTCGGTGTACTGGGAAGAGTTTGGAAACACAACAGCAGACCAGGCACTTCGGGAAGGAACTGGATGGTTCTGGGAGCCACTTCCCTGAACTTCCTTCCTGGCAGTGGAACTCAGTGGCCTGTAGAGGACTTCAGGCTTGAAGGGTTTTACAGTGCCTTGTTACTGCCTGTGTTCTGAATCACTGAGGAAGCTGCAAAAGGAGAGCTCCAGAGCTTGTGTGGTAGGGCTCTACTTGTATGGTAGAGAAATAGTCTTGGAGAGGGACTGGATGGGTGGTTTAGGAGACATACACGGAATTACTCTCTTAAAAAAAAAAAAAAAAAAAAAGCACAAAATAGGTGACTCCACTCGGGTCTGTGTTAAGTTCCTGATGACTCAAGAACTTGGTCAAAGGGAGAAAAGAAATGGCTGAATTTACAGAAGTACTGGCAGCTCAGAGATCTTTACAGTATTTAGCTTCCTTTTGCAAAATCCTGTCTAATTGCCCCACACCACCTTTGATTTAAAATCCAATCCTTTGTATTTTATTAAAACCAACAACAGTTTCCATTAATACAAACATCAAAGGATGCTACATTTCTTTACATGATTCCAGAGACCTACTAAATATTAACTTGAAGCTTAGCTTTACCAGTCAAAATTGAAATCTGTGGCACATATAAGGTGTTCCATGAATTTAACATATCATGAAGATGTATTAAAATGTATGAAAGCGGATAAGTGGTATTTTTGACAACAAACTGAAACTTATGGCAAATATTCACATGATTGAAAGAAGCAGAAATGCATTCTGGAGAGAAGATCCTTAAGGTGTTTCTCTAAAATGTCTCCTTGAAATGTTCCTTATTTTTCATACTTCTGTCCAAGAAAGACATCTTTGCTGGCCTATCCACTATGCTTTAACCATGAATTGGATTGACTAATTGGTGTAAACTAATAGGAAATTGTAGCCTTAATATCCCATCTACAGAGAGGACAATACTAGGGGCTAATTATAGTGGTGATCTGGATCTCTTTAGCACTGGCTATCAATATTTTAGTGCATGACAAAAGTTTTCAATTGGCGTCCTAGCTCTGAGTTTATGCTATATACAGCATGTATGTATAGCCTTGTATGTATAGCTCTTCTCATACATATCCATTGCTTGTTGACAAGTAGGCCTGTATTTTTTGCTCTTTCTCTCTTGTTTTCCCTGACTTGAAGTCTCCAGATGAGGATAAGCAGCTATGCTTGCCTGGAGGCCTGGATGGCACTCACAGAAGGAAGATGAAAGCAGCAGAGAAATATAACAGCTTAATCTTCTTAAAAGCGGATGGATGATAAAACAGTTCTGGGGTGGAGCTTGTTTCACTGCTTTGAATTGCTGCTTGGTTAAGGGAATTTAATGTTGCTGTGTGTGAGCATGATTATTTCTGCATTGCTTCTGATCCCAAATAGCTGTCAGTATCTATAGTTGTAGATGGGTATTTTCTTTTTTCATTTAAATCTAAAAATAAATAGTGGAGGAGCCGGGGAAAATTACTCTTGAATGTGATGAGCTTTCAGACACAGTAACCATCTTAGTAAGAAAGCCTAAGGAAAAGATATGGCAGCACAGAGTGTTTCACCAAGACAATGCAAATTAAAATTCAGCAGACAAGTGGCCTTCATACTGAGGTCTTTGGAAAATCAGATCACTTATGCATTTCAGTACAGAATTAGGCAGCTGCCTCCACGTAGCCAAAATTAATAGACTATCTGTCCTCATTTCGTGTCTGAGCACAGAGCAGCATGTTGGTGGCATAAAGAAGGTAAGGTGATTTGGGATCCCTCAAACCGCAGGACACTGAGAGTATGACTCTGGACTGAAAGTAGGCAGGCTTCTAGTGCCATTTCAGAGATTGCAGTGTGTGACAATGATTCATCTTGATTACTTCCCCACAATTTTATAACACATCCATCTCCTGCATTGAGATGTCTGCATTTGGTGGGCAGTTTGATTCAGACATTTTTGGTTTGAGGGATGCATATGCCATTCTCGTGTATATACAGCTGACACATTTCCCCTAATCCTTCCCCTGTGATGTAGGCATTTCATGCCCAGTGCCATTCTCAAGGGCTGCCCGCCCACTGTCTTCATGTGTAACATAACTATGTCTGCACCAAAAAGGCATCTCTAGAATGAGGTGCCTGGGGCAAGAATGAATTTTGTCCACTGGTAATAAAAACTCCCGCCCCACTCTGTTTAGCCTAGAGGTTAGTGGACACCACAGAAGAGATGGAGGCAGCAGGCTTGTTTAGGACATAGTACACTAGTTTAGCATCACTTAAAGTAAATAGGAATTAGGGAGAGTTAAGGCCTCAAATGAACTTTAGGACTGGACAGGGTCAGAATACCTCTGCAAGGTATATGCAAGGGTCCAAGAGCAATAGAGCTAAAGAATGAGGTGGGTCTGAAAGGGATTGCTGCACCCCTTGTCTCCAAGGTGGTGACAGGGGAGGCCACTCCTTAGGATGGAGGGGCTGGTGGGAGCTGCAGCGCCTGAGATGGAGGTCACTCCGGGAGTAGTTCTCTGAATAAACAACAGAAATCACAGCACAATCATTCTCTGAACAGTGAAGGGAGAGATGGTGATGGCCAAAGATGAAGCTGTTGTGATGTCAAGTTGAGGCATCCCTCTAGCACAGCCCAAATGGTGTCAAGACAGTGACAGAAGGAGAAAAGAAACAATATCCGTGTTTCCACCCAAGAAAAAAGATATATCTGCCTGAAATTCATGGTCCCAAGAGGTGGCAACTTGTCTTACCTCTGGAACTGTGATCATCAAGTACAGCAGGGACAACAAAGGGGCTTTCCTTCTGCACAACAGCTTGGCAGGGTTCATTACTGGGAGGGTCCTGGGATAGTAACTGGTGGTGGGAAAGATATCTGATGGATCACACTTTTGCAATAGTGCTCTGTAGTGCCAAGGTGACCCAGCACAGCTTAATGCGGAATAGTTGCTGGCCTCTGTTTTCTGGAGCACATTGGGCATCTTCAGAAGACAGCCCAAAATGTGCGATGCTGATTGAGATGCTAAGACCAAGGTCATCTTTAAAGAAGAGTTCTCTCTGCTGGAAAGCTGCTTGCTGGGAGGGATGGGCTACAGAGGAGAGGAGGGATTGTTAGGGAGGTGGAGCTCTGTGTACATAAGTCTGTTACCTCGGACTGTTAAAAGATGGCCAGACTCTCTGATGGCCAAATCACGTCAGTGCCCACCCCCAGAGCATATTCCCACATAGCTTGTGAGACATTTGACAATGGTGTGTGCAGAGAAGGAAAAAATGTACAGTCTGGTTGTATTAAATTACTTGTTCCTTGCCCTGTGAGCCTGGTCCCTCACTGCTGCAATGCAATCACAGCCCGGACTGCTGTCTGGAACGCAGGCAGCTGCAGAGCGGAGCATCAGTTAGGTGCCATGGTAGGAAACCTATGGACCCACATTCCCTGCTGGGCTGTGTAAGCACAATGTAGGGAATGTGACAGTCCCCAAACTGTCTGTCTGTCTGTGGTGCCCAGTGTGGAGGAGGAAAGGGAGTTCTTGCCAGGGTTATGACACCATGCTGTCATCCTTCTAGAAAGGGTTGTTTCCTTGTGGAGGAGGCAAAAGGCACGCTTTGGAGTAGCTGAGACAAGCACTGATTTTGCATGCATACGCTGTTTGACCTGTTTACAGCAGGGCTATTCTGCACCATCCACCAGGGCTGGTGCAGAGCTGCCATGGGTCTAATTGGCTGCATGGTGCCTGGAGCCTGGGGAAGGCGGGGAGCTCTTAACTCCAGCTGAGGATCAGATTTGTTGCCCATGAAATTTTGTGTGTCAGCAAGGAAATCTGTCAGTGTTGTCTTGACGCTGTTGTGTTATTCGCCCAAGATGCCTCCCTGCGAGCCCACCCTACCCCAGCCATTCCCAAGACAAGGTGCTTCTCCTTGCCACTCATGGAAGTGGCAGAAGGCGGCGATGTGGCTGAGGTGTGGGAAAGCACAGGAGGCTGTCCCTAAAAGTTCTACTGCCCTTCATCCGTGCAGTGCTGCTGGCATCTCCTGGACCTTGTGTTACACAGGGGTCTTATCTGCTGGGGAATAGCATGGACTTCCAAGTCCTTTTTGCAGGGGGAGAGCTATGGTACATGGGAGACAGGGTGAGGGGCCTTGGCAAACAGTTCCATCTGCCCCCTTCAATGCCTCCAGGCCTCCCTCTGAATGAACAGAGGAGCAAGATACCTGCGGCATGACTGAGTGCAGGCCTCGGCTCTGGGAGACACCTGTAGCCTAACTGTGGATGACATCTTTTAGTCAGATGGGCTGCACATCAACTATACCTGCCCGTTGCAAAAGATCATGGATATGCACATCATGAGAGATTCACTTCTAGCCACTTCAGTTTTCACAGCCTGCTCCTGCATAGTCATTGCTAATGGCAAGGCAGAGGTCTTACTGCAGCCTTGGGACCATGTATTTCATAGAGTGGCCGTGATGTGCCACCAGTTCATATCTCAGCAATCCTTCCCATTTCTATGGCAGCAGCTAGCGTTGCCTCTTCTTCCTTGGGCTGCACCTGCTGTGCAGAGCTTTCCGTAACACCTGATTCTACAAATTGCCTCTGGTAGAGGCAATCTTGGTAGACTGCCTGGTAGACTGAAACAGACTGCAAACGTTTCAGTGAGCAACATGGGACATGTAAGAGTGCAACACTACAGTGACAAGACCAGGCCCTATGGTTGTGTATAGGAGCCAATGCTGATTACACTGAAGTCAGTGCCCAAATCCCCCTTGCTCAGAGAGCATATAACGTGTGTTGTGGAAAACTTCAAGCCACACAGATATATAGCATCACCATCGAAGTGTCACATTGAAGGAGAAGCTTTTGCCTTACATTCCACTGTCATTCTACAGAATTTATTTCAGACCATCACCCGCCTTAAAGACCAACTGAATTAGGTACACAGTGGATCTCAAGCTGTGAGATCAGCCTGGCATGGCCATTTGCATAGCAAGCATTTGGGGCCCTAATTAGCAGATGATTAGGCTCACACTGTTGATACCTGTTTTGTGTTCTGCTACCCAAAGCTTCAGCCTCTCTCAGGTCCTGTGATCTCTCCCCGCAGAGATGCCCAATGTAAATCTTGTGCTGCAAGTGCTTTTGCTACCTCACTCTAAACTGTACACTTTCATAATCATCATCCTCTACAGATAAGTCAGGATCAATCAAGTCAGTCATGGCTGATGACTGGGAAGCGGTTGGATGCTCAGTCTCCAGACGAAGTGGCTGGGATCTTTCAGAACAGTGAGCTGCTCCACAATGCCAGCCCCTGAAAAGCCAGCATCTCATCCAGTTGATGATCCTGCTGTCCATCATCCCTGTGTCTGGCCCTGTGTACTTAAATTATGAATATTTCTTTAGTCCATGCACATATACCTTCTGTTACATTAATTCTTATGGGAGAAATTGTTTCACTACATGTTGTATCATTAACCATTACACTTTTCAAGAAGATATCATGAGTGGATGGTAGGGTGTGGGTATATTTCAGAGTAGAGCATATACATGGTATAACAGAGTGATTGGAACAGGCAACATTCATTTTTTATTTTTTGTCCATTTAAATTCTTGTTTAAGCACTGAGTTTTATGTCTTATTTAAGAGATAAGAAAACCAGCCTTAAGTGACTTATTACAAAAACACTAAAACACTGATTTTGTCTCCTTGCTCACCTCTGTATTTGATGTTTGTTCAAATACCAGTGTTTTGATGTGTCTGATACACTGCAAGTAAAATACAGTTATTCTGTATTCTTGATCTTCCCATGTATTCAGACTTCTCATAACACATAAGAATGTCCATTAAGACTCTGACATTTATTGATGCTTGATCTTCTTTTACTACAAAGGGATTTAAGACATAAAAAAGAAACAAGTGTGAGAAAAAAAAAAATAGAAGTGTAAATACCAGCATGAAACGAGTATCATGAATAGACTTAATTACTGCAATATAGTGACTCATCGCCACTAGGTGGCAGAGCAACAAGTCACTAGGGCAACAAGTTAGCTGACCTAAGTTCCTACTACCAACCTTCAAGGACTTAGTGATAATATCGTCTACTGCCCTACACTTCTCAGATAAGGCCTTTAAAACTGTAGTGGAATTGTCAACGATCCTACAAGTAACAGTACACTTGTTAATATCAGTCATACTTGGGAATTCCCATGCAGTGCTGCAGATGCTCTCTTTGAGAGGTCACTTTTTTGAAAACTATATACTGGTGCACTTAGTTCTGCCACAGTGGCAACCATGGTGAGGGGGTCACAAAGACAAGTTACAGGAAAAGTATAAAAAGAGTATAAAAATGAGGGGAGAGCAGTGGATATTGTCTACCTAGACTTCAGTAAGTTCTTTGACACTGTCTCCCATAGGATCCTCATAGAGAAGCTGATGAAATATGGGCTGGATGAGCAGACAGTGGGGTGGATTGAACACTGGCTGAACAACTGAGCTCAGAAGGTAGTGATCAGTGGCATGAAGTCTAGTTGGAGGCCAGTAACTAGCAGTGTACCCCAGGGTCAGTACTGGGCCCAGTCCTGTTCAATATCTTCATTAATCATCTGGAAGATGGGGCAGCAGGTGCCCTCAGCAAGTTTGCAGGTGACGCAAGACTGGGAGGAGTGGTGGATACACCAGAGGGTCGTGCTGCCATTGAGAGAGATCTGGACAGGCTGAAAGAACCTCCTGCAGTTCAACAAGGAGAAGCGCAGAGTCCTGCCCTTGGCGAGGAACATCCCCATGCACCAGCACATGCTGGGCGCTGCCTGGCTGGAAAGCAAAAAAGGACATGGGGGTGCTGATGGACACCAAGCTGAACATGAGACAGCAGCACGGCCTTGCTGCAAAGAAGGCTAACAGCATTCAAGGCTGCATTAGGAGCAATGTTGCCAGCACGTTGAGTGAGTTGATCTTTCACCTCTACTCAGCACTGGTGAGGCTTCATCTGGAGTACTGTGTCCAGTTCTGGCCTCCCCAGTGTGACAGAGACATGCAGCTCCTTGGAGAGAATCCAGCGAAGGGCCACAGAGATGAGGAAGGGACTGGAGCACTTCTCCTGTGAGGAAAGTCTGAGAGAGCCGGGACTATTCAGCCTGGAGAAGAGGAGGATCAGGGGATCTCATCAATGTGTACAGATACCTGAAGGGAGGGTGCAAAGAAGATGGAGCCAGGCTCTTTTCAGTGGTGTCCAGTGCCAGGACAAGAGGCAATGGGCACAAGCTGGAACAAAAGAGGTTCTGCCTGAGCATCAGGAAGCACTTCCTTACTGTGTGGGTGACTGAGCACTGGCACAGGTTGCCCAGAGAGGCTGTGGAGTCTCCTCCTTGGAGATCTTCAGAAGCCACTTGGCCATGGTCCTGGGCACCCTGCTCTGGGTGGCCCCGTTTGAGCAGGGGGTTGGACCAGGTGACCTCCACAGGTGCCTCCCAACCTTAGCCGTGCTGTGATGCTGTGATCCTGTCCGGTGTTTTTCTTTCCTTTCAGGAATTCTGAAATGATTCTGCACACTTGATCAGAATTGTCATAAGTAATTTTCAGGCCTTTTCAAAACCTTTCAAAAGCCTATTTGATAGTATTTTGACAAAAGACCTATATATTTCTTTGGCAACACAGAAGTGAAGAACATAATATATACACCAGAGTTTATATGATGTGGTGCCACTGCCATAAATATTATATTTGAGATTATCTGCTAGATTCTCTATACTTCTTCAAAAGCAAATAGTGCCTGTTCACAATGAATGCCAAAGGTCTCCCACAAAAATTTCCCATTCATTTTAATGTATGTAAGTAACCTGACGGGATGGAGAAATCAGGACTACATACTGCACAGCAGATAAGTGACCTTCCTAGTGAGTAAAAGGATGTAAAGTTTACTGCAACTTTAGAACTTAAGAGATGGTTTTTAATAGAAGGGTATTTAACATATTAACCATTTATTACCATTATTATCCTGCAGACATTACTATCTAAATTTGTCCTGTATATTGAATCTGTTATGCAGTGTGTTTTGTTCTTAACACCATGCACTTGTGTGGGTTTGGCAGTCCTTTGCACAGGATCCACAGAACTACCCCAGATTCCTTTTGCCAGGTCATGTGAGGATCAACGACTCTTCATTTGTGGGTGAAGGGACTTGCAACTGAACCCTTTCTACTATACTTTTAATATTATGTGGGCTGTAGCTAAGGACTCCTGTTTTATCTTAAATCATTACTGCCACCATCAGAAACATGAGCTGGCCTGCAACTAATAAGGGAAACACTGGGCAAAATGTCCAGGAAAAAGAAAGATCCTTTCACTAGAATTTGAAATAAAATCACCTGCAAATTACAGCTTCTCCATACCCTGTAGAGCTGCCTGTTGTTCATATATAATAATTCTTCTTCATTTATTAAAATACAATTAATTTAACTTCAAGAGTTAGCTAAATTCAAACTTTTCTCTCTGATTATTTACCAAGAATGGCTTCAACATATATTTTTCTTAACAGCCACATAAATCATATTTGCAGAGTGCATACCAAGATTTTCCACATTTCGGGAGTAAACTCTAGTTAAAAGTACTTAGCAGAAACTTAGTTTTCTGGGACAAAAAGAACAAGACTTTTATGTTCTGCAGCAGCTTCGCTAACATATATTTTCACTGTGTGTAAGACTGGTGTTACAGTAGTGACTGGTTGCTCAGTGTGAGCCTGAAAGGATTAGTTGTCCATTTAAGATGCTTTAAGTTGCACTCCTAGAAAACTGTGTTTATGAAATGCATTTGTCAGTTCTAAAAACGTCTCCTTCCATTTTTTGCATAAGGTGCCTACGCAGAGATTTAGTGGCAATACTGCCCCCTATTAATTGTTTAGCTGGTATCAATTTAAACAAAGGAATAGACTTCCAGTTAGTGACAACTGGTACGGCTTTGAAAATTTGGGGTAGAAAATGTGTAGAATAATTTCAGAAGAATAATATTGAATCCCTATCTAAGTTTTCATTTTCAGCTCTGTAGCATTTTCCCACAAAATGTTACAGAATTTCACTGTGTTAAGAGAGAAAATGGGTACAACTTGGTCAGAGGCCTAAATTAGATCTGACAATGACTTGTTTTGAATCCTAAATACATAATCTATTTGTGTGCACCTAGATCATGTTTTCCCTTACCATCTCTGCGCAGATGCCAAAACACAAACTGTGCTGCATGTGGACGCTGAGACGTGTATGCACGCCAAGCTCTCGGACAAACGCAGATGAATCGGGAACTGCTTCTGCCCAACGTGGGAAAAGAGTAACGGGTTATGGAGATGCTGACACTGTGCCAGTGAGAAAAACAATGCATCTTCAAGGATTTCAGGAATAGGCAGGGGAGAGGTCCTTGGAATAGTAAATAATGTTTCATATTTTACTGTGTTTGGTTGCAGGGTGATATTAAATACTGTCTCCTAGGGTAAAATAGGAATGCCACACAGTTTTGTTGCGGCATAGTTTTCCTAAATAGGCTATTTTTAAAGGCTCAACACCTATAACTGCCATGCTACTGACAGAAACCGATTTGTCTGAGCTATGTTTCTCTCTTTCGTACTGTTCTTAAACTAAATATTTTCCACGTATGTGAGCTAGTAGCTTTGGGTTTATGTCATGCAGCAGATGTAATCCAGGCTCTAATGATGTCTATATTTAGTTCAAATGCTAACAGCCTGTTTGCGTGGAAACTAGATAATAATATACTATCATGCTCATTATGCTAGCCACATTGTATCTTTAGTGCAGAACTGCAATGAAGTTCCTTGCAGAACTAGAATCAGTTCTCACCAATATTCTGTCAAGCAAAGGAGGTTCTGTGAGCTTAATACTCTGAGAAAATTAATACCCTCAAAAATCTTACTGATCTCAGAACAGACGGGGATACAGCTTCATCTTTTAGCAGCACAGGATCTGAGCTGGAGAAACCATCCTGTTACATCAAAGGTTGCTCATAACCCACAGTAGCTCAAAATGTATAGATTTTTTTTTACGTTATTCTTCTAGGTGCTGTCAGTTACATTATGTTATATTCATATAATGCAGCCTACCAATCAGTTTTGTAAAAATCATCAGAAATCCAGTGTTTACCCAGGTAGTTCAACTCTGACCACATCTATGAACCCACTTCTAGCTAGTCATCTTCCTTTCCTGACACAAAAACTTTTAATCATAAAGCTTTCCAGATCAGAAAGATAGTTTGTTTCTCTGACCACCAGAAGAATACAACACACCAGAAGAGCCAGCCACAAGTAGTCATCACAAGATAAAGAGCTTCTTGGGGTTGCTTTACTTGAGTTGGCTGTTTTGGGGTTGATTTACTGAGTTGGCTGGTTTTGGGTTGATTTACTGGGTTGGCTTGTTTGGGGTTGACTGGTTTGGGGTTCTTTGTAGAGGTGAAATGTAATGAAACATTTCTAAGTACTCAATAAAATAGATAATATTTGTGGGAAAAAAAAATGGCTAAAATGTTCAGAGAGGAATGTAAACCTTTCTGTGAAAGTCATGATCAAACAGGCTGGCAGTCACCTGTTTGAAATACTAGTGCTTCCTGGAAACATCAGGCTGGTAAACAAGCCCCTCTATTCATCTGATATGGGCAAACAGGTTGCATACGTACACTTTTCCTTCCGTGGCAGGATTTCTTTTTTTTTTCACCGACAGTAACATTACTCTAATAGGTGATGGTAAATTTCCTCTGAAAGTCAAGGTTCAGAAAAGGTCTGGAACTGCTGGAGAGTGAATGAACATAGGTGGCAGCACTGCCTCACCCTGGAGGTTACATTGCCACTCACCCCCAGCAGCATCTGTGCAGGCAACCTTTCACACAGATATTTTTTATTCCAAAACTACAGGCAGGGGAGAACCATAAAACATGCTTCACCGTGAGACAATCAAGGATTCTTTGTGGAATGGAGTGAAACAAATGTTATAAAAATGCATTTTAAAATAAGGTTCCCTGACATTCTAGAAATATTTTTATAAGTAGAGAGGAAAATGAGTTAAAGTAAAAATGATTCTTTTACCCTCTTCTTTTTTAACTGCATCTTTTCTGGAAAAAGAAACAAAAATAAAATAAATGAAAAATACTTCTTAAGCTCTAGAAAGTTTTGAATTTTAGGATTCATTTAAAAAGATCTTGGTCATTGCAACTCCGTTCTTCAATTCACAGAAATTATCGTACCAAGAGGACGTTTAGGTCACTGATACCAAAGGACAACAGAGAAAAGAAAAAGATGGAATAAGGTAAAAGTATAAGGGAAGTTAAACAAAAACAAAATATATAAGGAAGAACACACATGGGAGTCTATTTCCATTTCTTCTTTCATTTCCTTTCTTCCACTCAATTATTTTTTTCATTAACATCACTTCCTTTTTTTCTCAGGCATTCCCCCTTCTATCTCTCCAACCTTTAGAGTGAAATAGAGTCCATGGGTACAAATCCTTCATTTCCTGTTTGCTGTCAGAATTTAAGGCAGAAGTTAATGCACGATTCATACACTGTCAATATGTGTTTAAAAGAAAACTTGTTTCATAGACATGTTATTTTCAGAGACAAATCCACCATTTTCAAAGCAGGTTAGAAGCTTCTTTGTAATAACATTTGTAGGAGCTTCTCTGTAACAATCAACTGGATGATCATCTTTAAGCAAGGAAAAGATAAGATGGAAAGTATGCACTCATGCAATCAGTGAAAGGAAGTAAAATAAACAAACACCTCCAAAAGGTACACTGTAGTAGCAAGCTCTAGAAGAGCTGATGGAGCAGATCAATTCAGAATTTCTGAACAGTGCTCAGAACCTAAATTCTCTAATTTGTCCTTTAATATAAGGGAACAAACTGCACTCAATGTTCCCAGCAATGTGAGTAGTAAAATGGCTTTTATGTCAGTCAGTCCTTGACATGGAAGCTCTACCCTTCCAGCCAGCTTGGAACTACAGATTGTGATTTAATGAAAGACTTGACCCAAAAACTTAGACTATACATGGGGACCACACAACAGGTGTCAGTGCTAACTTTATGCCTGGAAGTACTCTGAAGTGCTCCTCAGAACAGAATTTGCTACAATTCATGAATTAAATTCAGATTATGGACTGCTGGCTTTGAAAATGTATATAACAGACCATGGGAGTGAGGAGAGAAGTGTGTTTCAGAGGAAGATGCATGACATGAAGTGTGCAAACAATGCTCTTTGAAAGTCTCCTGCCACCCTTCACCAGTCAGCATGACTTTCAGGGCTATAGGATCAGGGTTCTTTCACAAGAGGTTACCGTCCCAGAATACTCTTCATTAACTATCGTCAGAGCCTTCCTGAAAACAGTCCGCTCCATGGGCTGATTTTCAGGACTAAATTCCCGTTAAGCCTGTCGGTTTGACACAGGCCTACAGCAAAAATCAACCTCAAGATGTTATTTTGACAGTGTCACCCTCAGAAATCTCAATATATGAAATATGTTGCTGTTAGATTTTGAAGTAAAAAAAAAAAAATGTAGAAAAGGAACTCAAGTGTTTCATGTTGCTTCATACTCAAGCCATCATAAAGATGTCACCTCACTGATAATTCTAGAAGGAAGCGCCTTGGCTTAGATGATATTTTTAATAATGGTAGGCATTCATAATCCCATTTTGAATCCAAAATATTGCCTTCAACATACTTTGTGACTGAAGTTTTCACTGAGATCAATCATATACCTTTGGCCTGTTTGGATACCAACCCTCATCTGAACTCTAAAGCATAGAGGCAGTATAAAACCAGTCTGGGACTCTTTCATTCACTAAACATAAATCTGAAATAGTCTTTAAAGTAAAAACAGCAAAGTGACCAGTGCCCACAAGAAAATGAAACATGAGCTGAGTATGTGCACTAAAATGTTGTCTAAGTGCAATGTCAACATCACACCAGTCAATGTCCATGAAGATCATACAGAACACAACAGTCTCTAGGTGCTTTTGTTTTTCCTTTCATTCTTCCTTTCCTTAACTGTAACTCTAACTCTACCACCACTGTCTGCCCCAAAATAAAGCATAGGATATTGGTTCTGAACACAGTGCTGAACAGTGCCCACAGGCAGTGAGGGCTGGGACTGGGGATTTAGTGTCTACCTCAGCCCCACCACCCTTGCTTGCTCCTCAGTCCAACACAATCCTAATCTGAAAAGCCCCTGACACAGAAATTCATACAAAACATTCCTCCAGTGCCTTCCAAGCCCAGCCCTTACTTCAGCCTCCACTGAATTCTGTCCCCACTGCTGGGCAGAGCTTTCCCACTCCTCCTCATCCCCTGCGCCAAATGGTAAGTATCTACGTGCAGTTGCCAAAAAAACAACTTCCCTAAATGAAAAGGCATGAGGTCTTCCATTCAGGAGTCCTCCTGGCCTCTGTGGACACTGACTCTTATAATCTCCCAGGGATCATTACTAAGCCAGCAAAAAGAGGGAGTCATCTATGTTTTGTTCACAGAACCCCTACATGCTCCCTTCTAAGTCTACCAGAAGGAGGCATGACCTAGCTGAAGCTCACCTCAGGGATGGGTGCTTGGCCCCTTCTAGGAACAGCGCACAACCTGAGCCCTACAGGTCCTCTCATGCCACCCAACAAGTGAGGCTTCTCCACTCTTCTCTCATTTGACCTTTACTCACATGCAAAGCCACCCTACTGCCAACTATTCAAGTAGTCAAACAGAAATTATTTATTTGTCCATGGCTCCCTTTTACCGTGGCCCACCTCCTCTTCGCAATATGAGCTAGCCCAAAGCCAACAGTTCTGGCCTCTGATACTCGTCCTTGTCAGCTCCCATTCGATATTCTTCTCTCTCTGCAGTGGACTAGGTTAGGACTGAGTTAGCACTAGGGTTCAGAAAATGATGAATGGAAAAGTCCAGATTTGGGGTGATGCTTGTAGGGTTCCCAGCCCTAGGAAGATGGTTGGCCTGAGAAGCGACCAAACACAGGTTGGACTCCCTGCAAGCACCACTGCAGAGATAGTCACAAAGCACATACATATACGGTAGCATCTCCAGCCTCTCTCTGAAATTTGGCCGAAGGATGAAATGTATGCATGTCTGTACCACATATGGGGCTGCAGTGGGAAAGAGCAGAAGGGGAATCTTCACATACAGTTTGACAATCACAAAAATGCTGGCTCCTACTTTTACAATCAGGACTTCAGGATGGGCATTTAGTGGCTGCAAAGGCTAAACAGACAGACAAATAGGCTCAATATGTTGGTAGTTTGTTGGTAAGGAGCCCTAGCATTTCTCTGCTCCTAAGCTTTGTCTCCTCACCCTCTACTTTAATCATCTGAAAAAGGTAGTCAGACCATTTCCCAGTCTTTGTGACAATCTGCTCAGATTCTTTTTTTTTTTTTCTGAAAACCCTTCAGCTTCTGATCATTGTGGATACCATTCTACAATGAGAGACACCTTCATTGACCTGGAGCTTCAGACTGGATGTCTGCAGACAGTAGCAAATAGTAACTTCGGGTTTTTCTCTCCAGGTGTTGACTAACTGGGCAGAAAGCTCACAGCCTTGATTTAGGAGCTAACACAAAAGGACAGAGTGGGGTGTGAAAAACTTTCAAGGACTTTTGCGTAGCTTAGAGCTAGAGGCTGTTGCTATAGGACAAATAATTTCAGGAATTTTTTGAAGGGCCATATGGACAGAGATTTCTTGTGATTTTGCTGTTTCACAAGTCATACTGTCTAGATTCAGGTAGTCTGCCTCTCTTTGCCTGCTGAGTATGGAGTTTCAGAGTTCAAGGTGATGCAGGCAACAGAGTTACATCTGTAAAACCTCTAAGTCTAAACAACTGTTCAGCACTGAGTCATAGAAAAAAAAAAAAAATCTTGTTAAAGTCAATAGCAAGAGCATCTCCCCAAAGTCTAGAGGAAGTAAGGAAAGTCAAGGAAGGAAGTTTAGGGAAGCTATCTAACACGTCATGCTTGTCCAATCTGGGAAGGTCACAAATGCTATTCAACAGAACACTGTGGCCATGGCCCCAACAGCTGGCTGAAAAAGGAGGCTCACTTCACTGCAGTCCTACATAATGGAAAATTTGGTGTGTTATAGATTTCCGTGCAGAGCTCCATCCTACCTTTCTAGTAATTTCTTACTACTTAGTACAAGGCACCTGGAGAACAGACAGGTAACACAGCTGTGGCATTCAGCAGTTCCAGGGTTATGTGTCCCCTTTCCTCCCTCCTGGATCTGAGTGCACTCAGATGTTGGTGCTCACAGCGAGGACTCATCAGTTCACCCTCTTCTGCTGCCCCCTGGTTCCTGGCAACAGATCCCAGGTCTCCTGGCTCGCCTGCCTCAATCGAGACACCTGTACTTCTCTCCTCTGATAATCCATGACCAATGGTGAACACAACATCCTCACAGCATTTTAAAAAACAAAGTATTTCTTAGTTTAGCCAGAAAGAACAAAGCATGTACAGAAAAGGGTTTTGAAATAAGAACATGAATGTCTGTCTTATTCCTTCTTGCTGTAAAGGTGGCCTAGGTCACCACCTTCCTCAAGATAGACAGTCGTAAGAAAACAATTTTCAACTCATTGAGTTAGTCTGTGTGTAATATAGGAACCTGAACAAGAGGCAAATTAGACTCCACAATACTTTTCTGAATATGGTTAAAAATAATGAATAAAATAAAATAGGAACTCTTTCCTTTCCGTGGTCATTTTGCCTACTCCTATCTTAGAGGCATTTGATCCAGTTCCTGCTGAAGACTACAGTTGAAATAACTAGAAACATTTAACTAAATGCAGTGGACTTTGGATTAGGACTTCTTTCAGAGTCATTC
Source organism: Anseranas semipalmata (assembly GCA_013399115.1). Taxonomy (NCBI): domain Eukaryota; kingdom Metazoa; phylum Chordata; class Aves; order Anseriformes; family Anseranatidae; genus Anseranas; species Anseranas semipalmata. The sequence goes on from VXAA01006626.1 coordinate 1,099,328, forward strand.
ACACACTATCCAGTAACTGGAAATAACACATAAATAACTTCTCTCTTGCTGAGCTGTTAACCCATCATTTCAGGGATGTCCTGGTGATCCCCTCTGATGCCTCACTCTGATGCACATCTATGCATCACACATAACGCTATTTGCAGCTGGCAAGATTTCATGCCATCCTGATGATAACCATACACTTTCCACTTACGTGAACACACCAGTCATTATCTGAACTCTGACTAGTACAGAACATTACAGCAAGCTCTTCAGCAATGCAGTAGATAGTGAGCACATCACGCCCGTCCTTTGCCGTAAACAACTTCTCTTTAACCTATTTTCAGACACGCAGCTGTCAGGTCCCCAAGTACTTAAAAAAGCATTTGAAAGTCTAGGTCGAACACTGTTGGTGACAGCTCAGTTTCACTCATAGCATAGAATAAATCTGTTCTACAAGCATAAAAACTTTCTTTTAGGCTAAAGCAAGGCTATGTAGTACATAGAGCAGCTGGGATCGGACACTCCATACATTTCTCCTGGAATTGGAAAACACAACTTTTTGGCCATGCTGTAAACTGTATGTTTGTGTATGTGTATCAGACATAAAACTAATTTTTGAAAATGTACAAAACCAGTAACTTTCCTAATGGAAAGAACTGGAAGAATAAGACAATGATACATTACAAACACTACTCATGTTGCTCAGTGTACTTCTAGAAAATGTTTGTTGAAATGAAAAGAGTAGGATAGGACAGGAGAGAACAGGGTAGGAGCTATGGAAAAAATAATTCAACTGGCATGATAGCAGGCGAATTGTTACGGGGCTATTTAAATCAAGAAAGGCGGTGCTTTTCTGGCTCTGGCCTGGACCCCCTCCACCAGTTCCCAGCATCTAGCACACACAGGCAGTGCCAGGCTCATAGGACATATCCGAAGGCATGCTACTGCATTTTTGGTCCCTTATCAAGATGATGAGTGACACTTAAAATGCCACTCTCACAATGCTGTGGTAATTGGCATGCTGACTCTGTAGAACTGTAAAAGAAGCTCCTAAGGGAAGTCCAAAGGTCACCTGCATAGCTAATGCATCTGCAATGTTACCTGCTATATATTGATGTAGTGCCGGGAACTATCATGCTGAAGCATTAACCATGTCCTGCAAGCTGATCAATGCAAGTATAAATTTGGCAATGCTGATGGGTGCTTAGATTACATTAATACAAGCAGTAAACAAAAAGCACCCATAATGATATTCAAAAGTAGAAAAGAAAGCAAGGCACACAGTTCTTATCACAGCACTTAAAAAAGAGCAGGAAGAAAAGCTTTGGTTGATCTGCATCTGTGCCTTCATCTATTTCACTGAAATGCTGGAATTTGTTTCTTTACACTGAAGGAGAAACTTAATGGCAGAGGTAGTGGATGGACGGAAATCACCTGAAGTGATTTGTGTTCAGAGGAGGGTGGTGAGTCATGACTCCCTTGAGCAGGAGCATTTAGTCTCTCAGGTATATAAATAACATACTTGGAAAACTGCAAGTTGCAGGTTGTAGCCTTGTTTTATTTGGCTGTCCTAACTTTTAACCAGGGTTCAATAGATCCAATTTTTCAATTTCAGACCATTAAAGAGAAGAAGAAAAAGAAGCTGTAATTTTTTTGTCTTGACTACCTCATGATCTTTTCAGCACATAAAGGTCACCTACAGCAGATATCAATAATCACATTCTTTATAGTTGCCTTAAAGTTCATCATTTTAGTGAACCACTTCACAGGTTACTAAACCAAACCAAATTACTGCTCAGCAAGAGTGAATTGGTGCCTTTCCTATATAATTTCATATGTTCCCTCTGGGACTTCTCTACTCCAAGGTCTTCAAGCATTTGGCACAAGATTTGAAACATGAACTGACTATAAAGGGCTAGAATTATCTGGATGTTTCAAAAGTACAATTTTAGATAGATTTCTCCAGGAATAGTTAAACATGGAACACACCCCCTTTTTACTTGAAAGAGAAAACTCTGGGAGTCAAAGTGCTGTAATTCAGCTGTCTGTGTGACTTGGGGCAGAAATTTATCCCACATTTTCAAAAGTACAATGAAATTCAGGATGTTGGTCAGACCTAGCACCTAATTTTCCAAGGCTATATGGGTTCACAAATCTGACCCAAGTCTCTCAGAGCTGCAGGGTCTCATTTATTAGGCAGCCACAACTGAGTCACACAAATTACAGACTGCTTTTCAAAATGCAGTCCACCACTCCTTTGAGTCATTCTCATGAAAAGTGCAGATAACATATCCATATACCGTATTTCACAAGAAGAGTAAAAAATGTAATGAAGGTTTAACTAAGTTTTTTTTAATGGAAAATGTGATAGAAGTGTTTCTATTAGTTCACTTTTACAAAATCTGATTGTTTCCAAGGCCTTAAAGGAGGTCACTTTCAGTAAAATCACATCCCAATTAAGATTCTTGAATCCAGCAAGGAATTTACTTTTTGATTTAATACCTACAATTAAAAGATGCTGTGGTTCCATATATGGGGAGACATTCACATACACATCACCTTATGTGCATGCTCTATTCTAGGACAGCCTAAAATACCTGTAGAATTAAATGCAGATATCCTTGTTCATTGCTGTGTGGCAACACCCATGCAATATCAATGTATCTTACTCAAATTATTACTCTGTTCTTGCTGGAACTACATCTGCATTTTTTGATAACTTCATTTTCACTGTTTCTTAAGCTTCAGCATATAAGGAGCTGCAAACAAGGAACAGGTTTTCAGGCTTCCACAACAGCATATCTGGAATGGGAAGCAGAGGGAAAACTGGTGCTCCAGCAGCGAGCCCGGGGGAAGCGCTGCCCTCCCTTTCAGGACTTGCTGAAAGCTAGCAAGACCTCTGGTGATGTATACCAAGCTTTCTCTTGGCTAGTGTATTGTCCAGCAGTTTCAAGCAGATTTATTGACTGATTTCATTATTAAAATGTCATAACTTTTCTTCAATACTGAATTGACAAAAATATAAGCTTATATTTATTTGAAGGAATGAAGAAATCCCCAAATATGTATTATTAATGACGAGCCATGAAATGGAAGGCTTGACAATTCACACATCAACAGTAGTTGTGTGACTGTATAAGGGAAATTATGTTTCCTATCAGGTGTAAATGGAGATCTTGAATATTTCAAATGAATCTGGTTTTGTGCACTGAAAACCTACATTGTTATTAATGGATCTTTTCCCATTTAAATTCATAATTCAATTGGTCTCACAGGACAGAAAGACATTTTTCACCTCTATTTCACAGACTATGTCCTACTGCTAGTATGTTAAAATATTTTTTTCAAAGAAGGCTTTGTGAAACCAGTGCCTCCAAATGTATCATTGATTTCATTATTTGTACTAATGTATTAGTTTCCAGATAGGAGGGAATCAAGATTTGTGTCTGCACGTATTTTGAACATTTTTAAAACAGATGAACATGCCAGTTAAAACCTTACTTTTGTCCTTCAGTGGTTTCAAATGTCTAGGGGTCTTTTCCCACACAGAAACTAAATAGCATATGTTTGTGAATGCTTGCATATAAACATAACCACCACAATGCATTTGGCATACTGGTGGCATTTAAATCAGTGAAATGAAGAAAAATTAAACTAGTGTGGTTTTTATGTCACTTTATGTATACTGAAATCTTGGAAACCAAATACCAGCATAGCTCTGATTATTTTCTTTTTCATTTCAGTGACCATTAGATGAGCACTACATTGAAAATTTAATTTGAAAATGCCAATGTGGGTAGAGTAATAAAGAATATTAAAGGAATTACAAGAAGAAGAAAATGTGCTAATACTGCATAGTGAAACTCTGTATTTTGCTACATTCTAGTATACCACGAGATTAAAATGGCTCCACAATTAATGGAAAGCTTCCCCTGTTTAGGTTTTTCTTAATGTTCCAGCAATGTTGCAGTCAATGATTTACCCATAATTAGAAACCTGTTAGTCATATGACACAAAAACATTGCAGTACTTATTCTGAACCAATGGCAAACAATTCCAATTGTGCTGTGCAACATTTTTTTATCGTCCTGTTTCTTTACCAGGACTATGTTAAAACACAAACGTCATTTTTACTTTTAACTGCAGGTGTTATGATGTAGCCTGCGGTTATGCATTTCATCAGATAAGAAAAATTCCATTAGCTTACTATGTGGATATCTTCTGTATATTATAGAAATTCAGTCTTGGAGTATCTACAAGTTCACACTTCAGTAATAACAGTCACAATGGTGCAAACAGGAAACAAACTTCCTTTGGGTAACCTGAAACACTAGGAGCAAGCGGCATTCCAGTAATACCCATGAACTCTGCATCTCTTTTGAAAAGACGGCCAGATAACACCACAGCAAGTCCTCTCCTAGATGATGTCTCTCGTCTTATCTCAGTACTTCCTGGACCACATTATTCATCTCAGTTCCTATGTTGGACATTAAAAGAAAATAAATTCTTCCAGATCTGATGAAGAAAACAGAGAGAGGCAACAATTCGGGAAAGAGAATGCTTACTAAGATCAGCCTCAGACAAAATTACCTGGAATAATGGTTCAAAGCCATTGTTCTGAGTAGAAATTCAAGCCATTGCATCCACTTTACCAAGTGTCCTGCTACAGACAACAGTATCAACGGCAGCTGATATAAAATAATTAGCAAAAACACCTCATCTTCACCCAGACTGGTCCAAGCTGAAAAAGAAAAGCAGTACGTGTACCAGTTCAAAGCCCATAACTAGTGTAAGGGTTACAGGTGAAGCTGGAACTCCTTCTTCTCATGAGGTGGTGTTCTTAAGATGTCTAATCCAAAACTTTTAAACTGAACCATCTTGTTTTACTGACTTCCTTCCTGTATCCCTACAGAAAAAATAAAATAAAATAAAAATCTGTTTTCTAATCCTGCTAAAACATATTTGGGGATTAAAAGTTGTATTCTCCTGCTATCATTCACTTTTTCTGACTTTGCTCAAGTGGTCCACCTTTCCCAGGAGCTTTTTTTCAAGGCAGGGCTGTTCAAAGGCAACCTCAGCCCAGAGTGGCAGCTGTCCTGATGATACCTTTCCTCCTTTTTTTCCCTCTGCGTCAGTGGCTCTCATAGATGATGGCACATGCTCTTCCAAGAGGACTGCTGAGGTAGCCAGCTGAGGCTAGAGAAGGACATTTTGTCGTCTAACTACATACTTTAGGTCAGCCCCAGCCCATGCTGACAGTTTACCTGTTCTTCCTCTGCAGTGGGGTTCTCGGCTGAAGATTGCTGTTCTCTCACATAGTCAGCAGCCTCCTGAATTCAACACACCTTAGTGACAAGCTTTTCAACTTAAATACTTCGAGTGAGTCAGATTTTATCGCAGTTTGAGTCCTACCCTTTTTCCTGAAGGGTACAGCTAAACTCCAAAATTGTTTGCTTCCTCCTTCTGCTATCTCTACGCTACCACTTTGAAACACCTACAGTTAATCTCATTCAAGTCTCTAGGTATGTTTTGGAAAAGCAAATTTGAAACCAGCAATCCATTGTCCTTCTCCCTGATTTGAAAGCAGTTAACACAAAATTTCAGACATGAATGACAATCAGAAAAAAGGGTGTCTCCCATTTACGGCCGCGCAGTTGCCATGCGCATGCTGGAGGATGTTTGCAGCTCCAAGCAGGCTGCCGGCCAGGGCTCCGGAGTAAAGCGATCCAGCTACTGTACTCTTGACTTTTGCAAGATAGAGCGGGCGGGGGAGATCGCGCAAGCGCTGAAGCAGCACGACCTTTCCCTCACTGAACTCGGGCAGCAGGGCCTGGCCCGCCAGCCTGTTTGTGTGCCGCTGCGCAAACTTTCACCTACTTCTGCTATTTCGGTCGGGCCGGGAGCCCTCGGCAGCTTCTGGCGGCTGCAACGTCGGGTGATAGAAAGATGAGAACAGGAAGATATGACCCCTGTTTGCAGGGCTATTTCTGTCTTTTTTTTCCACCCAAAGGAATGCATAAATATTTGGAAAACAAACGTGTTGCTGGATTAAAGTATCAATCCAATTGCATGAATGCAGACCCACCTGCAGGGGAGGGGGAGCGCTTTGCCCACGGTGCTGCTGGAAATTTCACAAAGTGCTGCAGATACAACTCGCGCCCTTCAGTCACCGGACCACTACTTCCACTTACATTCAGAACTTCCTGATGGTACTGTTAATTTCCACCCTGACACACTGCTCATTCTGGGTCATTGTTTACCCTTACTTACAAATGCTGAATTAGAACCTGTCTGTGTCCCCAGTAGAAAATGTGGGGCAGGTTAGTCCAGTTTCCTAAGGGAGGGAACTTCAGTGTTGCTTGTTCACCTGTTTGCCAAACCATCCCCCCTAACCATTGGCCAATTTCAACCGAATTTGAATAGATAATCAACTTCCCACAAACTGTGTGCAAACCGGCAGATGCTTTAGAGAGGAGAGATTCAAATTTTGGTCCACATTGAGGAAAAGGCAGGAGAAACTCAGCCAAAGGTCATTCTGCTAGAGAGCAGCAACCCTGCCAGTTGTCATCACACATATTCTGGCTGGTCAGGAGAGAGGTCTCACCCCAGTACAGCATGTTGTGTCTCTAGCACTCGCTGGCAGGTGCGTTAAGAAGAGCCTTAAATTGGTGTGCCCACAGAGGAAAAGGTAAGGTAAAACCAGCCAAGACACCTTCTATTAGACATCAGCAACATGGCCACTTGTCACGTAAGCTGGCTAGCCAGGAACACTGCTCTGACCTAAGTACAGCACATTGTGTCTCTGGCACCCAGGATGACACAAGGAAAATTGAGGAGGGAGACAGCTGATTGCAACGGACGGCATTTAGAGGACAAATGGACAGGAATCCAGGCTTCAATCATTTGACTGTTCTGGACCTTGCTGTTGTGCAAAAAAAAAAGCAGAATGTTAACATTGCTCCATTTTCTTAAGGATAGTCAGCAAAACATTACTGTGACCGAGCAACTGAGAGCATTGTCATTGCCTTTCAAAACCTGCCCCAGGGCAGGTCAGAAGAGGAAGATTAAAATATTAAAATAGCAAAAATGAGACCGTATCTGATGAATGTTGCAGTTCAGAATCTGACACTGTTCTTCACTATCAAACTGCTGTTCTCTAACACCAGCACTTCTAACTGTCACATGCACACAGGCTTCAAGAGGAGGGGGAAATGGTGGTTTAGAGAGGAAAGAAAGTGAGAACAAACAGTACTGTAGTTAGGACAGATTGTAGAGTTATTTGAACTGGTTTAATTTTCGCAGCCTAGTCTTCTTTACATGCAGCTTGGCTGACAATGAATCCTGATATAGTGTTACCTTTGCACATAAGACTTAGCTTTCTTGGCCAATACTCAGGACATCCTTAACAATTGTGTCCCAAATGCATCGTTTCTGTTTATATGAATGGAAAGTTGTATTGCTCAGAACCTACTGTAATGTATCATCTATCAGGTACAGACTGAGAAGCAAATTTGTGTTATGAAGGAGACACACTTCTTCCAGACTAATAAAACTCTGTTAGTTGTTGGGTTGCTGGTATATGCCATTATTGCAGAAGTTTGTTTTGTTTTGTTTTGTTTTGTTTTGTTTTGAAAAGCATCCAAGTTTTGAGTTACTGGAGCCTTGCCCTTTCAACACTTGGGGAAGGCAACATGTTTCCTGTATTTCCTGCAGCTACAGTTGTACTGGTTGTTAAGAGCTAAACTGAGATGCAAGATTTTTGTTCAGCCCTTACTGCATTTAACTACCAGGAAAACTATGAGAAAACAATTTTTAGTAATGAAAAATTCAATTATTTCTAATAAACATTTTTCTATTCAGAATAGAGTGTGTAGTAAGTCTACTCACAAAGGTAATTCAAGTTACTTATATTAACCAGGGTCAGCACACCAGCAAATTAAAATAAAGTATCTCAATAGGAACAGAAACGGAGACCTTATAAATTAGAATAACTGCCTAGCGCAAAGGACTTTCTTGACTCAGATTTTATTGTAAAGTGTTAATCTTGAGATTCGTGCTTCCCCTTTATTAGTAGCTTCAGGAAGAACCTAAAACAAAACAAAAGGTGTCATACCCATACTCCATAATTAGAACAACTTTGTAGAATATTTTCACTTCCAAGAGTCATCTGCAACTTGCAGGCAAATGAAGTTAAACAGTCAAAAGCAAACACCAACTTCCTTTCCCAAATTTTCAACTTCTGGCAAACACAAGAAAAATCAAAAAGGTTACATTTGCTCTTATTAGATATCTTCATTTTGCTTTTTTTCACATTTCAGATGCCAACATTCTATCACTGTGGTAAAACCTGATCTATCTGATTGAACAATAACAGAGTAATTACCCCATCGGGAGCAATAAAATAATAAAACATCAAGTACTAGGGAAGTAGAACAGTAAGCAGGGATAAGAGATATAATGACTAGGAAGACAAAAATGAGATAAAGTTTCAAAAATATATCTAATGATAAGCTAAAGTGTTCTCCTCTGCATATTAAAGTATACGAATTTCTTTTTAGGAATGTATCTTCCTTCTCATGAAAAAAGTATATAGATTTGTGTGTGTATATGTATACAAACATACGTATATAAATGTGTATATAAACATATGCAGATTAGAATTGGACTGTGAAGTTATATGTATGTATTAAAGCTAAAGTATTTCATATCGTTGTTTTATTGTTACATGGTCCTGCTGTTACCAACCAAGATTCGGGATGTCAGGAACGCTTCTGCTGAAAGTTATGTTACGCAAACTCTGCCTTTGGTGAAGTAGACTTAACAACTTGGGAAAATGCCAGGCAACACTGGACTTCAAAGTTCTCTCTCTACTAAAGAGGAAAGTTGTTCAGACTTTTCCCAGCTCATCTGTGACCCTGGAAGATAAGTGAATAGTGAGAGAGCAGTTCAGCCGATCAATTATTAGGTCAGCTCTAGAAAGAGTAAGGGTCACATGGCGATCTGGAACCAGTGCGCCACCAAAGCAGCTGTCTGCAGAGATTTGGTCACTATTAATCCAGGTCATGATGATGACCTACATGTCAAACACCATGACTTGTGTGGTTAGGATCTACTTTAGCTCCCTTTGCGCTTCAGTGTATTGTCTGCACAGACCCTGGACTTTTGATAATTGCATGGCTAGTACCCCCTACATTTACTACAGTGAAGGAGGCTGCAAACCTCAAGGTATCTTCCCTTTCGGTTACACCAGCGTGCCCCTCAGGGCCGGCAGTACGACTGCAGCTACAGCCGCGTTTGGCAGCCCCGCACGCCTCACCCCTCCCGCTCCCTGCCCAGGCTCCAGCGCCTGGATCTTGGCGAGGCCGCCGCGGAGCTGACATTGCCCTACCCCTACCCTGTAAACAAGGTCAGCGGGCGCGGCGCGGGGCCAGCGCCCTCCCCGGCCCCCAGGTGCTCCCCGGCCAGCCCGGCTCCCCTGGCGCTGCCCTCACGGCGTTGCCGACGGGGCCGGGGCGGGGG
>VXAA01006626.1:1109111-1162354 GCA_013399115.1 Anseranas semipalmata
CCGTCGCTGACGGGGCGAGCCCGGGGGCTGCGGCGGGAGGGGGGGGGGGCGGCGCCGCCGTGCGTTTCACCCCCGGCGGTACTCCCGAGAGCCCAGGCAGAGGGAAGGGAGCAGCTCCCCGGGGCTCGTTCCCGTCTGGGGACCCGCCCGGCGCAGCCCGCCGTGCCGGTGGTGGAGGTGGGGTCGGCGTGGGCGACCCGGGGCGGCCACCCCTCGCCTCAGGCGCCCTCCGCGGGCTCAGCCCCGCAGCCCGGTTGCCAGGCGGCGCTGACCCGTGCCTGCCTCCATCCGAGCTGGAGATACGCTAAAGCTCCATTCTGGGGTTGTTAATGGGATGGGGGGGGACAGTTAAGTAGTTAAATCGGCTAATGGATGTTTTCGTGTTCTGCGGTACACGTTATCAGGGAGGAGTCATTAGGCTTGTCCTGATGGAGTGAACAGACTGTACCCAGATCCGATTACACTTTTGGCAGCTGGGAAGCTTGTGCTCACGTGGCGCTCAGACGTCACCCTGAAGGAGCCCGTGTTTACAAAGGCTGGAGTGGCTCTTGTAGAGGATTACAAATAAGTCCCCTGTCAAAATGGGAAACGTACAAGTATGCCTCCCAGGGATGGGCTGTGTCCTGCTGTCATACAAACATAGCACAAGTATACACATGTAGGAGAACTGGCCAGTAATAGCATGATGATTGCAAAGGAATATAGACCTGAAGTCTGTGGAAAGGTAACAATTTGTACTTGTATGTTGGGAGCGGAAAAAATGACAATATTTTTTTTGTTGGATTTGTTTTGTAGGCTCAACGAATGGATGTGAGAGAACTTCTTTTGCATTTTTGCGACAAGAACTCCCTGTGAGGTTTGCAAACATACTGAGAGAAATTGATCTTCTTCCTGATAAATTACTAACCACTCCATCAGTACAGTTAGTAAAAAGCTGGTAAGTAAGAACTGTTTGAATTGGGCGTGTAAAATAACATAGCTTTAACAACTTTGTCATAGGCTTATTTGATTAATAGAAGACCGTAGCAGAAATAAACTAGCAATGCAGTTCATTCATCAAAGCTGAACTGCAAGCTGTTTTACATTGTTCTTGACTGGCATACTAAAATTAAATTGGAGGGGGAAAAAAAACCCTACATGTTTATGTTGTTTTTAAAACATCTTTTAACCTATCAGTTTGAAATTTGCTGCTAGAGCAAAGCTCACTTCTCTAGAAGTGAGAAGACAGTGCTCTGTTCTCACATGGCATGCACAGACCCTCAGAGTTGCATGGAAATAGAAGAGCAGGCTATATTCTTGCTTGGGTCTCTCACTGATGGAATTACTAACAGAACTTCCGTTCTGTAGCAAATTGCCTTGGCATGTGCAGTGTGTGTTTAGAATTCGGTTAACATCCACTTTGTGGTTGACAGAGTGATTGGATCTGATTTAACCTTGCTCTACTGACACAACTGCAGCACTTGCAGAGAAGACTGACGTAAAGGGCAAAAGCATTAGAGTAAGATCCAGAAACTGTTCTTAATCTAGCAAACTGCAGTTGTACCTTTGCAATGTGCGTCAAGGCTGTCAGATGTTATCAAAGAGGCTCAAGTGCTTAGCTTGTGCCAAAGCTGATTAGACTTGGAAAAAATTTTGCTCAGGTGGCTTCCATTATTATTATTATTATTTATTATTTGGATCTTCTCTTGAAATGCTGCTCTTCTGCAAAATTGTAAGAAGAGCTGATGTTGAAGTGAAGTTTTAAATTCTTTTCTGGGTGACAGGCACAAGAAGACTTGCATGACTTCTAGGGTTCAGGCAGGAGTGACAATCTGTGTTTCCATATTTAGATAGAACTTTGATACTTCAAAGATACTTCAGACTTTTAGCGACTTGTTAAGAGTAATGACTTGGACAAGACAAAGTATTTTTCCTGTTCCTAGACTACTAAAAATAAATGAATATCATATATTTCTTGTATGTTTTTTAATAGGTACATCCAAAGTCTAATGGAGCTGGTTGAGTTTCATCACCAAAGCCCAGATGACCAGAAAGTCTTATCTGAGTAAGCTTTCCATTTGTTTCATTGAGCTTTTGATTCTGTTATTTATATTGTAGTCACTTCAGAATGACCACTGTCCTGAACTGAATTTGGTAATCAAGCATGACATGCTGAGCATAGAGCAAGCTGGTTTAAGTATCTGATTATGTTTAGCAATACTGCACATAAATGACCTTTTGTAGATTGGTTTTAAGGGTATACTGCCCTCCCACCCCCCAATCTTTTCTGTCATGATAGAAAGATCAACAAAAATTATCTGTGATGTCATGTCCCTGCTTATTTCTAAGATGTCAGTTAAGGGTCTTACCTCCCTGAATTCTCATGTGCTCAAACTCTTATGCCTGAATAAACAGGCCATGAATTTGACATGGATAATGATTACACTGTTTATATTAAAAATATCAAACTTCTGTTTTAGGTCAGGGAAGAGTTATTTTTAAAGTACAGTCTACTTTTTCATTCCCTTAATGTTAAGGTTGCTTCAGTTATCTGTGTTGCTGGTTTAGATAATGCCTTTGTACAAAGCTTGCCTTCATGTAGTCTTAGAACAATGTTCTAATGAGATCTTTTTTTTTTACCTAGCTTTATAGATACATTAATTAGAGTCCGAAACAGACATCATGATGTGGTCCCTACGATGGCACAAGGAGTAATTGAATACAAAGATATGTTTAAAGTAGATCCTGTCACCAATCAAAACATTCAGTATTTTTTGGATCGTTTTTACATGAGCCGTATTTCTACCCGGATGCTAATGAACCAACACAGTGAGTAGAAATTCTTATCTGAGGAAAAACTTCATAGAATCACAGAATGGTTTGGGTTGGAATGGACCTTAAAGATCATCTAGTTCCAACCCCACCTTCATCTTAGTGAAAACCATCTTAATGCAAACATTTCTTAGAACTGTTGGAGATCTGCTTCAGATGACTGATACTGAAAAGCTAGAATGTATAACTTAAAGTAATGGGAGAATTTATTTTGTAGTAAGTCTTGTAATTGAGATCCCTGCATTTTCCACACATCTGAAAAGCCTTTAGATCTTTACACAGAAGCTAACACAGAGTGCTGTCTATGCCTTTTTAGATTTAAAAAGGCTATCTATTGCCAGCAAACTATCTTATGTGATTATATGCTATGATTGCACTGTATTAATATAAATTTACTATACTATTTAAAAATTATTTGCAATTAAATACAGTATCTGTTTTCATCCCCAACAGCCCTTCTTTTTGATGATAAATCCAGCTCAGGGCACCCAAGGCACATTGGAAGTATTGATCCTTGCTGTGATGTTGTTGAAGTAGTGAATGGTAAGTGTTCTGATATCATCAACATTTCTCTTCATGATCAGATTTATCTGCTTGCAAGTAGCTTGGGTAACCAATATGTCCTATAGGATGCTGACTGTTTCTTGTTGAAATAGCTGAAAGCAGTCTATTAAAACATCAGCACTTATAGGACAGAACTTAAAATACAAAGTAGCAGTAAAATGTCTGAAGGCCTAGTTAGTAGTAGATGAGGAAGGAGTTAAGATTGTCTGTGGTGTTAAAATAAGCATTACCTACTCTTAATCACATCCCAGGTGAATCTGTTTTACAGGATCACCAAATTATACTCAAGACTTGTTGATACTGCTGCAATTGCCTATTTAGTCTGTTTCAATGCACACAGTGCAACATTATCCCCTATGAAACACAGGCTTCCAGTCTGTATCATCTTAGCAGCAATTGCAGTTAGAAATCACATTTTGCCATGCATTAGTATGAATTTCTACAGCATTTAATACTTCATTTCACATATTTATTTAAATATTTCAGATGCTTTTGAAAGTTCCAAGATGCTATGTGACCAGTATTACTTAACATCTCCAGAACTGAAACTTAATCAAGTGAATGGTAAGATGAGGGCTTTTGTGTCTGTCTTCCTATTGTAGCCAAATTGCTGCCTTTACTGAATCAAAAGGCTCCCATTTCTATAGCTGTGATGGTACATGCCAGTTGTCTTGTGGTGGTTCCTCTTCACTTTCTGTTATAAGCACCTCATTCAATCTCCTGTGTTTAAACTCGGATATTGTATCTTTAACACTAGATGTCCTGAGGTATTATTTACAAATTTGAGATAAGGAAGACTAGTCTGTACTTAAAAGTAAGATAAGGTGCCAGAGAAGAGTTCTGTATCTGGGGTGGGAAAGTGGGTCCACTGACTGGGAAATACTGGTTTGAGTCTAAGCTGCCTGCATGTATCTGATCTTGGTCAGTCTTCTTAACCTCTAAAATCCTTTACCTATAAAATGGAATTAATTGTTGATTATTTTCAGTTTATTTGAAAACAAACTGTTATTAAGCAGATGATGTTTACTCATAAGTGTTTGTTTGTGTAGTAATTAAAACTGTTAACCTGGCTGGGGAGGGAGGAGAATTAAAACTTTATTTTCTTGTTTGTTTTGGCATACAACTTGCTTATTGTAGAATTCTTTATTGTATCCAATTTTTAATCACCCTTTAAGTATTGCTTATGTCTTTCTCTTTGTCTAGGAAAATTTCCAGGAGAGCCAATTAACATTGTATATGTTCCATCTCATCTTTTTCACATGCTTTTTGAGCTCTTTAAGGTATGTCAGTATAAGCATTTCTTTCCTCAGTATTCTGAGCAGGAGCTTCAATATTTATAATCTCTGGCTAGATCTGAGAGAAGTGGAGCTCTGCATAGGACAGTGAGATTTATAAAAATTTCTTACATGGGGAGATAGCTTTGGCCATTGGGAAAGCAATGAATGCAGTTTGTAGGAGAATATTTGGACACTTTCATGTGATGGTAACTGTGGCATGCTTAGAGGGAGAAAAGTGGAACACGGGGCTGTGAAAACTACTCTGAAAGCTTTCTGCTCTTAGAAATTACACCCACAGAGCAGGTTTGCTGTAGTTCCTTTCCTGTGGGGTAGGTAATACATCCAGTGGGGCTGAACTAATGTGCTGCCAACATGGGGTGCAGAGTTCTGGCAGTGTGTAGCAACTGCTGAACTCAGCTTTTTTCCAGAAACCTGTTGACTTTTATCTAATGTACATTGGCCTAGTTAGATGTTGGGCAAAACAATGTGATCTTTCAAGCACTGAGTCTTTCAGGTGTGAGACTTCTGCTCTTGTTATGCTATGTTGCTAAATGTTTCTTGAAGCTAGGCACTGGTAGAAGTGCGTGGTAACTGTTCAGCCTCTGCATAATAACAGGGATATTAAACTAATGTGATTTTTAAGCGCATAGGTTCAATACTTTCTGATAATGGCAACCTTCATTTCCACAGAACTCAATGAGGGCAACAGTTGAATTTCAAGAAAACAGTCCTTCCCTCTCTCCAATTGAAGTGACAGTTGTTCTAGGACAAGAAGACTTGGCAATTAAGGTATCTTGTTGACCAACTACAATATGGGCTAAATGCAATCTTTGACTGCATGTGCTGCAGCAAATTCTATTAGACGAACTTGCCTGTTCTGTGACAAGACCAAAGATACTAAGCGTAAGCTTTCTGTGATAGCCTACATCTAGAGCAATTACCTAACTGGAAAATAATATGCTGTGAAACAATAGCACTTATTACGGCTGGAAGGTTTTGTTTAAATACCAGCACTTTAAATACCAGTTTTAGTACATGATCATAGTTAACTTTATTTTCTTTTAAATCAGATCTCTGACAGAGGAGGTGGTGTTCCAGTAAGGAAAATTGAGCAGCTGTTCAGCTACATGTATTCCACAGCACCAAGGCCAAGGACAGATGATAGTCGAAATACTCCTCTTGTAAGATAAATTTTCATGCTCATGTTGCTAATAAGGTTACCATAAGTATTGGGCAGATTGATAGTGTTTCATTATTTGTTATTAACCTATGTCCACCCTACTGCTCTGTAGGTTATACAAAGACTGAGTGTTATAGATAAGCAAATCTATTTTATAGTGTTAATTTTTATTGAACAAAATGTGCTTTTAAAGGTATAAACAGAAAAATAGTCCAACCTGAATCTGTTTTTATTTTCTTCTGCTCCACTGGCAGTGGTTTACTTGCTCTTCACTCCCACTCAGTCATTGAACTTACTAGTAATACTATATTCACAGAGGCAAGCACAACTGGAATAGGCTTAGGGTGTAGTTATCTGCTAGTAGCAAACTACTAACCAAGCTGTACTAGTGAAAACTGGGCAGGGAAAATTCAGAAATGTAATGCATAAGAGTAACACCAGTATGTATGCCTTTCTGCCTCCATGGAGATTCTTTTTAAATGGTCAATTTCCATGTGAAACTGATTAGAGATCTCCTTTCTTTTAAGTGAAGTGCTTTCTAACAGTCTAAAGTCTCTGAACATTTTCCAGCTATTTATTTTTAAGTTGTAAGAGCTAGTAAAAAATTTAATTTTCTGTTGTACTTTCTTTTTAGGCTGGCTTTGGATATGGTTTGCCAATTTCTCGTCTATATGCTAAATACTTTCAAGGAGACCTAAATCTCTATTCCATATGTGGCTACGGAACAGATGCTATTATCTACTTGAAGGTATATTTTCATTTTGGTTAAGTAAAATAAATGCTGATAACTACCATTAATGCAGTGAGGTTACTACTTCAGTATCATCTCAATATAAATGACTTATCTGCTTATGAGTTTAAAAAAAAAAAAGCATTTCATTTTTTACTAAGAAATGCCAGTAAGCTTTCTAAACTGGTCCTTAGAAGTAAAAAAAAAAAAAAAAAAAGTAACTTTGCTGTAACTAGTCCACTTGTATAACTACTGATTAGAGCTTTAAATCAAATTTGGGGGGGTTCCCTGTTAGGTAGATTGGATGTCTACTGATTCATGGAATACAAAGTAACAGGGGAAAGTGCGGTAACAGAAATGGAAAGATGTGAGCAACGGATTTTCTGTTTTCTTTACTGTGCTTTTTTCACTCTGACAAGAAGACTCTTTCAGGAATAGTTGTATAGACTTTCTAGCTTTCTAGTACCTTATACTATTCAACATCTGCCATATTGCCCATATATGGGATTCAGATATTAGTAATCTTGAATAATAGTCTAGCATATAACATGCACTGCTGTTCTTGTAAGTAACCTGGAAAAAAGTACTACATTCTTTTCTTATTTTTGTGCTTACTCATGGGGGGAAACTTGCTTTGAATTTCTTCTAATAAACTAAAAATGTAGTTCTAAGTACACTGATGTACAACTAGAAAAGCAGTGCAAAAGGAAGACTGTTCAACTAGATACATGTTGCATTTTTATCTAATATTCCTTGTAAATATGAAATAAGCTTTTAGCTGCAGAATATGGAAGTAGGAAGGGATCACATTTTGAAGTTTCTCTGTACTTCTGTAAATTAAAGTTCTTTTCCACTGCTTTCAGGATTATCTTGAAAATGGGTTACAGAATACCTTTTAAGGCCTATAAAAATGCATAACCATGATTTGATGTTACTGCATCTGTCCTGCCAAATTACCCATAGCAAACTTTAGCATCTATTATGGAAACAGTTATTTATAACTTTATATTTTGTGTTGTCACTGACTTAACACTTGAGGTGTACTGTGTGAATTCTTGTAAAGTGATATTATTAAGAGGTAAAAACTGAGTAACTTTTCTCCTTTTTGGTTTTAGGCCCTATCAACAGAATCGGTAGAAAAACTCCCAGTCTTTAACAAATCTGCTTCTAAGCATTACCAAGCTACCTCAGAGGCGGATGACTGGTGCGTTCCAAGTAGAGGCACAAAGCAGAGTGCAGCTCTCTGAAGGGAAATTGGTATCCAAGGCACCCAAGGGGATCAAGCTGGCTTCTCAAAGACTAGTGTTTGGAAGTACTTATCTACCTCCAAACAGGCAAATTCTTCAGCTTTGGGACTGGCAGAAGAGAAAGAAAGGACGTTATAGCCTAGGTTGTATGGATTAAATGTGAAATGCTGCTGTGGACTTCAGGCTGAAGAAAATAGAAGTACATATGTCTTTTAAGAAGAGGTGTGTGTATAGAGGAAATTCAGGCTATTTTTCTTGTGATCAAAGATTTGATGTGGTAGAAGTGTGCAATTTGAGTCCTGTCTAATGCTTGAATTCTGGATACTGATAAATATCAGTTGAGCTGGTATATATTTTTCTCCTAGAACAGATATCAGCAGTTCATCTTATTACAGAACTCCTCAGGGTAGATAGGTGCACCTGTACTTTATAGCTGTATTTATAACATTTGGAAAATATCCACTTACCTTGCTACAAGACTGCCATGTTATAAAAAGCATCCAAATAGAGCCTGACTGGGAAAGAGGGGGCAAGCCCTTGCCAGGTAGGGAGAAAGTGTTTTCCATGTGTAAGGAAGTCCCACTCTAACAAAAGAAGCATCCTGTATTCCAGTAATAATTCTTATGTGATGCCTTGCTCAGGGTTACTTTTTAAAAATATATATAAATTTAAGTTTTTCATGGAAAAGCTAGTGAAATAAGGCTCCTGTGCATAAGGTAACTAAGAAGGAAATCAGGATATTTTAGGGAAGAAATGGAAAGCCACATGGTTTTTAACAGCCATAGGGTTAGCCTACATCTAGCGTGTATCTCAGTACTCTGGAAAACATGTGCCAAGTAGGTTAGGATTTTCCAAGAACTGAAGTAAGACATGCAAGTTGAACTGAAAGGTTTTGGTGATTTGTTATGCAAGCATGATATGGGGGAAATGGTATATTTAAAATGTTGTCCTATGACTCCTTTTTGTCATGGTGTTAGATGACTAGTGGGCTCAGTACACAAAACCAAAATCTGCCTACTACCATCTTTGCCAAATATATATTGGACCACTCTATCTGGACATACATGGAGATTCTGTACCTTGAGAGCTATGATGAGCACAGAAGGTCTGTTTGAAAGGTTTTCAGGAGGTGTGGTGTTGGAGTAGAATGTTATTCTAAGAACTGTTCATTGTAATTGGAGAGGCTTAGGAAACGAGAGGATTTAAAATATCACCAGCACTGAAAACTATAGAATAATTTTTATGAACAGCAAAATGGGGAATTGCTACAGGAACAGTGCCAGTGGGAGAGAGCTGTTGGGAAAATATTCCATTCTCAATAAGCTTTTCCCTTTCCCATCTTTGTGGGTTTTTTTCCCCCTTCCTTGTAAGCAAGATGAACTTAATGACATAACAGAAATTAAACTAATGGAAATTGCCCAACTGGACAGCCAAAGTTCATTGGGGCTGTATAATACTAGAATTTTCATTGACTGATCAGCATCATTATCTTAAGTATATATGATCCTTGGAAAAAGTTGCAAATACAGTATGTAAAGCAACCTGCTCAGTTGTATGACTGTTTTCTAAAGCAGATCTGTATTTGTTGGGCAATAAGCCACTCCATATTCTACTGTGAATGTCAACTGCATTTTTTAATAGTAAGAAAGCTAGAACTAACTTTGTGTTCTAAAAGTTTTTGGTTGGGGTAGATTTCTCAATGGAAAATAGTATTCTGTTATGGTAAATTTATTTCAAAAACTAAACTTAGAGGTGTTGGTGATAATTACTGAGCATAATGACTTGAGTACTGCATTGGGGCCACTCTTATCCCAGTGAATAAGCTGCAGTCAGCAAAGGTCACCAGTTCAGGTATATTTTAGCTCAGCTTATTGAATGAAATGGATAACAAAACTGAAATACCTTTGTCTAGAAGATACAGGTGTCAGAAAGTTGCTTTCACTGCCATAATATACTTGAATACTTTGACCTTGTATTGAATATAAGGTCACAAAAATATGCCTAGATAGTTATTGTCAAGTAAACACAAATACTGTCTGCACCCAGGAATGCTTGAATGTGAGTTATGATCTCATGAAATACTGTATATCTGTAGCATAGCTGCAGCTACTCCAGGTTGGAGCTGTAACTTTTATTTTAAAGCGGCCAAAGCACATGGGTGCTGTAAACAAATGTCTGTAATAGTGCTTGCAAATAGAAGCTTTCTGGATAAGTATAATTTTGAAGTTGTAAATGCAGAACACATTCACAATGCAGATGGATGTATGTAGCACTTAAAAGAACTCATGTGGAATCTCTTTAGTATTAGAAAATACTTAAGGGCTATTGACCTAGATAAAATGATATCTTTTTCAACACTTACTGAATCTTTATTCCTGAAAATAGAGTTGTAGTTTTAAGTCTCTTACTGGTTTGTAGATATTTAAATAATTTTATAATAAAATCTTCTTAATGGTTGTCTAGTATCTTTTTTTTTCTTTTAAGTCTACTGCAAGCATGGGCTTTAAGTATTAATCAAATGGAGTTCAACAAATCACCTTTCATACTGTGTCAAGTAGATGTAGCAAGGGAGAGGAACAGAGAAGCAATGGTCTACTCACGCTTGCGTTGGGTTTGTTGAGGGTCTACTTAGTAGGTAAAAATCTGTATGTCTTAAACTTGAATTTAAACTTGAAAGTTTGATTTCTGCAACCTGCTTTTAAAAGATGAAGTCATAGATGTTCACCATCCCTGGCTATAATTTCTCTTTTTTTAGTCCTTTATTTTCCAGACCTTCTAAGGCATTGTGAAATCCAATGCTAGGAACCCAGATGAAAGATCTAAATGCAATTCTCAAACTTTTCTAACTGTATACTATCAAAGAGAAGACATTGTGGCCTTTAGCATGAGGGAGGTGGGGGTAGGGTTTTTGGTGGGGGGAAGGTCTTTTTTGGTTGGAGGGGAGGGGTTTTAGTAGGTAATTTTTGATGTTGCTAATCTTTCTCATGGTGCTCACTTGTTTCGGGCTCTCCCAAACATTAAAAATAGCTTGTAATTAGGAGCAAAGCAGGATTCAGGAAGTATTTAAGGGGAGGTAGGGTCTGAGCAACTAGTTTCAATGGGTTTCTTTGAACAGTCCTCTTCTGCTAAAAGCTTCAATGACAAAATTACATGGACCCTTATCTTTTCTGTGATGAGCTTGTATCAGTGAGAGGAATTCATTGCCTTTCATGCAGCATCCTAAAAAGGGGATAGGGTGCAGGAGGATGATTGTCCACATGTCAGAGTCACTCTGCTAAAATTAATGATCTGGCTTATGATGTGAGAAGCATGCAGAGCTTGACCGTAGTTGTTTTACCAAGCTATTAAGTAACAGCTCAAAACCTGATCCCAATGTTCAGAAGTTTCAAGAGGCATCAAATATAACACAAGTGATGTAGTTTCTGGTTACTAAGAAATCTGCATCTAAGAAAAGTGGCTTAAGCCTCAATTTCGTCACCAAGAAAACTTTTTGTTTCAGGTTTAGTGGCACAAAGCTGAAGGGCAAACACTGTGCTTAGTGACTTGCTTAAGCAATTCTTTTTAATGCAATTGTCATATTGATCTATTTCTATCTGTATTGCACTTGATTTTGACTCCTAACAGTTGGTTTGCCCAACCTGATTGTTTTGATCAGATAACACATATTTAACAATTAATTTCACAAACCTTTAGCGTCCAAAAATGCAGCCTGCCCCTGCAGAGTCCTAGCTGCAGAATAGGGATAGACAAGTCGTCTTGAAGTTTTGAAGGGGAAACAAACATCTTGTATAACATAAATCAGTGGCAGTCCCAAAATGAGTGGTTTCAGAGGCCAAGTTGGTAAGTGGACTTTGTCATCACCCATGGTTACTGCTGTGCAACTGCTGTGGAAAGGATCGAAATGTTTTACTGCCAAGGGGAGATTCTTGACAACGTGCACTGAATTTAATCATCCAAACTTCCAGTGGGATTCAGCCTTTAACTTCTTCCATATGCTAAAAAAAAAAAAGTCTCTGTTTCAGCTCTGGAACAATAGGACAACTGGCTTTTAATAGCTAGTTTGAAATAGAACTATGGTTATTGGGCAGAACAGACTGTGCCATAATAAAACAGTCCTGTACAAGTGGTGCTTTAACAGACTTGTGTTTTCCCAGGAATATACTGCATTTCCCTGAATTTTAAAAAGACAGTGTAACTGCAAATGTGCCTATGAGTGTTTTACCTGAAAGTCAAGAGGTGAAAAATAGCTGAGCTCTGGGTGTCTAGCAGTAAATCTACAGCTTACAGCTTTGTGTGTCCCCTTCTTACATGTTTTTTTCACCTGTAATGCCAGCGAAGCAGATCAGATGGTGAGAACTTTAAGCATTTTGGAATTACGGAAATGTACCACCCTGACATACATCAGTGCAGGTGTGCTGGGAGAAACAACCCACACCTTAACTGCACCAGGGACTTTAGTAAAAGAGAAGAAAAAGAAGTGACAGTTTTGTTTCCCCCATCCACCCTTACTGTGTTGCTGACCCTTGAGACAGGACTAGCATATTTCCCCTCAGTTTTTCCAGACAGAAATACATATACATGTGCTGTATACTGCAGCCGTGGCAGGTTCAGGAGATGCACGCAGTGCGGGCGTGAGCCAGGCACGCTGCGGATGTGGCAGCGGACTCTTTCTGCAGCATGCGGGCAGAGTCTTCCATGAACCAGGTGAGCATGTGGCCCCAGCAGGTAATGCGCGGTCTCCCCCACAGTATGCTGCTCTCAGGCTGTTAGTTCCAGCCAACCTCCTGCTGTCCAGAAGGCTCCAGAAGTTGTAATTATTTTTTCTTCCTCCACATAAACTCATTGAGTGGAAGAGGCAGTGCACCAAACTCCCGATTCAGCAAAGCTCCGGAGGTACTGTGATTGGCTTTCTTTTAGCACGTCAGAGGTTCACTGAAATCAGCAGATTTACTCATGGCTGGAAGACATTCTGGTTTCACGGAAGATAAGCAGATGTTGCACTTCCCCCCTTTACCCCCGATCTGGACCTTACAAAGGTTCCTGAAGTCAACAGAAACCACACCAAAGCATCCAATGTTTTCTCTTCCAGATCGTTAACTAAAATGCTTACACTGATTTTGTTACTAGTGC
Source organism: Anseranas semipalmata (assembly GCA_013399115.1). Lineage (NCBI taxonomy): Eukaryota > Metazoa > Chordata > Aves > Anseriformes > Anseranatidae > Anseranas > Anseranas semipalmata. Next base: position 1,122,051 of record VXAA01006626.1, read on the forward strand.
CTTGGGCACACCTCCAAATTAATCTCTCTGGCGCCTGATAAGAGCTTGTTCCGTTATCATCTCTTTCCCATCGCTTAACCAAGCTTTCAAATACACCAGACTTTGCCCTTAGTGTGTGATAACGTCCTTCCCATAGCGTTATTACAAAATAAGCTTTGATACCTTTGATAAGAAACACTACAGACTGGAAAAACAATTTTTTTCCCTTACAGTAGTGATAATGACTTGAGTAATCAGATCATAGCCCTCAATACCTCCCTGCCATTAAATCCTTAAGTAGTTTTGGCAAACAGAAGGTAGAAGTTGGCAGTTTGTCATTTCTTGGCTTATCTAATTTGGGGGTGGGTGGGAAAGGGGGGGTTGCATTGTGAAGAGGAGTGAGCGCTTTTCTGTTTATGTCTTTGATTTTGCATTCCCTAGAAGCTGGCAACACAATTTTAAATGCCTGTATCCCGATCCTGTATTACAGGACCTAACGTGTCTTTTCACGTCTGTGCTGGCACGCACATTCAAGACAGAATGACTTAGCACCTGGCCAGATGCTGCTCCTCCTTTCAGACAACAGAGAGTGAGCAGGACACCCTGCCAACGCTGCGGCAGGCAGTCTTGATCTTCACTCACCTTATAGCGAGGAAGGGACAGAAAATCCCTGCAGGGAGTCTGAAGTCTTCCCTGCTATCTCAAATGTTGGATGGCATAACAAGAGGCTAGAATATAATCCTATGTTTTTGGAATATTCTCACGCCTCTTAATGTAATTTTTTTATATAAGTAGAAAAATATGTATAAGTTATCAGGAGCTGCTTCTCATCACCTCTCCTATATATTCCTTAAACAAACAAAAAGCAAACAAACAAACAAACAAAAGCCTGAACAGAGTGCAACAAATGGCCCCATGTAGATTTCTCTGTGCCCCCCTCTGCTCTGCAGTTCCTAGCAGGAAGAGACGAGAAAAGAAAGGACCTACTTGATTTCCTGCTGTGGGAGGGGGAGCCCCTTCAGTAACAAGCCTCACACTGCCTTCCTGGAGTCCAGCCAAAAACCCAGACAAACTTGTGCAGTTGGGAAATACAGCAAGAGGAGTAACCACCCTTCCCACTGTTCAGGGCTGCAGAGCATCCTCATGGAGCTGAGAAAGAGTTTGTAGTTTAGGACTGCCAATTTAAATTATGTCAATGTGATACATCCAGATATGTCCTGCCTGGGAGGCTCAAATGAGCAAAGCCAGTAAAAAAAGTATTGTTTCCATCTTTGTTTCCAAGTTGGGCTTTCTGTGCTGCGTCATCCTAGTTGTCTGGGCCTGGAAATTGAGAACCTTGGCATAGGATTCGGCACACCAGGTACAACATCTTACCACAATACTACGTAAGTGCCTGTATGTATGTGTCTATGTGGGAGTTGGATATCTAAGCTCCCACTCTAGTGACCAGAACTGATATATCCCGAGGACCTCAGCACGCTCTCAGCTCATCCTAAAGCAGACACCTACATTTAGCCAGCTGAATGGCTCCCCTGGCTTCAGTGACAGAGTTCGACTGACTGTGGTGGGACCCTGGATGCCTGAGGCACATGTAGGCACCTGCACTTAGATGGCTTCAGCTGCGAGCTGACTCCCAGCTAATTCAGTTGCCTAAAAATAGACACTCGATGCTATGTGAGAAGGTCTGGTGTATTCTGCCTGTCTCTCATTTGTCACTCCGGAAGAAGAGAGAGCTGCCACAGGTCCTTTGTCACGTCTGCCAGGCCCATGCAAATACCTTGTATGGCCCTGGCTTTCTCAAGTATCAGTGAAAGTGTATGATTAGGTAAATGACTCAAGCCCCCTTACTAATTCTGGGTAGCGGTGGGAGGCTGCAGATACACAGAGTTCAAAACAACATCACCGCTGTCATTGCTGGCCACAGTGGCTAGATAATGGAAAATCCCAGGCAATATTTATCCTGCAGCAGATGCCAGTGGGAGCACTGCAGAGGAACCCCGCAGGCTGCCCGCACAAGCTATGTCAGCCTGCAGCTGCCTCTGTGCAGCTCATCACCACTGCACTGCATTTCCCAGCATCACAGGTCTGCCCGGTTTTGGGTCTGGCTGTGGTGCCACACAACAGCAGAAGACAGTGAGGCTCATCGTGTGGGGCTCTGCACCCCGTGAGGCAGCAATGCAAGCACCTGAGAGCTCTGTCTGAGCTCATACAGCCTGTCGGAGCCATGCTCACTCTGCCTGGGACACCCAATTACTTGCTAACTGGCAGGCCTCTTACAGAAAATTAGGAGTTAACTGTATCTGATACTGATTATTAAACAGCATTAGGCATATCGAGAAATGAGTTGGGTGCTTGTGCTGGTGGCTTTCTCTTTTCTAGCAGCATTGCCATCCATAACACTATGGGTTGATTTTTAACAAATTTACTGGTAAACAGGCTGGAATACCCTGCAGGGATACTTGTCCTTTCCTCCAATCAGTGTAGCATGCAGCTCAATCTGTAAGGTGCGTTGTGAAGGGTATTGGTGACATACAGCCACTCCCCTGCTTACAAAGGGTGTTATTGGAGGAATTCAACCTTCGTGCTGGGGTGGATCAGACGGTTTATGCCACTCTGGACATTAACAGGTATAAACCGTTTCTTCACAGACCATGGGAAGCTGTTTGCTCAGGCATAAAACTTAGTTTTTGTTTTGTTGACGCAGAAGAACTTGTTTGTGCTTAGTTAGAACCTGATATAAAATCGTCCGAACTCACTGGACAACCCTCCCTTGTTTCTAATCAACTTCACCTCAGGTTTTACATAAATACATGATGAAGAAAGCTTCATTTTGAAAATCTGACAAGGGACACTCTTAAGTTTTCCTAATTTTCATTATTTGTGAAGGTGCCCAGAAATTTTCCACTGGTCCAAATCACTTCATGTGCTTTGCCTCTGTGGCCTTGCCCTCCTGTTCCTCTGCTCTTCCTATTCCTGCTCTGGTGCCAGTCTGTGCACACTCTGAGCTTATCCTTTGTAGCTGAATGATGGGAAGAGTGCATGTCACACTTCCAAAAGCTTTTGATGATTTTTCAAGGCCACTGGATGATCAGTTCACTTAAGCAAAAAAAAAAAAAAAAAATCTTATTGCCTTCTGCATATTCTCTTGAATGACAACATCCATGTTAAAACAGACAGAGAAATGGCAAAACTGTTCAATGGAGCACCGCAAATTGTTGCAGGCAGACCTTGGAAATTATATTATAGAGATTAGTATTCAGGGCTGACTGAAAGAGATGTTTTTATCCTTCTCCAAAGAGTTGTCCTTGCCTTCTCCTTTGCTCTGCAGCAGAATGATATTCTCCACCTGAGAGTATTGATGCTAAGGGAGAGGATGTGCCTTGACTTTAAATCTACACCACTGCAGTCAAACAGAGCAGAAAAGAACCACAGATCCTCCCATTTCCTCCCAGGAATGAACACATCCACTGCTATAGGAAATGAGAGTTTGGGGGGGAAGTTCTGTCCTCAACAGCATGTTCTGTCAGATGGGGGTCATTTCATTTCATAAGAACAGAGAGGAGGTTCAAGCAAAGCCGTTGACAATGGAAAGCTAAAATACATGCTCTTCTTTACTTTTTCTTTGAAGTATGTTAACACTGGAAATTTTATTTTATTTTTTTAAGGACAACATTTCTAACAGAATCAAAGTACATTAGTGTACATTATGTTAAGTTTTCACTTATAAAAGTGAATATAAATACAAATATAAACATAAAAGTGAACAAAAAGATAATAGTTTTCAGAAGCAGTTATTCAATTGTTCTAATTTTTATAGAATATAAGCAATATATCAATAGGCTGTCTATAAGCAGATCTGAGAACTTCTGCTGATGTAATTACACTTTCCATAATGAACACTGTTCTCTGTAACATGCTTCTAACATATGCTAAATCTTTATCTTCTCTTTTTCAGGCAGTACAAAGTATAATATAATGGATGATCAACATACTAACCAATGTAAATGATGAACATTAGAGCAGTAATCATTCCTTTCTAGACCTCACACTACACCCACTGAGATCTATGAAAAGCTTCCTGTTGACACCAGTGAACTGTGAACATTGCCGGTCAACGGGGAGACACATACAGTCCTGAAGGTCTCTAGAAGACAAGCAGCATTCTCGTTTTTAACTCCTTCAGAGCATAAGACCAGGGAAGAGGCTGACCTCACGGTGTTACCAGCCATGTGGACTGCAAGATAGCACACGCTGTGCTGGAGGAATTTACCACAGAGTGACACACCTAGGGGGAGAAGAGGAATATGTGACGTACTGTTAGACATTCAAGATACGTTGACCAGAAACATGTGTATGCACAAATGCCCAATTTAAAAGTACTGAGCTGGCTGACGTCTCTTGTTTCATCCTCATCCCCCTAATCCAATGTGGTGCAACGGGTAAACCACTAAACCTTGATCTCCTTGAGCCTTTCTATTCAAGCCAGGTGAGATGAAAAGCCCAGAGCCATGCTGGGAAAGCCAGGGTGCAGAGCCACTGTTGACTCTGAGGTGTAAGCATGTCCCTGTCCGGCAAAACAAGTGGTGTGTCCTTGTGTCCCTGCCACCTCAATAAAGGGGCTTTGCCTGCGCCTGGAGGCAGAAGGACAGGACACAGCACACGGCAGTGACCAGCCACAGCTTGTGCTCATTTCACACAGCTGAGGCTTTTTTAGAAAAAAGGATTAAGAGTGTCCAAAACGCAAACAATGTGAGGGCCTGCTTCAAAAAGGCTAGAAGATTATTCCAGCTGTTTGGGGCTGGGAGCCTAAAAAAGCTAAGTGTGCCTCCCATAGTCAGTGTAGCTCCAGACGCTTGGAAGTGAATGGGCTGGTTTAAGCAGAGAGCGGATTTGCAGCCAGTGCTAGATAAAAGGACACAGAACAGCACTGTAAATAAGGAGAGAATGATTATAAACCTTAAAAATAACCTTCAGGAAACGTGTGGCTGCAGTTCAGCTGCTGGCTCCTTTGTTCTGCTTACAGCTTTACATCATTTTTTTTTTTTTTTCAACTTTTCTTGTTTCCAGGACAAACACTGGGTACATAGGGGCCGCAGGAGGCAGCGGTGCCTCTCTTGGCATTGCTCTCATATTCGGTGGAGTGAGAAGAAGCGAAACGGCGGGGACAGCGTGTTCCCTGCCGGCTGCTCCGGGGACTTGAAAACATGTTTGTGTCAAGTCAGCAAGAGGCCGCCCGGGCGGTCACGCCACCTCCCTCTCTTCCTCCCTCCCTCCCTCTCAAGGCTGCTTGAAGGAGCAGCGTCAAAGTCCAAGCCCACGTTCGAGGCTGTTCCAGGTGCTGTCGGCAGTTTGCTCCTGCCTGCGTGGAGCCAATGGCCCCAGTCTGGCCAGTACACCCAGCTCACCTGAAAATGAGCCAGGACTGCCCCAAGTCCAAAAGGGCAGCTTGAGTGGGTGCCAGCCACCAGGCAGGATGTGGTGCCATTTAATAGCAAACCCAGCAGCACGGGCAGGTGACACTGGCTAATGTGTCCCTGTCAGCTAAAAAAGGAGTCTTCCTCCTGGTCATCTCCAGCCAGGAGGAAACCTGTGGCAAAGCCCATGAGAGCCTGGAAGAGGGACGAGGACGTTAAGAGGACACAGGGTGCGCAGCTCAGTGGCTGGCCGGGCAGGGCCGGGTACGGCCTACAGCATGGGGACGTGCGTGGGTGCGGCACGAGAGGGGACAGGGACGGCCAGGTGTCGGCACAGTTTCAGACAGCTGGAAAAGGAAGAAAGAAGAGAGCTGCCTGCCCCCCAAAATCTATCCACCTGCCCTATAAGCAAGGGACGTTTGGCTGAAGATCCTTTGTTTTAATGGGTAAATGGGGCCCTGTGGGTTAGGAAATCCAGGCCTGGCACCGGGTGGCACAGGCCTGCAGAACCGCAGAGAGGTGCGGCGGCTCCATGCCCCAGCAGGGCTTCCCACCGCCCTTGCTGGCAGAGGGAGCAGTGATGGAGGAGCAGTGGGGATCAGGCACCATCCCATGTCAGGGGCTTTGAAAATTACACCGTGCATAGGCCTATCCATTTTCTTCACAGAGCAAAACAGAAAAACACTGTTAAACTCATATTAAAAGTATGAGCTCTGGGAGGCTGCATGCTGCCACAGGGAATGCAGGCTGAAAGTCACAAGTTCCAAATGTCACACCCAAATGTGCAGGAGCTAACACATCCAGGGAGGGGGTGGCACACCTTTCTCTCCCATCTGCACCCTCAAGGAAATTCAGCTCCTGCACACTGGAGCACAGAGTCAGAAAAACATTGAAATAATACGTAGATTTTGTCTTAAACAGCAGGACTCAGAAGACCTAAATGTTCCCGTGCTAAACCCTCCAAACAATTTCTAAACTAATCCAGCAAAAATAATAAAGCAATTGGCTCTCAGCTTTATACTGGAATGCTGCACGACGTGCAGGTCACACTGGGTCTGGTTGCATTACATACCTTTAAGACGGGGACAATGCTGTAGCACATAACGTACTCCATCTACCCAACAGCTGCAAATTACACAATCAGTGTCCTGACATATGCACAAACACATGTAAATATAAAAGTTTACTATGTTTCTTTCCAGCTGGTCAAAATTTCTTTAGTTTAGAGAAGTTTGACTTTGTTCATGTTTCATTACAGTCTGTGTGTGCATGTGCCTGTGTAATTCATTTCAGATTATTTTAACTATACCTTCACTGTACCAAAAAACTGCCCCAAATGAAAGCTACCAAAAAAAAAAACAAAACAAAACAAAACAAAAAAACCACTATAGGGTGAGAGTAGCTACAATCACTGAAATTCTGTAGATTTATAGTACAGGGAAGGGCAGGGCTATGGGAGAAATGGACCCGGATGACAGACTGGGACCCAGATTTCCAGCAAAGTGTAAATCGGAGCTGCTGGCACCGAGAGGTTTACTCACCACTGACACAGGCAGACAGCGTACCCTTGAGTTCACGGGAGCCATGCACATTTGGAAACAACAGGAGTGACTCACAAAAGGGTTGACTCAGCTTTGGTAGGTAGATGTAATTCAATGGGCTTCGCTGCAGCTGGGTCTGTAAGGGTCAGTTTTGCTCTGCATGGATGTTAAAATACCTATGTTGCTTTCTGTCAGGAAACAGCTTTGCCCTGACCACGGTGTCATTTCCTTGCCTGGGCTATCCAGCGTGCTGTGTGCTTGTAGCCTGCCAAGGCACTGCCCTGCCCTTCAGCAGCACCTGCATTTTTGTACTGCATGAACCAGTGCCCGTGTATTTATAGGTCACACAATTCTGTTCCCTCTTTTAAAGAGCATTATTCTGAAGTAGACTTTCTGCAAGTGTCGCTACTCTTTTGTTCCTGTGTGTTTTTCCTCAGATCTTAAGAGTTATTTATTCTTGGTCCCTGACCAACTGGTGTTTTTTTGTGGGGTTATCAGGAACAGGTAAAGGTCCCTTTTCTTGACCAAACTTGTCTGCATTCAACACCGCCTCCCAAAAAATAGTCAGCAAGCTTATTGCTGTACTCAGGCATTGCAGTTCCCCCTTGATATTTACTATTGACATAATCTAACTCAATGCTAATTGCAGTACAAATAGCCTAAGCAGCCATATCCATTACACTGATACAAGGCTGAAATGCAGAGGTATTCTGGCACTAAGCAAAAGGCTAATGTCAGCATCGCTAGCCAGCCCTTACTGCAAATGACAGAACACAACAGTTCACCGGGGTGTAAAAATCATCATGTGCCCTGCTGCCCTTGTTTCAAATGCCTTAATTGTAATTTAGCAGCATTTCCTAGGGTGCCTGTGTGATGTAAAGGGCTAAGAAAATGTTAACTGTGTATTAAAATCAAACAGGTCATTGGAATGCATAATGTACGTAGTCACCTTTCCACTTCACGTGTTATGAAGCTTAAGACGCATTTGGAGAAATAGTCAGAAACAAATTTCTGAGCAGCCAACCAATTTCATCTGACAGCTGCTGTATATAGCAATCTTTTCTGACCCACTCATCTGCTGTACCAGAAGTCCCTGCCGTTCTTCAAATAGAGACCGTGGTAGATCTTTCCACTACTTTAATATAATTCTTAGGGAGGTTAAGGTGTCAGACGCTAGCTAGGCTTTGGCATCTCTGCTAATAGCATGTTCTGCACTGTCATTTAGTAGAAGAGCAAACCCTAGGGAGTAGAAGGAAATGCTACTTCCATATCCTGAAAGTAAATGGAAATATTGCTGTGTCCAACCCATCTGTATCTTGCAGCATTTCAGAAAAGCAGCAGCAGCCCATCAAGAGCCCTGCAAATCTTCCAGCACGCTGAAAAGCTAGCATGCCTCTTTGGCTTCTACAAGTTTAATAAAGGTATATAATAGCATAGGCCACCCCAGACTGTTTCAATCTTCCTTCCAATCTTAAAGACTGAACTCTTGTATGTTTAATTTACAGGCATTTATCCCATGGGCAAAATGTGATGCCAAAAGTCTTAGAGCATTTTGAAAGGACTTTCCTAAAATATGAATGAGCTGAGCCTCTGTGATCATTTTAATTGGTCCAGCGGTGCTTGCAGCTAAAAGTAAAGCTGCCGCCTTTCATGGCAGACCAGACCTTTTCCCCTACCCCCTAAAATTTGTGTCCCTTACATTTTATAAAAACAGTTGTCAGTCTCATTCTGCTTGGGATATATATAAAAATTCATGATCACAACAATTAACTTGATTCTGTCAAAACTGGTGTATAGACTGTAACATACTGTCCTATGGAAAGAAGAGAAGTGCTCTTTCAAGATGGTAAGTGGTTTTGAATGAATAAAATTTCAGTGATGCTAAAACACTTATGGGAATTTATTGGTTTCAGCCCTGATACTCTGACTTGGGTTGAAAAACTCTGCTCTGAATCAGAGCAAAGATTTGACTTGGATCTTTCTCTGTCTTCTCACACATGAATGTGTACACATACCAATGCACATGCAGACCTATGCAGAGTCCGCTCTCTTGTAGTCGGGAGTTTTGGTCCCAAACCGTTCAAGATGGTTCAGGCATCATCATCATCCTCTGCACAGCCCTAGTGACCAGGCCATATAAGAGCATCAGAAAGGGTGCAAGCAGCCCATCCCCTTCCCCTGCTGGCTTTTCAAGTGCTAAGGGCAGAAAGATTGAGGTCCTGCCTGCCTGCACCGTGTGGCCCCAGGGCCCTATATTTATGGACTGGGCTTTGAACCTTTTCCTCTTTATAATCCGAACTCATCTTAGAGCAGTTCATTGAGAGAGGAGCGAGGGATGTGGAACTAGCACCCCTTGTGCTGAAGGTCCCAAGGCAGAGTATTGCTGCCGTTCAGCCAAACAATAGACTCTTATCAGGTAGCTTGTGTCTGGAGGAGGGGTTGGTGACGCTGACTGTTGTGTATTGTCTTAAAGTACTAGTAATGAACACATTAACAAAACATGTCATGCTCTAGGACCACTCTGTATGCAGACAGTTGTTGATACTCATTCAAAGTCACCTTTGCAGAGAGAAAACCTACTTGCTGTATCTCTAAACCTTGTGCAACCTGTAAGGTCTTGATAGCTCTGCACACAGTAGGAGGCAACAGAGAAAATAACTTTCCCCATCATCTACCAGCAACACTGGAAACCTAGCCTATCTCAAGGGTGAATGGTTGGCTGGAGGCCGAGCAGGAGCTGGTCAAGACGTGCTGCTTCTTTTTCCAATGTCCTAAGTTGCCACTTTGCGGTCTCTGGCTCCTCTTCTTGGCTTGAGGCTGGCATGACTAGCAGCAGCGCTGTAGAGCTGACCAGGCCATGCTGTTTGGGGCTCATTGTCCTAGTATTTAAAGGCTGACCAAATATGAATAGATGTTTAAAGATTTTGAAGGAAAACACAGTCCTGAACAGTGTTAGATTGAGTTTGACTTTAGTTTCACCTGCATGCTCTCTCCATGGATAAATCAGTGGGGTTTTGAGTCAAGCTGGATCCAATCAGAATCAGGGTGTAAGTCTGAAATTATTATAAGAGCAATTTACAAAGTGGATGTCCATATTTCCATGAACAGCTGAATTATGGCTCTGCACTGGCCCACAAAAACATGCAGAGTGTCTCTATGTTTGTAGATGGGTGTGGTGGTGTGATACCAGCACTGTTCTAGCTACAAGGGCTGCTGCAGGGAAAGTTAACTCTATCCCAGCCAGACCCAGTACAATGGGATAACAATGTATTTGGCTTAAGAGCATCTCTTCATATGCACCTTTTATAAAGCAAGAGGACTAAAAAGGTAATCTGGTTGTTGTCCATTGACAAGTCATTAAAGCAACTGTAGGAAAAGGTTGCCAATGGGAAAGGACAGTTCATTCTTTATGCCCATATGTGCTTTAAATATTTTAATAGGCTGTGAAATGCAGTGAAAAATTCTCAGATATGGCTACATCTCTACTAAAAAGCAAAATGGCAAAAAACAGTTCATTTCACAGAAGACACCAAACAACCCTGAAACCATTTTTCTGTCATTTGAGGTCATGACTAGGTTCAAACATGCAGCATAGGGGTTGCAAACCAGTATCTCCTTATTTCCACATGCAGCTGTCCAATCTGTTGCTCTTTTGAAAATATAAAAGCATGACCAGGAGTTATATGACAGTATGAAATTTCAAGGAATCTGCACTAAGAGTAATTAGACTGTGCATCCTGTAAATTTAATAAATGATTAGCTTATTTTCAGGTACCCCCATGCCTCACATGGGCAACTCCATCTAGTGCATGGAAATAGAGTACAGTAAAATTAAAAAAGAAAGAAATGTTGAAAGGTAACAAATAATAAGGTTTGCATACTGTTGGTCTTTCTAACTCCAACAACAGAAGCAATTAAAGTACATCAATCAGGTCTTTTTTCCTGCAATAGGGATGTTCTCCAGCATTTTTAACAGCTTGCAAATTCCTATGACTATAATCAGCCTGATCCCACTGTGCTCCCTGTCAGATACCACAATGGCTGTAATCTGGCACCTGCTTGGGTACAAAGCTTGGAAGTGAGGCTGGGTGCCCACAGAATAAAAATTAAGTGTGTTCACTGCAAAGAGGGAGGATCGGAGGGAATTTAGGAACACTGGTGACAGCCTTTTTTCTTCTCTCTCAGCAAGAGGGTCCTCACTACGACAGGTCGAAAAACGCTGCTATTGTTCTGTCTTAAACCTCCCTCTTCCAGATGCAGAATTTCACTTCCAGAAGCAGCCAGCACGGGGATGTCTTCCAAATAAAACCAGCTACCTCCATCCATCTATTCTGGGCTGCCCAGCTTGCCCCACTGTCAGACTGTTCAGAAAGCAACAAACATTTTCTTGCCCTGTTCGGTTTGCAAGTCCTCTTCCCCATTCCTGACTTACATAGATACATTGCCTAGAAAAGCACTGGCTTTAGACAGCTGATCTTTCTCAGTCTTTCAAAATTCACTTTAGAAATCTTTCATCATTTTAGTAAAGTCCAAGACCTATATTACAACTTTATTCATATCAGGAGGCATTTTCTCATGGTCTGTGCTGTCTTTGAAGTACTTTGTTAGGACTGGAAACAGCTAAATAACTATCTACATTGCTTTCTAGCTTAAACATAAATAGACCCATGAACTAGGATTCAGCATATAAGCTTTGATTCATGAAAACTGAGATGAAAATAAAGCAATTCAGAAAAGGGCTTGTTTAAAAATATCGGGCTACATTAGAACTAAGTTTTATCTCAGGAATCAAAAGGATGGGCTTGACTGTAGGACAGCTTTTGATACTGATATAACACTTGTTAGGCCTGTTACTACTAATAAGAACACTTAGCACTGTGCTTTCTGCCAGCAAAGTGATTTATAGCACTAAATAATCCGTACATTTCTTCAAGTGCTGTTATTGCCACTTTGCAAGACACAGAGGCACTGAACAGCTTGGCCTTTCCTGTGTGGCTGGGAAGAGTATAGCGTGCTGTGGGCTCTCTTGCAAAGAGGTAATAATAATGATAAGGAACTAAAGCATCACTGTCAGAGATGCAGTGAGAAGTCAGGAGTTACTGGCTCCTGATGGTGGGCTCAGCTCACCTCCCTTTTATCAGAGCCCAAAGTCTAAAAGGGAAACAACCCAAATGGATTGCATCAAACTGAAAAAAAAAAAAAAAAAAAAAAAGAGATAGAGAGAGAATAAAAATGGGTTTTATCTGTAGGTCAAATCACACACTTGTCCCTGCTGCAGGATACCTAGCATGTGCCCTGCATCTCACCCCCCCGAGCAGGAGACGACAGCTCAGCCAGGAGCAGCCATTTCCAGCCGAGCAGGGAACCAGCACTGGCAGGTCCAAAAGCACCGAGCAGCTGGCAGGTCTGTAACAGCCTGGCCAACACCTCTTCATCATGGAAACACCCTTCAGTTAAGGTGGGATTCTTCTCACCTGTGCTTAGCTGCCAAAAATGTGGTATGTAGTCCATGGTAATAGGCTAGGATCCTTTGGCATTCAGTGGACAGAAATGTTCATGTTTTTCACATATCCCACCCAACACCATCCTGAGGGATGTGTGTGTGTAAGCACAGCTGTGCGGCTTACATGGATAAGTCCAGTCCGTCTGCCTTTCTCAACACCAGGATGTGAATTTAATGTAGGTCACAGTGAGAGTGGAAACAGAGACAGCATCTGCTAAAAGCTACCCAGGCATAAACATGAATACACAGAAATTTCTGCACTGCAGATTTTGATCATGTTCCCATACTACGACTGATAATGGAAAAAAATCTTACAATTAAAAAGGATATTATTATGACAAAGCTTTATAAGGTACAGACAGGTGTAGTGAAGAATGAACTAACACTGAATTCAGAATAAATCCGTAGGAAACTACTGAAATCCTGTCTGTGGTCATGATTCAAAGCAGTTCGCCCATTTCTTTCTGGGAAAGCATTTCTGTGACTAATGAATATACTACTTTTTGACAGTAGCCTTTCTTTTACTCCTAAAATGACAGCTGAAGAAAATTACAGTGAAAGAGTACCAAAGGTTGCTCAGATTGAATCTAATGATATCTAGCAGGCAGTGGAATAAATACCGAAAGAAATGGAAGCATCATTGACAGGGTCATTTCAGCTAGGCTGAACAAAGCATCCGAGTACACATTCCTGTGTCTGTTCGGAGGGGGCCTTTCCAGCTCTCGTGCCATGGACTGCATGGAGAGGCAGCGGCTCCGAGAAGGGCCAGTAAATGCCAGGCCAGCTGCTAGCTGGCCCGAGACCGTACCAAAGCGAAGGTCCGCGTGAGCATGGAGCCTGGATCTCCAGCACCACGCAGAGGCGTGCGGGTCTGGGAAGATGCAGGCAACAGCACGGAGCCAGCTCTGCTGCGGCTCAGTAGATTATCCCTTCTGGTTCCAGCAGCAAGTACTTCTTCATGGACAGTGGAATGGAGAGTAAGGGTACTCCTCGGTGGCATCTTTCTGACAGCATCACTCGAATAGCACATCTGCATAAGTGCATGAGTGACCGTGGTGAATTGCTGCACACAGTGAACAAAGAGTCATAGAAATCCTGGTACCGCTGTAAAACAGGAAACAACAAGGGGGAGTTAGGGCACTGAGGCTTCTTTCCTTCCCTCCCAACACGCAGTTCTTAGTAAGGGTAAAAAGCCCATATAGCCGCCCTGTCGCTTTGAGCCACGCACAGCAGTGGGAATTTGGTTTAGCCAAAATTACGCTTGCCTCAAATATTTAGTGTTAAGCTAAAGAACACGATGAAGTCTTTAGGTTGGATATCTTCCACCCACCAGTTTGAAGCAGGGTTTCTGCACTGGCTCCTGTGGCATTAGCCCTGATCTGAAAAGAGCTGCGGCAGCTCAGGGGCAGTGCACGGCCCCCTGATGCTCCCGCGGGGCAGCAGGCAGCGTAACAGGGCCAGAGGTGCTGGTGAGGTAGCTGGGGCTATGAGCGGCGGCGTAGCTTGGGGCTTGCTCGTTGCCCCTATGCCCTCTTAGAATAAATAAAATCACATCCCCACAAGAAGAAAAGCACAGGTATTTACAAATGGTGCTGAAACAAAGGAAGCAAATGGCAAATACAAGCGATTTACATGTGACTTGACCTTACTTCATATTCTTGCTAGTTGACAGAGAAAAAAAATGACCCTTTCAACCAAAAAAATAAAGCAATGGTAGACTTTTCCCAATAGGAATGTTTCAATATTTTAGATTGAAATTTTTGTTTGAAGAAAAAAAGAATTATTTCCCTTCTAACCACATTTGAAGCTCAACAAAGCTTTTTTAGTTATTAATTTTTATTATTATTATTTAGGTGAAAAAGACTTTTAATGTTTTACTTTGTGTTCACCTGAAAAAAAAAAAATATTGTTTTTTCTGGATAAAGCTGACCTGAAAAAAACAGTTAGTCTTGCAGTTCCTCTGGCTATATAACTCTGCATTATAATAAAGATGGTGTTCCCTCAACATCACTGACAATATATAACAGATATTGGCATACTTAACTTCAGTACTGGTTTGAAATTTTTGAAAAACCCTGGTATTAATCAAGAACTAGGTTTAAAATGGAATATTGAGACAATGAAGATTTCTGAAGTAATGGGATAATTATGTCAAAGCATATCCCACAGTTTTGTATTTTGACAACATCTCTTCCTTCTTTGATCTCATTTTTCACTTAAATTCTCCCTTGTATTTGCAGCTAACCAGTCTTACTCACAGAAACTTAACTCATGCAACAGAACCTAAAGATATACAGTCATACCCGTGTAATATGGTACTTTTAAAACAATTGCTGACCTAAAAATATATATAAATACACTCACTGGCAGATCTGAAGAGATGCCAGTCACAGCCAGAATATTTTGCAATTGCTGAGTGCAGGGATATCTGAGCTTCTGCAGCACCCCTGACAGGGAATGCAGCAAAGGATAATGTCACAATGAGTATTTCTCAAAAAAAAAAAAAAAGTCATTTTGAAATCTACAGGTGACACAGAGACCGACTTGTCTTCATTTTACTGAAGGAGCGTAAACTTAAAACTGAGAACTTTTTACCTGACACAGCTGGAAAAGCAATATTTTTATTGGAATTGATTTTTTCTGAGAAACTATATTCAGCTAAACTGCGTGAAAACATTTCACCAAAAAAAAAAAAAAAGTAAAAAATCAGCTTTTGTGTCCAGACTGTTCTGAATTCTCTTATTCTCTCTTCCAAAGATGTGCCACTGTTTAAAGCTACAGCATAACACCAAATATCTCGCATCACTGAAATTCCCACTGTCATCTGAACACCACAGAGCATATTCCTTGACTATTCCTTCAGTGTTTTCAACAGATTTTCATATGGTACCTGCCTAAAAAGAAAAAAAAATGCATTTTTTGGTCAGCTTGTGTCAAGTGACACAAAATGATATTAAATTGAGAAGTCCCAAATCATCTGGTATGCTGTTCTCTTTCAAAAGCATTCTCACTTTTCTGTGGCCAGATATGGATAATAAATAATAAGCTTGGATTTTACTCAATTGCAACTCATTAAGATCTTACCTCAAAGACATCATCAGGTATGGCTGCTTTCCATTTAGATGTTGATTTGATGTGCTCATAGCTATTGACGACAACCTCCACAGCTCTGGGGTGGGAATGACAGGCTTGTAGCACCTGCAGTCAGGACGTATAGAGACCATGAGTACCACTGAGAAGCTGAGGCTAACCTGGCTGCTTGATACTGTGCAAGGACACACAGAGATGGACACATCTCAAGACTTACAACAGGATAAGGCTGGAGCTGGAAAAGACACAAGCCCTGTCTACACTGCTTAGTGCAACCCACAGCAGGAAACACCAGGCTAGCTGCAAGCGGAGCTGTGCACACCCCAGTATAGCACCATACAGAAATACTGGCTCCCCAGTATAGCACCATGCAGAAATACTCTGATCCCACAGCAGCAGAGCTTGCTGACGAGGTGGGGCTTTATCACTTCAATCCAGAGATAAGTCGTTTCTAGCTAAGTTGAGTGTCTTGACACCAGGCGAAGCCACACACAAAGTCCTTGCTCCAGTTCATGCAGCACAGACACGGAAAAAATCCCATCCTATGAATTAAAAGTGCGTTCTTACAGGAAAACTTAAAGGAAGACTAGGAGATAATACAGCTCAGAAGTAAGGCTTCCAAGACACGAGACCCATGATACAACTGCCCTGCCTAATAACTTTAGCTCAGAGGGAAGAAAACAAAGCCTATTGTCACTCACACTCATGGAATAACACTTTGCATTCACACTGTACTATGTCCATTTTTGACCCATAGAGTAGACAGGCTTTCACAAACAGAGCTGCAGAGCATCCCTCTGGGATAAACATCATCCTACGTATTTTACAGATGGGAAATGATAGATTAGAACTGAGCCCCACTCCATGCAACTGGGGAAAGGTGCAGGCAGGAAGAGGGAACCCCAAGCCTGGCTCTCAAATACGCTCTAGAAAAATAAGAGTTATTTTGTTACAGACAGAGTCAGCTCATCCTGGACTCAGGAGGGCAAAACCAAAGGTTTGGTATTTTTCTCAAAGGTTCTGGTTGCTTGGCTTGATGAAATTTTACTTATACAGAGGAGGGGCTGCAAAATTATGCTCAAGAGAAAGGATGAGAAAAAATGAGTCCTGACTACAGCAAGCTTACTTCATTGCCTGATATAAGTCTGCCAGATGCAGTACTCTGGGCTTTGAAGACCTCTAGAAATTCTGTGGGAGGGATTTTGCAGTTATTTTTTTTTATCAGCTATGAGCCCAGGCCCAGAATTTCCCCTTAATTTCTCACATTTCCTGGAAATGAGCCAAAGCTTCACTGAGATCCATTTCCACTTGAATGGATTTGTATTTTTAAAGGTCAGAAGTGACAAACTGAATCATCTCATCTGACCTCTAATCTTTGGTAGAAGCCATGAAATATGCATTTTGTACAACTCAGTTAAATGTATTTGGAGCCAGGTTTGGTGAAGGCACGTAGGCTTTCTGAAATGAGAATGTGAATCAGCTCTGAAAATTTAGGCTTGAACCAGCATTTAGAATTTGGAGTTTCAGGCTGATTAAGAATGGACATGGGATCTGGGACTGGTTTCTGGCATTAGCAATGGTAATTTTGCATCAGGTAAATGATATCAGTCTTAGAACAGGCCATCTCACAGGATTTTGGGCACTCTGGGTCCACAGCTTACAGGACTCTGGCAAATCCTACTACCGCCAAACCCTGAAGTTTGTGTCTCTCACCCCCCTCCTGTTCAAGACATCACCTCTCTCCATATCCCTGCTCTGTACAAAACCATCCTTAACCTTGTGGAATTGCAGAGGATATATCCTGGCTGCTCCGTGATTCAGCAGCAGCTGGTAGCAGATGTCAGGCTGGGCAGCTGGCCGTACAGATGTCACTTTTAAGATATACTGCAGAGGTGCACAGCCATTGACATCCATGATGTTTGCCTCTGCTCCTGCCTCCAGCAGCATATGCAGCAGCACATGATCACAGTTCCAGGCAGCCTTGTGGAGTGGTGATTTGAAATCCTCATCACGAGTGTTCACTTCAGCTTTGTAGTCTAAGAGCATCCGACAGATGAGGTGGTGGTCTGGGCTGTATGTCTGGTCCTTGTGGTGAAGGGCCCAGTAGGCTGCACAGGCCAGGGGAGTCTCCATGTGGGCGTTGAGAGCATCCACCTGCGCTCCTTGTTCCACGTAAAAGGCCACGAGCTCAGGGATACCCAAACGCGCGACAGTGTGCAGAGGGGTCTCCTCATCTTGGTTGTTTGTTTTTATGTTCACATTTGCCCCTGCCAAGGAAAGATGATGGGAAAAAAAATCAAGGCAACAGAATCCTGGTTCAGACAGCTTTCTGCCAGAACCCTGCTACCCAGGGAGATGGTAAGGGTGGGCAACTAGCTTGAACAATGCACATGGAAATGCAAATAGCTAGGGACATGGGTTCTGCATTTCTTAGGCCTCTGGGAAACCCTTAGAAACTTCAAATTCTTGGATCCAGTTTCTGATATTATAGCTTGGCCCTGAGCTGATAGAAGACCTTATCTGAACACTGTTTTGGAGCAGCAGTCAGGTCCAAATCTCTGTGTAAAATGCTTTTTCCTATAAATTAAGAACTGAAGGAAAAAGGACGTCTTTACTCCCATTCCAGAGAATAGCTCTGCTCAAACCTGTGCCCTGAGAATGCTTCCTGCAGCACCTCATTAACTGTAAGCCTGGAAGAAAGGACATTTTATGATGGATCCGTAGATGATATAAAAAAATGTAATAATAAAAAAAAAAACTTAAAGAAAGTCCCCAGCTGAGGGTCTGGATCCTGTTTCCAAGCCGTCAATAGGACTGGTATAACAGCTCGATTTGTGCCGAATTTATATTCCAGCTGAAGCAACAGCACCATCTACTGAGCAGCGAAGGGGAGCTGCGGCAGGACAGACAGACGGACAGGAGCCCGGCCCCTGCCTCGCTGTTTGCGTGGCTTCTGCCAAAACTGACTGGTCTCCTGAGCTCCTGCCTGCTGCGGTGGGACTTCCCGGCTGCCTTGTTCCTTTCCAGCTACGTTTCTTTAGAGCAAATTGCTGGAGGAGTAATACTGAGCACTGCTTATTGGAACAGAACATGTTGGCAAGACGCTGTTCCCCAAAGCAAAGCAGAACTGCAGTATTTACATATGTAGTGTATATATATATATAGCGTGTGTGTGTGTATATATAGGTATATATCAATATAGAGCAGTATAAAACCACACTGGGGCCAGCAGGCTGGAGGGGCAAGGGGCTTCTTCCAGAGAAGGGAGGTGTTGAAGTCAATGACACCAGCCGGGTGGCCAAGGGCTTCTGCTTGAACCCAGGGCCTTAGCAAAGCGTCAATAAAGCATCACGCAAGAGCAAGTGCAAGCTGTGTGGCCACCCCTCCTCTCCAGCCTCACGAAAGCCCTTACATGGCCAAAATTACACTAAAACCGAGATGTGATGACTGAGAGGGAGAAAGAGGAGTCAGAAATTACCTCTGGGCTCAGTGCTAATCCCATTAAGCCACGCTGAGTGTTACTCGCATTACATGTCCATGTCAGCAGCATAAGTCTGGAGGCGGTAAACAAAGCCGGGCACAGTTTTGCCTGGCTGGTGAGCTTCCCAAACCAGAAATGGTTAAACTGCCTTCACCTGAATGACCCAGTGTGACACCACCGAGTGGGAATGGCAGGTGGGAGATGCCTCTGGGAAGCCTTGGTGCAGGGACACAAACAAAACCCTGTCTTCAACTTTTGGGTGGTGCTGCTATGTGTATGTACACAGCTCCCACCTTTTGCTCCAGACTTTGCCCACTTTGGAATCTCTGCGTTTAGTTCACATGGAGATATGAGTTTGCAGAGCGCTTTGGGATGAAGGCTGGCTTGTACAGTGCTATTATTTGTTTGCTGCTGGGTGGGTGGAGAAAGTCTGCAGAATACATCCTTTCATTTGCTGCATTTTGTAAGGGTACATTTGACTTTTAAGCTTTTCCATGGTAGCAAATTCAACTCCTGCTGTCAGGACTGCTTGCTTTGGGCAGGATACAACCGGCAGCATTTATTTTCCTTTCTAACAAACAAAATAATAAGTATCCTTCCAGCAGAAGAAAAGTGATGTGGTTATTCATTTGGGATTTCAGATTGCCTTGCCCACAAATCATACCTGGGCTGGCTCTGCATCTCAAGAAAAGCCTTTAATAACAACACATGTAGCCAAAAAAAAAAAAAAAAAAGAAAGAAAGAAAAAAACAAGAAAAGTGTTTGTATTTGCCATGGCACAGTGTGACAAATGTGGGAATCTGTGTACTTGTAATTTAGGACTCTTGAACTGCCCGGACTTTGCTGTACCCTTTATATCTGTCTTTTACTAAGTCCTGAGTCATCCTCCTTGTGTTAAGGACACAGTGGAAGGAACACTAATATATTTATCCATGAATTATATCTATTCATAGCTTCATTTGTTATAGATGATCAGTCACATAACGTATCTTGCTTCAGGAAAACAAAATCTTACCTAATAGCCTTTTTTCCCTGATCCATATATAGGTGCAAAAGTTCAGCTGCTGACAAATCAAGAAACTGTATGAAAAACTGGACCTGTTTTTTCAGGGCCAAGTCTTAAAATACAAGTGGATGGAAGAATTTATTGAGATCAAGGAAATTTGAGCAAGAAAGACAGGGATAGGGGTTCACTTTCATGTGTAAACTTTTTAACCTAGATGAGGAAGACAGAAATAAAAATAGAAAAGAAGAAACTCTCTCATTCAGAGGAGCTCTTCTGATGAAGGACTGACCGGGCAGTGGGCTGGAGGCACTGAGATTGGAAATGCCCCTGGAGTAAGGGCTGGTGGCCAGGGTGAGGGAAGGTCAGGTGGGGTGAGGAATGAGGACAGGAGAAACTTCAGCTGATCAAAGAGATGGGGAAAAGAAGCCTGAGATGAAGAGGCAAGTCGGTTGTGGATGGAAGGGATAAATATACACTTACTTTGGCATCTTGCCTCCTAAGGAGAACCACAGGTCATGCCCACCATCTCTGGGCATGCCATGAAAGACCCTCCAGAGTTTTACCTTACCTCTCCAAATCAGCTGCTGGGCGCAAGGCATGGAGGTTCGTGTCGTGCAGAAGTGCAAGGGCGCCTGCCCACTCATTGAAAAGCAGTTCAGCTTAGCTCCGTGGTTGCAAAGGATCTTGAGACACTCAACATTTGCTGTTTCACACGCGATGTGGATTGCAGCTTTTCCATTGGGCCGGCAGTTGATTGTAGCTTTGTGATTGAGCAGGACTGAAAGACTCTCCAGATGCCCATACAGGACAGCTAGATGAAGTCCAGTCGCCCAGGATATTTTTAATTTGTAGCTAGGTAGCCAATACCCTGTACAAAATGAAAAAGTGTTACCATCCTTGGCTAAGATTTTCTTTTGGATTATCCACCTACCGAGAATAATTGAGGAGGAGGGAAAGGTTGGAGTTTTGGTTTAATTTACTGTAATTTCACCAGCTAGAGTTTAGTGCACACAAAGTTCTCTCAAACATAACTTCATTTTCATTTGGTACTTCTACTATGTGTGCTGAATAGCCTGTCTTTTAGAGAGATAATTCCTATGTAGATGTACTCTGAAGGCAGCTTTTGTTTTTCTTGTGACCTCTGGAGACTGAATGATAATAATAATAAAAAGGCTTAGAGCATTTGAAATGCCACTAGCTAAAAAATACGGGGGAAATGGTATCGTCAGTCTGCCAACAGCTGAACAAAGGTGGTGTTGGAATAAGAAGGCAGCATTTGCTTAGGCCAGTGACTCAACAGATCGCTTATCCTGCTGTTTCTGCGTGGGAGACCGCAGGATCATGCATGTCAGGAGCTGGATTCAGACTCCTCGTGAAGCACTGCACATGGATGACCCCTGGCAATGTGGCTGCAGCTGTATCACAGACCTTCTGCCAGCTACTGCCCCTGAGGAGCATAGAGTGAGGAGTTTTGATGCTGATGTAAATTCGGTGCAAGAGCCAAAAGGAAGCAGGGACAGTTTAGCATGGAATTTGGCTCCAAAACGTTTAGATTTTTCTCTGAAAATGTCACAGTGTTCTCTCTCTCTCTTTCTCTCTCTCTCTCTCTCTCTTTCTCTCTCTCTTTTTTTTTACTTATAAACAGGTGTAAGACCAAATAACGCTTAAATATTTGTTCCCAAGATAGGACTACATGTTTAATGACTGCACAGAGACAGTCTCTGAAGTGATTACTATAATCATTTGTTTAAAAAAAAAGTAGTACTGTGCAGAAGGACAGGAGAAGTCTGAAACATTTTTCTCCTTTGTTTTTTTAGGTACAGCAGCTGTTTCTTAGCTAGAATGTGCCTATAAAATTTTCTGTGTTTGGTTTATTTATATCTACTTGGACAAATGCCTGGTTAAATACTGTTATCACGTAAAAGACAGAAAAATACTGCAGATGTGTAATGAAGCCAAATTAATTCAGACCTTTATTTTGAATCTTTAGTTTTACGTATTTTTTCCACCTTGATTTCACATGGATACATTTTTTACATTATTCATATGTACCATATTAGACAGGAAGCGAGAGGGAGAGGAAGGAAAGAGGTAAACAGAAACACCTTTTTCATCATATGCCCCCAAACTGGGTGCAAAGTAGGTGGGCTGTATCCCAGAGTCTGTGCATACGGCACAGCAGGTTTCTTGAATTGGCTCCCCATCTGAACTGACATTTGGTGTTCCCCGTTGTAAGTAGCCTGATCCCCCACTGAGCTGGGCCTGAGGGGCTGAAAGTATACAGATGTCAGCCATAAATGATATGTAACAGCAGGACAGTGATCCTTAAAAGCCAAGTTATCCCTTTATATAGCCACAGTTTTCCTGCCGGAGACCACCCTTTACTTCCTTTGCCTGTGCTGCTGCAGGTGGGCCGTGCTCACAGCCACCCTGAAGGAGCATCTCCCGTGTCCTCTGCCCAAACCCACAGACTTCCCTGAGCCCAAAGGCATGGGGACCTGGCACCGAGCAGGAAGTGGACATGAGCTTTCTCTTCAGCTCGCCTGTTTCTTGGGGAGGAAACAAGCAATGGTGCACAAAAGGTCAGTGTCCTGGGCCGCCCTCAGCCTCTTTTGTGAAAGAGGAAGCCCCTCTGCCACCCATGGTGTCTCCTTCCCACTTCATCGCTTAGGGCTGTGGCAGAGCTCAAGCTGTTTGAATGGCAGTGCTTAATTTTTCTCCCCTCTCCCTCCTCAAGGAAATCCTCCTCTCAAATCATGGTTATCTGGGATTAAGAATAAAAGCAAAATTTGTGTGATAGCTGATAGGGTGCCATCTGCCTTTCAGACAAACACAGCAGATATACTACTGTGATTTAGGCCATAGGGTGCATTTATCTCTCTTTCTCCAAAAGAAACAGGCTAATTCTTGCTGCCAAATGATCTACAATTAAAAATCATGTTGTCTCAAACCACAACCAGAATACATTTTAGCCTGCTGAGGGCAGAAGAAAAGATATTTTAAGATACACTCATCACTATGTGGGTTAGTTCAGACACTGTCCCTAAGGGAACTAAGTCATGACTGCATCATCCTCATCCTTATGAAATCAAAAGAACAGCAGCTGTTCATTAAATAAAAGGTAAACACAGAAAAGGAGAAGAGGTGGGATGTTGTCCCTCCTTTATGCCACAGGAAAAAAAAAAAGTGCATTTGCTGTGCTGCTGAGGCGGAGGTGTTTATCCCCATGTGTGCTTAACTTCTGGCAAAAGTTGGTCATTACTGTTTTTTAGATACCCGTGAGGAATCTGTTAGCAAGTAGGTAATGAAGTCTGTTGATTTTACCAGAAAGCAAACTTGTTTCATTGTTTTAAATTGTAAGCTTTTGGGAACTCAGTATCTGGCTGACAGCTGGTTTGGATTTTGTACACGCCATGACAGCCAAGATGTCTTGTCTGGTTGTGGTTTTTTTCCAGATATTTTGATAAACTAGCACATCCTCACTTTCTGTGAGCTTGAAAAATACAGCTCCTCCCATCTAGCAACATTCGAGGTCCACAGGATTTCTTTAGCTCTCCTAAGCTAAGGAGAATTCATTGCACTACTATTGTAAATTGAAAATGGAAGAGACTGAATATTTCGTGTTTCTGAACAGCTTGTTTATGTGATAGGGAACATGCAAGAAATGTTGTATATGGCAGCTAGCCTGCGTGTGTCTATTCTGGGCTTTGCACTTGAATCCTCTGCAAGGAAATGGCAAAGGACCCCTCTTTCTAGAATTCCCTAAAGCTACTGTAGCTGCCTTGGTGGCATGGAGGCTGTGCTGGTCTCTGGCCTGCCCTCCACCAAGCCCTGCAGCACAGCTGATAAGCTCCCCTCCTGCAATGACCGCGGCCATATGAACCTACTGACACTGCTGCCTAGGAGTCAACTTATGCTGTAGCTTTAGAAGGACACAAGGGCCACAGTTTCTGGAAAACTACTCGAACCCATCTACTTCCTGGCTCATGAATGCTGCCACATTTACCTTGTTTATAGGATGCCAGAATCAGATTTTCATCTTCCACTTCAAACACCGTGTCCACGTCTATTTTCTTTTGGTTCAAGAGCTCTTCCAGTGTTTCATAGTCATTGGACTTCAGGGCTTCGAGAAAAGCCTTTTTCACCAACTTTGCAGCTGCGGTTCGAGTCATTTTCCCTTCATTATTCTCTCCTTCTTTGTATGTCTCCTCCAGATCCATTTCCAAATGTATTTATTTGTGCTGTGAAGAGGGGTACACTGAGGTTCCTATAGCGCAGTTACACGCTGAAGTTCCTGAGGACCAGAAGGTAATTTTATCACTTGGTCATGCTGATCTGCTTGTTCTATTTATATGAGGAGCATTTCAGGCATTGAAATACCACTCTTAGATATCACCACACTCTTTTTGTGAAAGTGAGGACAGGCACACTAGCAATAACACCAGAATAAGAAATCTCTCTACAGGCTTACACTCGCGTTAAAAGACACTAGTTCTCGGTGTTGTTTCTCAGCTAGAGAAATACTCGTATTTCCTTTCATAGTTACCATTACTGATTTATTGACTGCAGTGGGATGTGGTGCTCGCTCTGCAGATGCCTTTTAACTAATGCCTTTCAGAAACAAAAAGAAAATCCCAAGGCACTCTTCCTGTGAGAGGCAGCTCACTCTTCCCCAGGAGAGCATTTGTCCTGTTGGTCCTGTCTTCATTCCTCCAGCCATCAGGCAGGCCTCCACAAGAGCCCCCACCACGCAGGTCTCACAGATGCCCTGATACGTAAAGCCCCAAGGATGGTTGTGTTGATCCAGCCCCATCCCATGTATAACACCCTGAGCAGAAGGAGTTCCCTAGTTTACTCAGGGACTACAGGTGGTGGCAGGTGGAAGTGCACCTAGGAAGGAGAAACACAGGGATGAAAGGGCTGCAGAGCTGTATGGCCACATTATGGGATAGGGGAGCTCTCTATACCTTTACACTCCCTCCTGCATGACTGCCTCCATCTTACTTCAATCCTCTCAGTAGTGGATGACTCCACTCCATGCATTAGGAAACGTGTTAATGCTCGTCTGGCATGAGCAGAGGGACAAGATGTGAACTCCAGATCCTGTGGACCTGCTACTTGCACTGTTTTTTTAAACCGCTATATTCCTGAGAAGTCATGGATGTGCAAAGTGCTGATATGTGTCTGTCATCAATATTTCTCCTCAGCTACACTTTTCAGTTTGAAATGGACTAGCTTTTCATCTGTCTTTCATAAACAGTATTAGATGACGCGAGGACATTAAATCTAGCTGTATACAAAAAGGACCATACCAGTACATCTCCATGCTGCTCTGCCATCTCACCAAGGTTGAGGTGCACAAGCATGTTGCTGCAACAGACTGCTGTACATCTGCAGATCCATTGTACTCGCTCTTGGTTGACAACCAAGGTGAAGTAATTAGTGATTGTTTGGCCCAGAAGGAAAGAGAAAGCTGATTATAATTACCTCACATTTGTCTTGGTCCAAGAGGATGCACCAGGAGTGCACTTCAGATGCACAACTTGCTCACCTTCAGTAATTTGTGTGGTCCTGCCCTGATTCTCATAGAAATCTTTCTTAACACTGATGAGCGTAACATAGAGAAAGGAAACAAATACAGATACCTACCGCCTTTATATTTACTGTTTTCCTGTAAGCTGCATTTGGGTCTAATCTTGAAAAACCTACTCATATAAGTACACCAGTTGTTTCAGTACACTGGTGCTTTCAGTACAATTACATACAAGGATGAGGAAATAATTTTATATTTTAAATTGACAAATAATAACAAAAGACTAGATTGACTTTTTAAAGGAAGACAAAATAACTTTTATTTATTAGCTTGAAATGTAGTAAAATATATTTAAGAATACGTAAATGTAGTAAGTCATTGGTGGGCAAAGGGACCAATTTTTACTATGTATCAACATTTTTGCAGTATATGTAACTTCCTACAGACTTCTCCCACACCATACCACAAGGTGGCAGTTTGATTTTGAAAGTCGAAACTGATGTCATCCATGCCCCAAGGCTGCCAAATATTCTGAACGTCTCACTGTGAAACAATGGCTCATCAGTTGTTTAATATAAATAACAGTACTAGTGTTAATGATATTTATAGGTTAGACCTGAGGCCACTGCGATGGGCACTGTGCAGACTCACACATTGTATTCACGAAGAAATGTGGTTTCTGTATTTGGGATCAACCATTTAAATTACACAGCTAACGCAAAAGCAAATTTTTAGAGGAAGACAGCTCCTGCCTCCCATCTCCCAAGCTCTCCTTTTGCTCCACACAGTGCCACCCAGCACACCACTCCTCACAGGACAAGCCGCAGACACCTGTACCTCGCTGGGGCTGGATCTGGCCCTCGTAAGTGGTTACAATAGGTCAGAAGAACCAGATGTGAAGGCATGCAGCAAGAAGGAGAAGGGCAAACAGCACTTTTGGGGCACATGCTGCTTCTCACTGCAGGCAATGGGAGTGTCACCACTGACTTCAGATGGGCTGCGAGGACCCTCTTTGTCAAATAAAGCAGGTTATCACAGGCTTGTTCCAAAGTCCACTGAAGTCAAAGGAAATATTTGCACTGATTTCAGTGGTCCAGGTCCTTTATTAGGCTGGGCGCTGGGCAGCAGAACTGAGCCAGGGAAAGCTGCCTGAAGGTAAGTGCATGAAGGGAGCATCAGGGTGACATTATGAGATGTGTGATTGGTGGCACAGGAGTTTATATGAAAGCCAGAGATGTGACGGCTAATAAAAGACAAAGACAGCCTCAAGTAGAAAATGAGAAAAGATGTACTGGCAGGCTGTGTCTCCTGAGAAGACTGAAGGAGCCAGGCCCCCCTCGTTGGCTCCTGCTGATGCAGAGCAATGATAGATCAGCAGCTGTGTAACTCAGACCTCCACAGCAGTGCTGGAACAGCTCTAGCAGCGCAGAGTTTTGGAGGTGAAGGCTGACATCCTGAACTCTATGCTGGGGCAGGCAGAAAGCCAGCAAAAGGAAAAACACCCCAAAAGTATGGTTGTGATGCAGCTGGAGCAGTGGAGTTGTTCCTAGCTGCAGTACAGAAAACCACCCTGGCCGAGAGCCAGTCAGCCCATGCACAACAACGCTGTCCCAGTGGCAGTGGAAGTAGGGGGGACCTTGAAGCATTGTGTGCAACCTGCAGCTCTGAACCTTGCAGCAGGGTGTGAGCACGCTTGGCTGGTGAGATTTCAACTCTGCCCTTTCCCTCCCTCAGCAGACCACTGGCTAACATGGGTTACTTAAGCTTTAGTAACAAAGCCTCATGTGAAGCCGTCTGTGCTGTTCAGAAGCCTGACACGTTAAGGAGGGAAATGTACCGACTTTCAGATCTGTGGCCCTGGAGCAAGAGACAGATCATTGAGTTAATCCCACGCTTTCATCTCTTCTGAGCAGTGCATGCTCTTAAAAATGCTGTTGCAGTAGTGATCACAATCCGCTGGGTTTGCTGTGGCACTTACAGCACCTGCAGCACCAGGGCAAGCCTGCCACCCTACTGCCCACGCTGCTTACAAATTCTTTGTTTCTTCTTGGCTGCTCTCAGTTCCCAGGCTGGATTAAGCACAGTCCTTTTATCTACTTGTATCACACATCTTTTGCCAATATTAATACTGACTTTTTCCTTGTTGAACATCCTTCTGCCTGCTTAGCCATTGTTATATTTTATCTGATTTTCTTCTTCTAGGATGCTGACTCTGTAAAATCCCTGTAAAATCATTCCTATGGCTGGTTAACCTGAAACCATCTAAGTATCATCAGTTTGGAATCCTCCTCTTGTTCTTTTTTGCATTGCTTCACTCTTGTTCGCATTTGCTAGGGATGGGGAAAAAATGTCCCAGATTCTCAAAGGCATTTAAACATCAGATTTCTGAGTCCCCAGAAGTCAAACTGCCAGGAGCTGGGAACCTTCCAGTGTCTGGACCTTCTATTTTTGTCTTCAGTGAAGCAAGTATAATTTAGAAACATGTATCAAGAGAGGTGCTTAGTCTTAAGGGACATGTGTGTTATGAAACCAAAGGTTGACACCATCAATCCTTAATTTTGTTCTCACGGAGCTTCAAGACTGAAAACTCTGTGACAAAAGCTTAGCCTGTTCTTCCATGGGTTTCTTTGTGGTTTTCATGAGTGCTATTTCCATCTTCAGCTCCAAGGATCAGTTTCCTTTGTTTCTGCAGATTGTTCCAACTTTTGCTATCAGTGCATTTATTAGGATGTCCAGAAGCTACAGGGTGTTAGGGTTGGCTTATCTATTGATGTTAGGGTCTTAGCTATTGAGTTAGGATGTTTTAAAATGAGAAATAACTTCTCAAAAACAACCACTGAGGCAATATAGTTTGTTGACCTGCATAAAGTATGCACAAAATCCACTTCCTTAGCAAAACAGTTAAAACAGATTCCATCTTTATCCACATACAATGCTTTTAGGTTCTCTTTGCTTCAAAGAGCATGAATATTGTAAACAGGATGCATGTATTTAAAAAGAAATTAAAATCAGTTGAACAGTATTTTCAATGAATGGGAAAAAATTCTTACCTAGTTATGTTTACTGGAAAATTCTTATTTTTTTTTTTTTTTCAGCTTTGTATTATAGTATCTGACAACATTTAAAACAGTGGGATTTCATAACCAAACTTACAACATGAATCTCTTACCCTTTCCTCTTGGTGAAATAAAGCATGGACTATGCGTTTAAATGAAGCCTGTGGAAAGCATTTCTTTAAAGACAAGTGTTGCTTCACAGCCGCGAGACAAAAATAATTCGTTGCACATAGAAAGAGCCCAGCAGGTGGCTGTGTCTCTCCTACCCTCTTTCAGGCCTGACTGCGGCTTGGCCATGCTCCTGGTGGGGCTGGCTAGTGCTGAGCTCTGGCAGCTGTTGGCTGAAGATGAGACATTCCCATCAGGCTGTTCCCAGCCACTTCTGCCTCGCCTGCTGAAGGGAAATCTGTGCAGAGCTGAGCTGTGTATGTGAGATGTTTCCTATATATTAGATATCACAGAATCACAGAATCATTTAGGTTGGAAAAGACCTCTAAGATCATCCAGTCCAACCTATACCCTATTGCTACCAAGTCCTCCTATGTATCAAATAAAGCGCCAGAGGTTTTAGGACAGGCAAACAGCCAAACTGTGAAAGGGTTTCCAGTTTTGCAAGTGTGGCAATGCTCTAAAATGCCAGTCTTTTGGGGTCAAAATACTGATGCATGAAGGAACATTAACACATTTAGCAGAAGCAGTACTGAATGCCTATTCCTGTTCTGAAGGACTAAATTTGAACTGATGCTGAAATAAAGCATGTGGAATAATCTGCCAAAAGGGTGAAATGTGTGAAGAAGGAAGATGAGATATCGTTAAATAAGCAGTGCATAACCAACAAGGCTAGATGCAGCAGAGATGCAGATAGGGACAGTGCAGGCCTGTAGTGGCTTCATAATCATCACACACCCGTATGAATGTGCCAGTGCTTTTGATGAATGTTTTCAATCTCCTCTGTTCCCTGTGTTTCCCACCGTTTCCTGATAAATCAATCACTGATAAACAGTAGTTTGCTCGTTGCATTTCTAAGCAACAGAAGCTGTTAAGCTTGCTCCTTCCTGGTGTTAACATCTACCTTCCCTGAACATGACAGACTAAATCATTAGCTGAGTAAGTAATAATACAGTTATGTTAGCCTAAATAAGAATGTGCATATTAGATGCTGGTTTTATTGGTATGGTGCTGGATAAATCTTGCTCACACTGCAGGAATTCTGCTCTTATTCACAGATATCAGAAATTTGCATGAATGATACAAGGCTGACTTAGCCTTGATGCTGTTGTGAGGGGTGCAAAGCAAAGGGGATGAGAAGAGAATCTTTACTCTCCCACTGGCCATAACAGTGGAGGTTTTAAGAACAAATTCTTATATTGTATAGAAAGAACTAAATATGTTGATTCACCATTCTGAGTCTATTAGCATAAAAGCAGAGAAAACAAAAGCAAATATTTCTCCTTTGAGTTTACAGTTGCCTTGATTTGTATCAGTTATTAAAAGATTCGCCGAGGAAAGAAAATAACTAATGTTACCATTTACCTCCTGAGCCTCTGAATGACCGAACCACTAATATGCTAAAAACATCAACATCTTATAGCTATTTATATTTTGATTCCCAATGTATTGGTGTTGGTAACATTGTATGGAATACCTATCGTAAAATTATATTCACTTTAAAGAGGTCTAAGTGCATTTACTAGACCTGTATAGAAAAATGTGCTTGCAGTATTAAAATAATTTTATTTCCATTTAAAATCTGTTGCCATAGTGACCAATCACAATTTCCTCAGTAGCCTTGTCTAGGAATTGGTTGTAGGCTTTATTTTTGTTTTGTTTTATTTTTTCCCCTGTAATTTGTGGGCCAAGTCCTCATTTAACTAATTTTTATTCTTTTTATAGTCCGTCCTTTTCCAACCATATTCTCAAATAAGTCAGTAAGAGTTCAGACTGAGTTTAAAACAAAGGTCATGACTTTGGCTCTTCCTTTTCAATAATTATGTAAGAAACAAAATAAAACAAAAAAAAAATACAGTGCTGCACACTGTGTGCTTTCTTTATCATCAACAGAGCATGCTGACCTAGCATAAGAAAGAGTCTTGAAGTATCAAAAGCCTTGGGAGACTGATACCTTTTAGTATCAATATAATAGTCATGTCAAAGATATTGTGAATTGCATCTAAAGCTGAAAAGCACTTGGAGAAAAGCCTTGCTATTTCAAGAAGATTCTTTATAACCAAGCCTTTTAAAAAATCAACCCACTTATCACTCAGTCGCAGCCCTAATATTGTCAATAATGTACTTCCTTTTGAGAAATGATAACTTGAAGTGGTGTTTATATTCCTGCTTGAGGTATGTGTCTTCTCCCAGGGACGAACAGCTAAAGGAGCCTGCATACCTCTCTGTTCTCTCCTCATGAGGCTGCTGGAAGCTTTTTGCACTGGGAGAGGCACAGAGAATGTTTCTGAAACAATGGTAACTAGGTAGAAGAAGATGCAGTTACTCACTTTTTGCCATCACCTTTCTCAAGACCAGACTTTTGTTTCCTTTATAGGCACAGAGAAGCATAAGAAAACTATGCAAGGCTAGATACAAGCTGGAGCAACCTAGCTGGGAAGATTACATGACTCTTGCAGCATGACAACACTCTGATCAGACAAGAAAACATTTTTCCTCCTTTGCCCGAATATGGGTACCTACAGTGCAGACATCTGACTCCTGAGTTTTGTCATATCATCTCCTGGAGAAGTCTGTGGAGATGTTTGTAGAGTGCAATTCCACCTGCCTGAAGACGGAAGTCAAAACCAGATCAGACATACTCTAGAAAAACTAATTTTCCTCCATTACATACAAAGATGAATATAACTTGTTCCTGAAAAGGGTATCTTTGATGAAGAACCCGATGGCAAGTGCGTGTCAGGGCCCTGAGGGCACCAACAGCCCTGACTGTCCCTGTCCCTTGGGACTCTCCAGTCCTGCGCAGGGCTCAGGACCACACTTCAGCCCCCAGGGCTGTCAGTGCTGCCCCAGCGAGGCCGCAGCAGGGCCAGGCTCCAGCTCCCCACAGCCCTGCCCCAGCCTTGGGCCCCTCCAAGGGAGACCCACCGGCAGGCCCATGTCCTGACCAAGGAGCAGCCACCCCCACGGTGCCCTCACAGTGACACTGGCCCTGCACAGTCACAAGGGCCATTAGGGTCACGGAGGAGAGAGGTCCTATTTTCAGCCAGGGTGTGTGACTCTTTATGGTTTTCCTCTCATCTTCACACTCTCAAGTGTGCTGCTGACACTTGTCCCCACCAGCTGGCTCTGGCTGTCATCTTGGCTCCTTCTCGTTCACATCAGTGATACTTAATGGCTAAAGGGGAAAGATCAGCATGACCTGAGCAAATCCCTCACACCAATTAACCAGGAGAAATATCCTCATCGCTAGAATCTGTTCTGCTTTTTAAAAAATTCTGACAACATCAATTTTTCAACACAGTTGTCTCTTCTGGTCGGAGTCCAGCTACACTGTAACTGAGTTTCTGTTTTTGGAGATCTGTGCTGCCATGGCAGGGCTGTCCTAAGCTGCATAATGCCGGATCAGGTAATCTTCAACAACATATAAACCACTGCCAGACAGAAGCAACTAGCAAGAAGGTGAGGTCTGCCAGAAGAATAGGCAGATAATATACTACCTGGACTACTAATGAGTAAACCAAATAAGCGGTACTCTGCAGGGGCCATCAATGAAATACAAGTGACAAGCATTGAAGCTGAGGCAGCAACATGCAGAGTCCAACAGAGTCCATGTGGGAGCGTAGCTACCAAGTGGCACAGGATGAAATATTCCTCTATCTCCGTTGTTAGCAGCATGTTCTCCTGTGTTTGTAGTGAATGGAAACAGCAATCTGTTTCCTTCAGTGGTTGAATCTGAAACGGCAAACCAATTGTGAAAGTGCCCTGCCTAACTAGCAGGAAAAGACTTAACAGCAGTAATGATTCCTGTGAGGTTAACGATAACCCTAAAATACTGCTCTCAGCATAGTTGAGAGCGTGCAAAAAGTTGATTGACACAAAGAAGATTAAAAGCATACAATATCTCCTTTCTTTTTTTCTTTTGTCTTTTTTTCTCCTGTAGAAACTAATTCTTGCCAGCTCTACAAGCAAAGGAGACTGTGTGGGAAAACAGAATTAACCCTCTGTGTTTCAAACAGCAGGTTCTGCTTCCTTTGTATTGCAAGAAAGAATTTCAGCGGGTATCTGGGCTAGTTCATGCCCCTTTCAGTAAGGTGGCCCATGGTTTTTTGATACAGTTTCAGTCCTGACTACTGACAGCTGCATGTATGTTAAGTCACTTAATGTAGATTCCTGATTGAGTTCCTCGTTTTCTGGAGAGTGGGATAGTGGGATGTATTGTAGTATAATTTTTGAAAGACATACATATGTTTTAAAAATATTCCTTCTAAGAAATATTAATTCTCTTAAGAATGCCCAATATTTAAAGATGAAAATGCAAAACTGGTGTCTGCTGACTGTTTTAACAAATTTTGGCTAGACATACATGATGCACAATTCAATAATACTTTTTCTAGATATATAGTTCTTAAAACCCACTAGTATTTTAACAGTTTGCAAGCTCTGGGGAGGATAATTTTTTTCTTCTATACGTGCAGAACTTAGCACAACAGCATACGGGTTTGTTACTATGACTTCCAGATACAAGAGTAAGATAAACACAAGTCCTATAAAGAAATTTCCAAATTTCTTTTAAAAGTAAATTATAGATGTTTTTCAAATGGAGTATTTTCATCAATACTTAGTTTAACCAGTTGATTTTTAGAATGTTTAGTAAAATTACGGAGGAATAAAAGTTAATTAGTAAGTAAGGAATGTGTCATTGTGATACTAGAAACTACTTTCAAATACTGTGAAGAAATAGAACATTATTGTTTTTCTTTTATTATTTAAATGTCTTATTTGTCTAACACTCAAATCAAATTTGTGATAAAAACAACTGTTGTGCTTTCAACAGAATAAAATGAATTAAGTTCATCTAACTGCTCATCACTGAGTAAAAGTAAAGTGCAGTGAAAGAACTAGTTATCCTGCAAACATGCCTGATTCTTAGAGGATAGGTCTGCAGAATAAATCAGAAAACTATCATTCAAAAAAACATTTTACTAATTTTGCTTTTAAGGACATTCTTTTTTTCTCTTATATAAAATTACCATTAAATGGCAAATTTCCCCAAACACTAATTATATAATTATGAATTATTTCCTTAGAGCTGTTATTCATTGTTCACGCATTAAAAACTCTGAGAAAGCTGGTATTGCAATAAGGTGAGAGGAAATAACCAAAGTGCTTGCAGTTTAATAATTTTGAAAATAAATATTTTTGGCAAGATTTCTGTGACAACCTGCAGTTCTGTGAATGCTATTCTGTAACAGAAGCAGGGTATTTCAATGAGCAAAAGCTAAACTAGGACTGAGAGGCCCGAGTAGCTAGTTTTACCCCAGTTCAGACATTGATGTCTATGGGTCTGAGCGCACATGATCCCCAGGGCAAGAAAGTGATGGGAGGAGGCTTGTGGCATGCAGCAATGAACGCCCTGCCCAAACTCTTCCCTCCCAGCACCCAAAGCCTACCTGAAACCAGCACCCCGAGGGATGTTCATGGCTCTGTTGGCTATGTAGTGGCACCCAGTGTCCTCCTAGGGGAAAGAATGCAGTCTGCTCTTCCTGAGACAAATCCCCGAGCCATCTCCATAAAGCACAGAAGGCTTTAAGGGGTTTTAGGACTCGGAGCAAAACTGTACTCTTGACACAAAACTCCTAGGAAGCAGCAAGCAATAGCCAGTCGTGTGAGTCTCCAACGCAGGATGTGAGGGCTGAGAGGTCTCCATTCCTGTGCTCTGGCTGGGCCAGCCTGCGTGTCAATGCTGCATATGATCTGCTGCGCACAGGAGTCCCTAGGCCGGCTCAGCCAGCCCATAGTTTCTTCTAAGCTTAGCAAAACACTTATTTGCATCACTGAAGATACTTTACACGACACTTGAAGCTCCACGTAAGTTTTAAGGAAGAGAGCTGAAACTTTCAACCACGTGCAATTTTATTGGATTACAAAATTGTGACACGGCTATAAGAAAACATTAAATTAACAAAATTTGAAGCTACTAGTATAAAAAAAAATGGATAATGTAACAAACAAACAAAAAAACCCACAAAAACAGCATGAAAAAAAGATGGATAATATAACAAAAACAAAAGCAACACAAAAACAGTATGTACATATTGGGATGAGACGTCAGTGGCAGATCACAAGGCCATTTTAACAGGTTGTACTGGAGTAATCTACGGCCTTCTGATCCTTGTAGGTAAGATTTGTAAAAGGTGAAGGTAAACAAACTGGTTTTCTGATCGGTTTTCTGATGTTTATAGGTCAAACTAACGTGGTCTAAACTCAGAATACAGTATGTTCTGCACTGTGTATACCTCTACACAGTGAACAGAAAGTTCAAGCTTACCTTAAAGATGCTAATCAAAGATTTGAAATATAATCATTGATTCTTTCTTATTATAATATAGAAATTTGCCTTTTGCTTTTAGAGTTCAAATTTATGCACAGGTTAGAACAAAAGGTGAACAACAAAAAATCAAAATCAAAATCAAGATCAAGCAATGTCTCCTAAAAGTCGTTGGCAGCCAAATCCTAATAGTTTTAATACCACACAGCTCATGCTGTCTACCTGTTGGAGGGCTGCTAGGACCAGCCACCCAGGGTACTCAAAGCATATGAGGAAAAATATCAGTGTTTCTGGTTATCAAGTGTACAGCACTCCACTCTGTGCACCTTCTAGCTCTTTTTTGTGTTTTCCTTGTGATATTAGGCAGAAAAGACAAAGCCTGGCTTCTTTTCTACAAGGTCCATCGTGGCATGGTGGAATGCCAGAAGTACAACCTGCTCTTGAGCTGAATGAGGTTGAAAGCAGGGTGGAAGTTCACCTATGGCAGAACTCTGCAGTGTCCCATGGATGCCTTCGCAAGCTGCCACTCATATTTCACCTCCTCCAGAAAGGCAGAGTGTTTTTGGACTATGCAAAAGCTCTGGCTCCACCGCGGCCACATTCTTTGCTCCTTGGCACATGTTTGCACACAAGAGGCTATGATGTAGCAACTCAGTGATTTCAGTGAGTGTTGGATTCGATCCTAGATTCTTTCTCACATTATCTGTTCACAATTTATGCTTAAAAGAAGAGTAAAATAGCTTATGAATCAACACAAATTATACCTTTATATGTATATATGCTGTTACAACTGTGTATATCTGCATATATCCATATAACGTTATACCTGAATGAAAGTATTTTTTAGAGCTAAATAGTAAAAGCATGACCATAAATAGGTAAACCGTCTTGTGTTTAGCAGTATAACCACAGGAGTCTGTTTGCTTTTTCAGACTTACTGTGAGAATAACTTAGACAGACTCTTCTATGGGGATAGTATTGTCTTCAGTTTGCTCTTATAACTTAACTAAGTCTTAGCTGAAAGATTTTACACATTATCTTCATCTTAATTCCAGTGGAGGGTGGGTAATCAAACTGTGTGTGGGGACCAGATGTTACTTGCATACTCTGTATTCTTTAGTCGTCTGTCTCACCCTTTATACCCCAAGGATTAGATATCAGTATGTTTTCAAGGCATAGCTTTATGACAGTATATTTAGTTTTCACGTCAGCTGTACCAGAAGGGTTTGAAATTTCAGAAAACAAATCTAGACACAGACAAAAACAATAAAACAATACCTGTGTAAAGTTCTTCCCACTGAAAGCAATGCTAAAAATGTGTCATTCTTCTTGCTTGTGTTTAGGCAGGCTCGTGGGCTGGGTTTGCAATAACCCAGTGTAACTGCCAAATATCTTTTAAGATGGCAATTACTCAAAATTGTCAGAAAATATGAGCAGAGTTGATTCTGTTACTTCTCTCGCACTGACTCTTCTGTCTTGCTGTCTTGGCCTCCACACTACTTGGCCTCCTGCTAGGGATGCTTCCCATGCTAAGGGAAATAGCTGCTCGTTGCAAGGCTGCTCTCAGGTTTGTAAACACTTTGCTCTGTACACCGGTAATAAAATGAATGATGAGGGGTGTGGGGGGGGGTTTACCCATACATACAATCTCCCTACCACAGCAACTCTGGCTACTCTCTGATCTGTGATTCTCTCACTGGTAAGGGAAAGACCTTAGCTGGAGCTCCCTGAGCCCTCTGACAGTGCCCCTTGCCTCTCCCTGCATGTCTCCTGCCTACAGCTGTGCACGGAGCTGTGCCTGCCTGATAAGAGCATTGCTCAGCCAGCTCAGTGCACACTGAGCAATCGGGACAAACAGATCTACTGAACCCCCAGTGCCATCTCCCCTGGAGGTGAGGAGGTTAATTTCAGTCTCTGTTGGTCCTGGTTCTCTGAAACGCCAAATATTCCAGCCATGCATTGCATATAGTCTTGATTCACTTGTACAGTTTCAGGCTGTGGCCACCATCCCTCCAGTCATAGAGTACGAAGTGCTTTCCACAACGTGGAATTGATTATAATTCTATTATAATGTTCTGATTTGAAGGTCTCCTTACCTTCAAGTCATGTAAGAGCTTCCACAGGCAACATCTACACTTATGCATCTGAAGCAACTCCAGTAATGCAAGAGTACCCAGGACTTGGAGTTGTGAGATAAGATTAAATCAATCTTGGTGGTGTTAAGATGGATTTACACTGATGTAAATCTGAAAGTAGGCTTCGGTATACATGTGGGACAGTCCAGAAAGTGAGGAACCAAGTGTAGGAATCATAGTTCATGAAGAGATGGGCACTTCTGTATTTATTCTAAGTTTCCATTTCCTCATTTTCTTTACTCTTCTTGGTGCCAGTACAATTTAAGAAGCCCACATTTTATAAATAAGCTGTGTATACTAAACTCTTAACCAAAAAGCATCTATTTTAGCAAAAACATCATAGCATAGTGTTTACTATAGTTTTTCTTGTTTGTTACAGTGTATATATGTCAAGGCTATTTCCTTTCTTTCTTTGTGTTGAAGTATTTTAAAAGCTCTGGAATTTCTAAATCTCACTTTGTATCTTTCTACCGAGATACTGTATCCTGAAAATTCAGCATTTACATTTTCTTTTCTGAGAAACTTGCCTGTTATTTGCAATGCATACATAAATTGTGGTAGCACAGGAATAATGCTTAATTGGGCATTTCCCTCTCATTTCTTTTCTGTGTCATTGGGTTGTTCCACTTCACTGAGAGGCTGTGATGGCATCAGTACATCATCTCTACCACAGCAGACAACGGTGAGCCTCCTGCATTGTGAGACTAACACTACAAATGAAAATCAGCATTGGGTGTCTGCTTGTAAGGCTGTGTTGGACTATATCTCACCTTCTATACCACAGAACACAACTATGTGCCATGCCTTGAATGATGCATGCGCCAGTGCTCGCGCCAGTGCTCTCACCAGTGTAGCTGAGCCTGCAACAGACTTTGGCAGTGGTTGGTATTTGACAGTGCTTCAAATCTCAGTGACAAATCTCCTGACTGTTTGTTTTTATCTGCAAGAGCATGAAAGTAGTGCACACAGAATGGGCTGATACTCATGGTGCAATGCTTTTGTACTGCCTGAGATCCCTTATGTGCAGAAGAGTGATGATGACAGGAACACGGCTCACCTTTACTTGTATTTGAAGTCAAGCACCTCCTTTATTTCACACACAGCTTTAATCTCTCAAAAGCCGCATGACCCTCTCCCTCCTTTGCATGACCGTTACCAGTCATGGTGTTTGTTCAAGGCAGCTTGCAGCCAAGACAGCAGGATTTCACCTGCAAGACTTCAGCGTTGTATTGCAAGGCACACAACTGCTCAGCATGCTTCTGCCTGGAAAAAGACAGCATTATTTGCTTTATGCTTGTGACAAGGCTGAGCCATGGCAGTGCGATCAAAGCCATCAGTAATATTCTGCACACCCAGTGCTCTGTCAGCAGCAAAGGGCAGATTGCCTGCGAGGACCTCTCTGACTTCTGATTTAGCCTGGCATCTCTCCAGTTTAGCAATTCTGCCACCTACAAAATAATTAAAGTAGCTCCCTTCACTGCTGCTCCCAGATGCAGCAAGAAGCACTGCTGCATAAAAGATAGTAAACAAGAGTTGTACTAGGACATGGCCTTGCTTGGGGCTGTTTTTGACAGTGACAGGTTTTGACATCTTGTCATCACTGAGTACCTTTGCATTACCCCACACCATCATGAAATAAGCAAAATATGTTCACAAACTTATTTGGACATCCAAATTTATGCAGATGCCTCTGGGCTGCTCGTGGCTGACAGTGCTGGAGTCTTTGGTTCGCTCTGCAAAGCCCAGGTAGAGACCTTGACTCTGCTCTCTTCAAACTAGGACGAGGACGAAAGCCAGACTGTTTCTGCAAAAGCCTTTTCAACAGCCTCACGAACAAATCTATTGATGTCATTTTGACATGGATTTTTCTCAGCAGTTGAGAAAATCGATATACCTTGGTGTCACTGCAGGAATGTTTTTACCTTTTTCTTTGCAAAAGGCACTAAGAATCTGTATTCTTGAACCCCTTGAGATGCCATCTCTTCAATAGGTAATTATCATAAATTCCGTTTTTCTAACTAATTGGTGACACCATATTTACATATATTGGTGAGATGTGAGCAGGGACTTTGCCTTGCTCTGTGGCAGCTGCTCAACAGCTCTAGGAATCTCTGCTCCCTGCTCTTGAATGGGGAGCTGAGAAGTGTTTTGTTGTTGTCGTCGTCATTGTTGTTTAGCTCTAGCAGAAATGAAGAATTCAGGGCTTAAGAAATTGCTGAGATCTTTGAGTAACCAATCTGCAATTTCCCTTTGCTCAGCTAACACAGTTAAAATGGTTTTAGGCCACAGCCTTTGCAGAGAGTTTTTGTAATTTTTATGACTGGCAGCTTTTGAAGCTT
This sequence comes from Anseranas semipalmata, assembly GCA_013399115.1. Taxonomy (NCBI): domain Eukaryota; kingdom Metazoa; phylum Chordata; class Aves; order Anseriformes; family Anseranatidae; genus Anseranas; species Anseranas semipalmata. The sequence goes on from VXAA01006626.1 coordinate 1,161,627, forward strand.
TTTCCCTCATTTTTATCTTTCAGTATGCAACCCACAGGCTTTGCTTGTGCTTTCTGCCTGGTTTCATGGCAAGCAGTTTGCTTGCTTGCCAGATTTTATTTTTACCTGAAGCTGGTGCAGCACCTGCATGTCAGCAGCAATGTGATGGATGTGCCCTTGTCATTAGCCCAGTCCTAAGATCTGCATTCAGCAAAACTGATGAGTTCAGCTTCAGATTTCAGCAGTCTCTCTTCGAGACATTCCACTCTGTGTTGACATCTTCTGCTCGTTTCTACAGTTAATCTGTAGCAGCATCAAGGTTGGTCTCTGGCTGTTTCCTTACGTCTGCCTCATTTTCATTCCCAAATGTCCTCTTCAGAATTTGATTCAGAATTTGTAAAGCAGCTCTTGGACAGTGGCTGTTGTCTACTCCTCACTAGTTGGATCAAAATTGCACTCAATGCCCTCCATAGCTTGGGCATTATTGCGCTACAGTCAGTGCAATAATGATCTATTCCTAAATATTTTTGCAAGCCTCTTCCATCTAACAGTGAGATAGCACATTAAGCAGCTTTCTAAATTATTAGTTATTTATCATAGAATCATAGAATGATTTGGGTTAGAAGGGACCTTAAAGATCACCTAGTTCCAACCCCCCTGCCATGGGCAGGGACACCCCCCACTAGACCAGGTTGCCCAAAGCCCCACCCAGCCTGGCCTTGAACACCTCCAGGGATGGGGCATCCTCA
>VXAA01006626.1:1165379-1250488 GCA_013399115.1 Anseranas semipalmata
CGGCGTGGCCGGGGGACGGCGAGGCGCCGGCGTGCGCTCGGCCCCGCTCGGGCAGAACGCGGCTGCGGGAAGCTGCCGGGGTAGGGGCAGGGGGCCGCTGCCTCTGCTGCTGCGGAGCCCGCGGTTGTCCTGCCGCGGCTGGTGCCCGCGGGCTTGTTTATCTCCCCTCCCGCCGGCTGGCCGAGCAGGGAGTGGGAAGCGGGTTGCCCCAAGGTCTTGTGGTGTTCTCCACTGAAGCCGACCTCCGGTTAACGACAGCCCCTGTGTACGTGAGGTCTCCTCTGACCCCTGTGGACCTCTGTGATCGTGAGTTGGGAGCTCGCTCCCTGCGTGCTGAAATGCCCAGCCGTGTGGAGCCGATGGGCTGCGAGCTGCGGTGTTACTGCGCTCCCTGTCCCGAAAGCAAGTAAACGTGGGGCTGGTTGCTTTAGGCCGGAAAAATGACAGCGAATCGCTTGGTTGCAAAGCAGCTGCAGCATTATAATGGTGATCCAAATGCCTGACTTCAAAGTAAGGACGTCCAGCTATCTGATGTGTGTGTCTGCAGTAATTGCGGCTAATTACAGGAGGTCCTGCAGCCAGACCCCAGCACAGGCGTGTGAGCACCCTGCACTAAATCCAGCGACGGCCGGCACCCGTGCGGGCATTAGCGATCACCGTGGGGGCACCCGTCTCCCAGTCACACGAACAAATGCAATACTGGGAATCTGGTAAACCCGAATCTCCTGTGAAAAGCAGGATCCCCCAGCATCTGTAGCTCTCGGTGGGTTTTCCTGTGTGCTGTGCTTTCAGCAAGCCACAGCACAGCAGCAGTCTTAAGGCGGTCACAGAGTTGGGAAGCGCGCAACTTCAGATAAGTGTACTCTGTAATTGTAGCATAGCCTTGGGAGGAGAACTGTGGGAGTCCCTGATTCTTGCCAGGCCTCCCTGTTACCCACCCCCACCCAGAAGGCAGGGATCCAGCAAAGCCCTTTTGCTGTTCGCTTGAGTTTGGTATATCGTATCTACTCTGTATGACACAAGAATCCCTGAAACACTTAAAAGATAAGGCTTAAAGAATTGTTACAAGTCCTACAAACCTAATTCTTCTTAAATCAGGTTTGTTTATGCATCTGTTATATCACTGATAGCTACAAAATGGTCTTGAGTAAGGCTTGTGCAGCAGAAAAGAAATTCTTGTGTTACCGACTGAAATTACACAGATTCTCCTATTGACAATTTGAAGTTGCTGATTATTCTCTGAAGAAAGACCTTATCAAATTTGTAGAACCTGAATGTGAATTATACCGCATTACTGAAGTAATTTTCCTCAAAACAATATACATATATGACATTGTTCATATGTACATGAACACAATGTTCCTATGTGTACATATATATGGACATATATTGATTGTATATATATGAACAATATCTATATGAACAGAATCTATTGCTCATATATGTACACACACACCATGTTATCGTTTCATAGCACTCTACTGATACGGCCCTCAGCTTGCGTACTGTTCAAAACAGCAGCATGCCTCCAGAAAGATGCTGACGGTTTGAAGAGAACTGGGAACAAAAACAGCAATTGGAGGTGTTTTTCAGTCCTGTCAGGAAAAAAGGGAAAGTTCTGGGACTGCTTAGTCCAGAGAAGGGGAAAAGTGAAAGAGAAAGAGCTCTTTGAACATGTAACGCGGCTCAAGGAGAGGGAATGCCTGATGTGTGTGTCTCACGAAGTGGGACAGGAGGTGGAGGACTGAAGCTGGAACAAGGGAGCGGGTGGGGAGAGGTGCCAAGCACTGGGGTTGCACCAACTGGCAGAACTCCTGCTTTTTTTCAAGCTGCATCCCCCCCAGTCTGCACGTCTGATGTTTTTGGAAGGCCAGTTAGCTATCTAGGCCATCTGGCTTAGTAGCTAAGGCTGCCCGAGCTAGATAAACTGACACATTTTGAAAAAGCCTCTGCATATGCTGTGGGCTTGTGACCAGTGTCCTTTTGAATTACTCTCATTCCAGTTCACAAAGTGTTTCCCTGGGAATGCCGTCAGGATACCATCATCTCTCCCTGGCTGCTGGCTGAGTTTCCACTGTGCTTTTGGTGCTGCGGGGCTTGCAGACGGCTTGGGAAAAACTCTTGTGAACGGGAAAGGGAGAAGTCCCAGGCAAGCAGCAGTTCCAACGCAGGGCATGGTCACCCTGAGCCAGGGTTAGGCTGTGCCGGGGACACCGGGGGCAAGCGGGGACTGGTATCGCTCCTGCGGGCTGGGAGGACTCCTGCGCTGGGGGAGAGTTTTGGGGAGAGTTTTTCTGGGCTCCTTTCCCGTGCTCTCCCTGCCCTTTTTGTCCTTTTTTCTTCTGGCCGGTGCTGACAACCTGTGTCAGTGACATAGCACTGAATCAAGTTAGAATTCGTAATGAGGTGATTAAGAAGATGCAGGCCTGGCATACCATGCAGCGCTCAGCTGTGTCACGTGTTTCTCGTGCCGCAGACTGACACTGCTGTTTAGTTTATGCCTAAAACTATAACATAAACACGGCTGGATTTTGCTATGGGATCTTTGCATTCCGAATGTCCTGTGCCTGAAGCAAGTACATGCTCAGCATGTCTGCACAGCGGGCATGCAAAGGAGGAGACTATGTTAGGCTAAAAGCTTTCTTTTGGAAAAAAAAAATTGAGTTTTTTACGTAGAAGCACAACATATATGCTTATGGCACTGCAGACTCTCATGGTCAGGCACAGCAGTCCTAGCAGTGAGGTGCCTTTCACGTGGTGTCAGACATCTGGTGGTGGAGGAGAGGGAGGTTGCCCACTCCTCATCTGGAGCTCNAACTGCTGTGTAGATGCCTGCTGTATCTGCGGGTCCCACTGCGCAAGGGTAGTGCTGTGGGTGGGCAGCGGGAGAGACGAGGAAGGGACAGGGAAATTAATCCTGAAAGTCCTGCTTCCAAGTCCTGCTTGTCATTAGGACATGAGCAGTCCTGCCTTGCCACAACACTGGCGCTGCCTTTAAATGTGGAATAAGAAATGGAGAAAGTGCAGCTGCTGGTGGCCTGGCCACCAGACACAGCCGGGGGCTTGGGGTAGGAGGTTGCCCACTCCTCATCTGGAGCTCTGGTCCTAACTGCAGGCTGCTGGTATATTTAGGTGGCTGAAACCTGAAGAAAGTGTGGCCGACTCTGTTATTTTGTCATTTTAGCTGTGGTGGGTGGCACAAGCTCATGAAAGCCTGTTCCTGAAGCTCCCGAACAGGGTCAAGTTCCTGGAGATACTCAGTTCGGCAGAATCACTTAATCTCTGGAAGTGTGTAACCATTGTGGTGGTTTGGAGCAATTGTGGTTGTCAGTTCTGGGTTTTGCTTATTCAGTAGTTTACATCTGATTCATTGCTGAGACATGGCAGGCAATAAACCAAAGATACGCTAGGGGTGTTACTTGTTTCAGAAGCGGCTGCGTGCTGTTAACCTGCTCTTTTCTCTTGCAGGAACAGACTCAATGCTGCACGGGAAATCGACCCCGTAAACCTTCCAAATTGCCGGCTCATTAAAGGGATTGGTATGTATTCAAAACCAGCGAGTCCACTGCTTTTGTCTGGTCTTATTCTGAAACTGGTTGTTAAAGCCAGCTTCTAAGCCTGGTCCTGAAAGCACAGTGCTAATTTGACTTTCAGACATACTTTGCTACTTGGGCTTTCAAGGTCAGGAGAAGCCGCAGGAAGAAAATTATACTGAAAAACCAGTTCGTTTGGCATCCTACTTTTTGTCATCAGTATTTGCTGCTTCTGTTCCTTTTTTTAATTTTTTTTATTTTTTGGATAATGAGTGTAATTCAAACACATCTCCTTTGCTAAGCCACTTAGGAAATTATTTGGCATTCAGATGAGGGTGTGCTGGCTGGTGGGGGGGGTGCCTTCGGGTGGGTGTCAGCAGGTGACAGCTCTAAGACAGGCCACTCTGCGAGGGTGGAAGCCGTCAGCGAACGCCACAGGCGTGCGGCGAAGGAGCTGCCCGCCCGCTCCGTGCCCCAGCAGGGTCCCCTGCTGGCCAGGGTCCCCTGCCTCAGCGCCTCGCTTTGTGGGCATTTAGGAGAGGAGCTCAGCGCAAACAGCGGGCGGGTCCAGCGCGGTTGCGCAAGGTGGCTGTACGGTTTCAAAGACCAAGGGGTCATATTTGTCGTCTGAGTCTGGTTTGTGAAGGGGTTCAACAGAGTGGCTGAAATGTTGACTTTGTACTCTAGGTCATGTGTTTCACAAATGGGAGTGTTTCTATCTTTTTTTCCCTTCTCCCTTTAGCATAACCGGAATATAAAACTGGTAGCTTTAAACACGCCGTCTGTCTCCCTTTCCTCAAAATCACACTTTTTAAACTTAATAGAGTCTTAATAGCTGATTTTTTTCCCCCTCCTTAGTATTTTCAGAAATGTCTTATGTTCTGTTGAAATTTACATGGATTTTGCACGGGTAATAAGTCTTTGGATGAGACGTAAGAGCCTCGACTTTCAGCTTGCTGAGTCATTTTGTTGATATCATAAATCTTGCTTCCTCATGTCAGAAACATCTTTGTAAAGTCAAATTACTGCAATGAATGAATGTGTGCAGAGTTCCTTTGCCTGAGGTTGTGTGCAGAAGAAGTCATTAGAAATTGCATTTGAAAAAAACTTTCCAAGTCTTCAAGATTGAGCTGCAATTTACTCACACAAGACTCAGAATAATGCTTGTTTGATGATGATTCATATATAAATCATTTCTGAGTAATTCTTTTAAGCATATCACTATCGCTATTTTTACAAGACTTTTGCAAAATGCTTGCTCTTTGAGGAAAGAAGGAGATCTGGAAATCACAATTATAGTTTTGTTTAATTTCCAAACAATATCTCATTTTTGGTGCCTGACATTTACATGGGGATTAGGTGAATTCTGAGAACCCGTCTTTCCTTGGGGACTGCAGCAGATCAATTTACAGAGCTTCGTTTCTGCTTCTCCCTGGGCTCCTAAAATACCAGCCCTTCACACGGAGCTGCGCACCTCCCCTTGGCTTCGCTCTGTTGTTTGCTGCTCTTCAGAAAAATCAAAATGACAAAGCTAACTCGGAAGGTCCAATGTGGCAGAAATCGAAATAACAAAGAATTGTTGCAAATTTAAAAGTTTGCGTGTCCGTGCAAATGTCTTCTGGAATTCATTTCATCTGACTGGGAGGGTTAAATTACTCAGGCAGACCAAGGAGCCCTAGCAGCTAGATGCTGCATAGGTAGCACTATTCAAACCAGGGCTTTTGCTGTACTCAGATCCGCGGGTGGCTTTGTTTAAGATGTCTTTGTACGTGTGCCTCTTGGTCCTCCTGGGCCTTTTTCCTTTAAAATGCTATGATACAGTTGAATAAACAGTCTGTCTTTATTTTAATCTTCAAAATAATCCTTGTGTCCTCTTAAGTGGGACATAGGTAATGAGCTGGATCAGCTCTAAGCAAAATAATCTTCAACTATCCATTCTGTACATGAAAACAGGCATCTGGTACAGTCTATTGTAATTGCTTGAAAAGCGATGCGTCAGTAGTAAAGGAAGCAAACCTAGAGTAAATGGAAAAATTCTCCAGTGGACCCTTTTATTTCTGCACAATTTCATCCTTCCTTTATCTCTCTTTTTTAAGACTTTGATCTATTCTGCCTTTCAAATATTGTGCAATATAAGCAAAGATGCAAACTTTGAACAAACAAACAAAAAAATTGCAGCTCATCCTAAACCTCATCCAAAAATATGTAGAAAGGGCTATATTTGTCAAATAAACACTATCTTCTGAATTTTATGGGTGTCTAATCATGTTGCTGGTTTATAATAAGCTAACCATATGCCCTGAAGTAATTCCTGAAGTTCAAGAAGCGACTGCATAAATTGCTGGAAATACTTGCATTTTGGAATGATTCATGGCTATAGGCATGATGTTCACTTGCTTTGGGACATGAAACCCGATGTTTTTTGTTAGATGCATCAGCAGAATGCATCATTCTCATCATACTAAGACAAAGTGAAGAACAGAATAAATCACATTTCTAGGATAGACAGTAATTATTCTTGGTATCTTGATTTCTTTTTTAAAACCCTACCTATTCAGATAATCCGGTGGACAAGCCATCGGTGCGGCACAATTCGGCAGCGTGCTGCAGGTAACTGCTTCGGATGCCTGACGAATCCGTTCCTCTCTCCTGCCGCATGTGCCAGGGAGCGCGGAGCCCTCCCATCACGGCCCCTGCGGCTCCCGGCTGCCCTCGCCCCGCTGCCTCGGCGGCCCTGCTCCAGAGCTGCCGCTGAGTGAGCGTCCCCTGCTCTTCCCGCACTCACCCAGAGCCCAGAAGTGCCCAGAATTTGCTTTGCTCTGCAGTTTCTCTCTAAGCGGTGGCGAGTAGTTCAGGGCAGCGCTCTCGCTTCGTTCCTCCCATCCCAAATGTGTGCTTTTTAACTATCCGCTTCCAGTTAGCTCCCTCGTCTCCTTGCTTGGCAGCGTCTAATTCAGAGGAAGTAAGTTATATCTCATTCTATTTGTTCGCTCATCAGCGTGGTTTGCCAGCGAACGCTGTCTGTCTAGCTCACGTCACCACGTTGTTGAGCCTCTCGACATTTATTTACGTTGTCTTTGCAGCGATCCCGGGAAGTGGGGAATTGCCACAAACCCCATTTTATAAATGAGTCCAGAATTGTAGAGCCCAAGAGCTGGGGCAAAGAAAAGGAGCTTGTTGCTTAAACCAGGACGTGAGGAGAGCTGAAAATTCAAAATTTTATTTGGGAAGCACAGCCTGTCAACTTCTCTGGGCACTTCAGTGCCTGCTGCCTCCTGCCTGAGCCCAGTTGAAATTCAGAAAGAGCCAGGAGGTGGGGAGACAGGCTGGCTCCCCACAAAACGCGGCTTGGGACATTTTGCTCTTAAGAAGGCAGCGATGTTTAGCTCGTCAGTGCAGCGGGGTGCAGCAGGGGGCTCGTGAGGCTGTCCCCATCCCCTGTCCCTCCAGAAGTCATGCCACCGTGTCTCCCCAGGGCTGTGCTGGGGAGGAGGGTGCTTCTATAACCTGGTGCTTCTGGTACTTGCCTGGATGGGTGAGTTTTGGGATCCAGTTCCCTGGATAAATTACAGCCCGGTTAGATTAGTGCCAGGACAATAGGGAGTTGCATAAAACCAAGGTCTTTGCTCCCTGGAGCAACAGAGCTCCAAAACCCTGTCTGTGTCACCAGCCCTCCACGTCTCGCTCCTCCGCAGGCAGCCCCTCCAGGACCGCAGCCCCAGCGCGTGGTTTAGGAAGTCACGCAGCTGAGATGGCCCCAGCGTGTCGGGAGAAAGTGAGAAAGGGCATGGTGTGAGCCGTGGGGTCCAGCCAGCCTCTGGAGCGTGGCTTGCCGGGAATTCTGCTTGCACAGAGGATTTGCTGGGGAGCAGTGAAAGGTTGGGATGGCAAGCGTGCCCCAGCGTCAGACTGAAACTCTGTGGAGAGTACTTCATCAAAGCCTGAAATTGCTTTAGTGCTCTTACTAAAGGGCTTTTACTTTTTACTTTTTTTTTTCCTAGCAGGGAAAAATGTTACGGGAACTGCAGGAACTGGCAAGAGTGGAAGTGATTACCCACAGTTAAAAATGTGTTCTGACTATTAAAGCCCTTAGCTGTTAAAGATAGAGCAAGTTCTTTGTCAGTCGAGAGCTTTAACTAAATATTTGGCTATCCATCTTAATGAAGTATCCCAGCTCAACCGCAAGAATCAGCATGCGAAATTCCCTGGGTTGCCTGCTGTAAGCGTAGGGGCTGGGCGATTCCTGCAGTCCTGCCCAGGAAATCCCTTAAGCCAAAGCCTGCACAAATTGCTTGCTGAAGAGCAGAATTGTCAAAAGCAGGCGACTCATCCGGCGTCACCTGGGGCGTGCAGCACTGGGGGGCACCCACAAGCCTCTGAAAAGAGGTGACTGGGGCTGTTGCCTAACCGGGGTGCTGCTATCGCTTTAATACTCTGCTGAATTTTTCTGCTGAGCTTTATCTGTCATACAGCCATATCAGAAAGTGGCATTCGTGCGAGCTGGAATTGTGTTAAACGGGAGTTTTTTCCAGTGGGGAATGTTTAAGGTCTTCTGGCAGAAGCTGTTTTATCTCTGTCTTGCAGAAAGTGGTTCAGAAGACATCGACATCCTTCCTAATGGACTGGCTTTCATCAGCTCCGTAAGTGTCTGCGCTCCCTCTCCGTGCAGGGGCTGGCCTGCTTCGTTATCTGCAGGGGCAATAGGTGAAACCTGCAAGATGGGCTCTTTTTCTACAAGCCTGGCTGGCTCCTTGGGAACAGCCCGGACTTGAGTCGGCTTCTCCAACGTTTCCTTCTGCTTGAGCAAGTGCATTTCTCAACACAGAAGTGCTGGGGTGGCTCTCCTGTATCCTGGAGCACTTGTGTAACTTTGAATTTCTTTCCCTCTGCTTACTTGAAACATTGAAATGTAACACTCTCCCTTGTTGAAAACGTGTGTCAACTCCCTATCATCTTAAAGAAAAAACACACATTTTGTGTGTTGATTTTGTTGTTCCTGATTATTTTTTTTCAGCCTCTAGGCTGTAGGTTCTCAAGCTTTTCTTTGCAATCAGGAGGCCTAGGGATTATTTTCTCAAACAAAAGCTGATTTTTTGATTTATGTGCTCTGGGCACACCCAGAGAACAACAACATTGCAAAAATCATGGCAGAAATTGTGAGCTGCCACAGCGCTGCCATTCACCGTGGCTTTACCATGTTTCTGCTGGATGCATTTGGCTGTGCTGGACTTCCAGTTGGTCCCCCCAGTGTGTTAGTTCACAGAGTGGTTTGAAACACAGGGAGAGCCTGGACAGACTGTGCTGCCCAGAGTGGTTTTGAAGTCAGACGAAGGCCCGGGGGGGTCTCGGTGTCTCCTGGGTGCAGCATCCCGGCCCTGGACCCGGTGCCCTGCTCGGTGCGGGCCGATGGGGACACCCGAGGCCTGGGCAGGGATGCTCGGCGCAGCGTTTCGGCACCGTGGTGGGATGGTGGCACCTCGGCAGTGGCTGGAGGATGCAGGGAGCTGGGAGGAGTGGCGGGGGGGAGGCTGTCCCAGCCGGGAAGGGCAGGAGGTGGACCGGCACAGCGGCGGTGCCACCACAGGGGTAGAAGGTGGTGCCTTGTCCCCAGCAGCGTGGCTCCTCGTGCCCGAGGCCCAGCGCGCTCCCTCTGCACTGTGCCTTCAGGGTGCAGCGGGAGAGCAGACATTGCGGCGCGGTGGGCTAGAGCAGAAGGCAAGCCTGATGTGTGCCTGTGAGCCCGAACAAGGCTCCAGCGTTTTCAGCCTTGTGCTCCTCGTACCTTTCATCCAGAAATGATTTTCTTATATTTTGATTTTACAGGGCTTGAAATACCCAGGATTAAAGAGCTTTGCACCAGACAAGCCAGGTGAAATATTTTTGATGGATTTGAATGAAGAAAAGCCAAGAGCAGTTGAACTGAGAATCAGCCGTGGGTTTGATCTGGCGTCATTTAACCCTCATGGGATCAGCACTTACATAGACAAAGGTAAAGAGAGCTTTAACCTGAGGTGGTGTTAAATCTCAGCCTAATGGGCAATAGAAATCCCTTTGGGGTCTTGCATTGTACTCCCAATATCCTGCACTCGGTGAGGGAGAGAAAGGTTTTCAGGCATTTGGTCTTTTTGGGTTCTTTCCCAAAGGTTGACTGCTGAAGCAAACACCTTTGCACGTAGTCTCAGCCTGTCCGAGACAGAAAGATGCCCCTGTATACCAAAAGGGAAGAAAACATGGGAGATGTTTGAAGAGTTGAAAGCCACACGAGGTTTATTTTGCCAGTTTACGTCTGTCTCACCCTTGGGTTCAAGACTTTTCAGGAGACGCATGCTTCACTGACTGGTAGTGACCAGAGAAGAGGCAGCAAATGCTCTCCTGTGACAGGCTATGACCACCACTAAAAGATCCTTCATGCTCTCCTTCCTCTCTTTTTCCCCTGTCCTTTCACTGGGGCTTTTAGCAAGGCAATTAGAAGTCCTGCAAATGCTGAGAGAAAGAGACTCATTCCTGCAGCTGCACCTGTGTCCGAAGACAGGTGCCCTTTAAGAGAAGCGCTATTGGAGAAATTGGTGGCGGCTAATTTAGGGTCTCACCAGCAGAGCTGGGCAGAGGGACTGCAGCTTTACAGAGAGTACGAGAGGAGGCTTGAGGGCAGCTTTCTCAGGTGATGTTGTAAATAAACCAAAGGGCCCTAATTTGCTAGGGTTCCAGACCTCCTTCCCAGCTAGCTGTGGCTGTTTCATACAACCAGTCACTGTAGGGCATCAGACTGCAAAACCCAGTGGCCTGGGCACAAAGACGGAGCCCTTACTTTATTTCCCCCTTGGTAAAAATAGTAAAAAACTAGTTTACATGGCAGTGCTTCATAGGGTAAGCCCAGTCGAGGGGTAGCTGGAGGTCTGGATCCAGTTGCATTGGCATCCTGCATTACTTTGGTACTTGTCATTCTGCTTCTGAAGAGCCAGGAGGGAAATGCACCAAAACCAAACCAAAAGTGTTCCATACTACTGTTGCAGAGATCTTGTGAAATTCAACTTTTTTTCATTTCCTTCTTTTAAGATGACACCGTGTACCTCTTTGTTGTGAATCATCCACAGCAGAAGAGCACAGTAGAATTGTTTAAATTTGTAGAAGATGACAATTCTCTTGTACATCTGAAAGCCATTCAACATGACCTTCTGACAAGGTATTGGAGCCAAATACAGTCTTCCCCCAGGAGAACAGGCTTTGGTAAAATCCAAAGTAGGATGATTTTGGTTTTAGGGCATTACTAATATGGGATATTTTCTCTTTAACCAGCTTTCTGGTTTCTCTTACTGATTACTTCTTATCCTTGCCATTAAAAACTGTGTTCCTCCAGTCTCTTCTGTAATGAGATTTTTAATAGTTGTACCACTAAATCACTCGTAAGCTCCACTGTGATTGATGCCAATGAATTAGCTTGGTTTGGCATTCATTTCTCTCGTGTAACCCCGTCTCAGTTTATTGCAGATATAAATCTTCAGATATTCTATTATTCTGAATTTGCTATGTTGTAAAAACAAGCATACTTTTAGCTTTTTTCATTTTTGCATACAGAATTTTCTTGGTATGCACTACTGCAAAATGACTGTAAGATAAAGGTAGCCTGAAACATAAAGTTGTCACAAGTCCTACCTGTTTTCTGCTTTCCAGCTGAATGTTATCAAAAGAGAGAAAAATTTCCATGGGCTTGTAAACAGGTAGCCAGATCTCCAGCTTATGTCCTACCATCCTGTTCAGATTTCAGCACTGCATGGTTCTGGCCCATGTGAAAGAAAATAGGAGTAAAAAGGGAGGCTCTAGATAACATGGCATCTATCTGATGTAAAAGCTGTAATTGCAGCTCCTTTGTGACCATGGGGTGAATGTGTCCTGGCTGGATTCTGGGCAGTCATACAATGCTTCCCTTCCCTTCCCTTCCCTTCCCTTCCCTTCCCTTCCCTTCCCTTCCCTCATTTTCTCTCTCTTTTTTCCAGCGTGAATGATATAGTAGCTGTGGGGCCAGACAGCTTCTATGCTACCAATGATCACTACTTCTCCGACTTCATCTTGATGTTCTTGGAGATGTTCTTGGGTTTAACTTGGTCAAATGTTGTTTACTACAGTCCAAAAGAAGCTAAAGAAGTAGCAGCTGGGTTTTATTCAGCCAATGGAATTAACATTTCGCCTGATAAAAAGTAAGTTTATTCTTGCCAAAAAGTAAGTTTATTCTTGCCTCAGATGTTGATCAGACACAAGAATCCCGAAATCCTAGTTTGGACACACAGGACTTCTGTGGTCAGTGGCTAAACTGGCTCATGTAAGGCAAGGTGCTACCTGTAGAATATAAACGATGCAAAGGGTTTGTGGAGCAGAAGTCAAATGGCTTTGTCTTTAACTGCACACAGTGTTTCCTGCTGTGTGTGGTGGTTTGTGTACAATAAGAGCAAAAGCTGGTGCCTTTTAACCAGCCGATACAGAAATTTGTGTGTATTGCTTGCAAGGATTAATGGGGCAGAATTTCTGAAAGAGGGGGGTGCTCCAAAGTCCTAAGGTCTGTACCCCTGTGTTAGCCAGTTGTGTGGCTTCAACAGGTGACCTTAAATTAAAAAATGTAGATGTGGGGATATGACAAACCAAAGCCTGCTTCAGTGTCATAATGGAAGAATTGGCACAGTGTGAAGCTACATTAGTGTCTCAGCAGGCTGGCTTTGGTTCAGTGCACTCTGGCCTGCTTGAAATTTCTATTACTATGTGACGACTGTGAGCTGGAATTCCTCGCAGGAAGAGCTGGGCTTACACGTGAGGAACTGACTGTTTGTGGTGACTGCTTACTCATGCACATTGCTAAGAGGTGCTTTCTTTTGAAGGTACATCTATGTTGCAGATATATTAGATCATAATGTCCATGTTATGGAAAAGCATGCTAATTGGAATTTAACCCATGTGAAGGTAAGGTGCTGCTGTTCCAAAAAAAAGAGCTGTATGCGAATTTCGGACAGATTAGTCCCTATGATGCTTCAGCTTTCAGCCTGCTCATGTGTGAAGTTCTGATCTGGAGGGGCTCCTGCCGCAGGTTCGCGCCCCATTGCGGAGCTGTGGGTCTTCACCCGCAGGTCGCACCAGCAGCAGAGGGGGATGCTGGCGTGCTGCGCAGAGCCATGCTTCGGGCAGCGTGGGTGAATCCACCAAGCACAGAAATAATCCACACGAGCGAGTCTTGAAGGCAGCTGATGGGGAAAGCTCAGAGCAGCAAGTCAGCTCCTGGCACAGAGGAGGGGATAAAGCACACTGGGTGGGGGGAAGGAAGACAGTACTGGGGGAGGAGAAAATGAAAAAAATCAGTCTAGGTTATGTGCAATGAGAGTCTTGGATAAGTCTATCGATTGCAACTGAAAATAAGACAGTCTTATACTTTGCTTCCAGGACTTCCAATTGCTTTAACGTCTCTTTTTCTTGTTTTCTCTCTGTGTTGGACAGACGCTGCAGCTGGACACACTTGTCGACAACTTGTCTGTCGACCCGGACACTGGGGACATCTGGATAGGATGTCATCCCAATGGGATGAAGCTACTCTACAGCGATCCAGAAAACCTTCCTGCCTCTGAGGTGCCTTTTGGGACATGTCACTGGTCTCTGGGCTATGTCTGTGCCAGAAAGGGGCATTGTCCAAATCATCCTGGTTTAATTTAACAGAGAAAAAGTGCCTGGCCAGCCTCTGTGAAGGCAAAGACCGCGCTGGCTCCCAGCTGAGAGCTTCTGTTCTCACACAGGAAACCTGAGCAGCACTTACTCAGTTTACAAACACCTATTCAGACCTTTATGAGACAATTGAATATTTTCCACTTCGTAATTCAGTCATTCTGGACTCCTTAGGCTGCTTTCTGTGCAGCTGTGGCTGCACAATGAGATTTTGATGAACGGTGTTAATTACTGAGCCAGCACCTCTTTGCCAAACAAAAGCACTGACCGAGTGCAAAGCTGGGCCAGAAGCGTTCTCCCTGGAACGACTGGTCTGTGCAGGCGCGGTTCATCAGCAGGTGACACTGCAGTTCTCCTTCCCCTGCAATCAGCGGGGTGCTGGCGGCGGGGCACGCGGGCGGCTGGTTGCCGGCCGTTTGATTTTAGCGTTGTCTGAAGCTTCCCATAAGACATTTGTCAACATTACCCTGTTCAGTAGCAGCAGATTTATGATAGTGGGCAGTTGTTTACTCTGTCTGGAAAAAGTGTGGAAATAAGAAGATATTAAGTAACTTTTAGCCTGGAGGAAAACGTGCACATTCCTCATGCCGTGGATGACTGCCTTCTTACTTCTCTTTTGTACAGCCTCTGAATCCAAATAATCGGTCTTCCTGGACCATGCTTCACTGGAGCAGAACCTGTGGCCCTATCACAGGACTCGCTTGGTGAAACTGTTGCAGTTAGCGGCAGCTGCCCAAGCTAATTTGTTTAAATTAACGGATTTGCACCCGCAGCCCATTCAGTAGACGTGTCCCCCTCCTCCGACAGGTCCTGCGCATCCAGAACATCCTCTCGGAGGAGCCTGCAGTGACGCGCGTGTATGCCGACGACGGCTCGGTGCTGCAGGGCAGCTCGGTGGCATCTGTCTACGATGGAAAGCTGCTCATCGGCACCGTCTTCCACAGAGCCCTGTACTGTGAGCTATAGCTTGTCCCGGGTAAGACATGCTGCAGTGGGAAGGACTTAGTTCCTTGTGATGAACTCGCCTAGTATATGCTAGATTTCCTAAGGACAAGACTGTTCCAATAAAAGTTAACCAGAGCCATGGAAATGCATTCTAGCCTTCCTCTCCAGAATGAGAGTTTTATGCAGTAGTAAAGGAAATGGAATTGAAGGTGAGAAATCGGTTTCTTTCTTTAATGTGGAGGACCCCGTGACAGTAACAAAGGGTGAGGCTGAAGGTCAAATTCAGATGGCAAATGACTGAAACCGTCACTTTGAGTTATCTGTTGCAACTGGATTTCTGGGTTTTGTCTGAGAAAATTGGTTTTGTTAATGAGAATTACTAACTACCAGTCTGGTGTGCTTTCTTGTCACTGACCCTGGGCTTTCCCAGGGACTGTGCTAGGGGCTCTTTTTCTAAGCCTTCCTGTTACAGGCTTTCCCTAATGCTTCAGACATCAGTGGAAGGAGAAGAAATGATATTTTAGGCTCACTTCTTCCCTCTTCCCCTTTTAAACCATTTCCTAACCTTATTTCAGTTTCATGAGTCTTAATCCTCCTGAGAAAAGAGGGGGCATCACTTTGGAGTGGCTCTTGCTGAGCCTTCCAGAGGGATCTTAAAAAAGACTTTTTTTTTCTTAAGGAGCGGGAAACAATTCCCAAACACCTTCAGCAAAGAGTGCATTAGCTGTTACTGTCTGTCGCAGCATGGGGAGCACTCGCGGCGCCGTGTCTCCGTGACTGCCGCCAGGCGTGGCTCACACCCGTCCTGTGCTAGGCCTCGGGTCGGTACGGTGCTGATTTCAGCCTGCGCTGGGCACCCACTTCACGTCCACCCATCGGCATGTGCCAACAGCACTGTACCGTGCCCTGTTAAAGGACCTAGCTGGGTTTCCGAGCTACCCGGCTGCCACCGTTTAGTCCCTGTTGGAAGTCGGGCTGTGAAATCCGCGTTGCAAGGCATCCTCCAGCGTTTCCTCGCAGCTGTTCTTCCACTGCTGTGGGCCGAAAAAGGGCAGGCTGTTTGTTAAGGGCAAGCTTAGGAGCAGAAAGAGCCAGTGCCGGGGTGCTGATCGCTGTTCTGGCTTTGCTCTTCCCTGCTGCCACTCACCTCACCACCAGCCACAGCCTCCTCAGGTTTGGAGAGTGCAGGGGAGCGCCGAGGCAGGAGCCAGCCCATGCACAGGCCTTCGGGCTCAGGCACATCCCTGTGCGTGAGGGAATTGAGGGCTGGCGCTGGATTTTGTGAGGCTTTGCGTGCAAACGGTGCCTGCTGCGGGGCCTGGTGGTGGCTGGAGGGGGAGACGTGCGCTTCTGGCTGTCACAATGCAGCCGGTCGACCTCGCCTCTGGGGCACGGCGCTGCATGAGTCAGGCAGCACACAGACCATGCCCATAGCTCCTCTCCAGCAATGCCCGTCCTTAACCTGGGGACTTGAGCGCTGCCCAGGGTCTGCCATCTGCCTGGGGAGGCTTTGGTGACCAGGGACTCACCCATCTGCATCAGGGTTTCAAGTCATTTGCTCGCCATGGCACGCAGATGGCTGACCAAAGGCTCCCCTTTACAGCACAGAACCAGCCCCAGAGTAGGACGGCTTTTGTCCTGTGTTTGCAGGACTCAGTTTTGGCACCAGCCAACAGCACCATGTGCTCAGCAACGTAACTGACCATAGCTCTGGCTTTGCTGCTCCTGCCTGAGCAGTTTCTCTCCCCACAGGACATTTTCAGTTTCCCTGGGAAGCGGCGTGCTTTCCTGCAGGGACCTGCAGCCCGCTTCCCACACTGAGGAGTACACGTTGTTCCCTGAGCAAACAGCCGGGCTGCTCTGAAGGAAGCACTCGCAATAAAGAGAGTCTGGGCTTGACTTGTGATTAGCTATCAACATCCTGCGCTAGCTTTGTAAAATAATTACTTCAGGCTTGTGTCACTATTTGTTCTCAAGTAGATTAAGTGCTGTATTATAAAGAGATCACATTTGTGAAGCAGTGGAAGTAACACAGCTGACACACCGACTAGTCACTGTTCTGGGACTGCATTTACTTTGTGGCTGTCTAACAGCCAGCATTTCCCTCAGCATTGTTAAAAACAACAGATCAAAAAATACATTTCATGTTTGCCAGTAGCTCAGAGCATCTTCAGCACTCGTTACTGGCTTTTTTTTTTTTTTCACTATTACTTTGCCGAAGGTTTTCCTGGTGGCCTGCCTGCAGGTAGAAGCATGTGCAAGTGGCAGGCCTTACCTTTTCATAAAGCGTTTGTGGGAAGAAAGATCACAGGTAGGATTTAGTACCTGCAAGTACAAATAGTAAAATTTTGGATTTTAATCTGGGGCAAGGGGGGTTTGAATCCCATGGCCAGCCTCCCCTCAGGGCGTCCCAGCCTTTCAGTGAGGCTGTGCACACCGAAGGTGGGCTACTGTGCATGGAGGTAGCACTGGGCCGGCCAGGGACCGCAAGCAGCCATTTTGCAGCAAAAGCGCTGCCAGGGTACAGCTCCTACCCTGCAGAACGGGGCCACCATTGGGAAAACGCGCCGGCAGCCTCGGTGCGGTAACAGTGGAGGAAGATGGACCTCAAGCCTGGCCTCCTAATAACCTCTAGAGGGAAAACCTGGGCTTGCAGCCCTCGTGCTGAGGGCATGGCACAGCACAGCGTCTTCCACATGCTGCAGCTTCTGGAGCAGTTCTGGGCATTTCAGAAGCCCACCTGCAGGTATCTGAGACACCTTGCACAAACAAGGACACAAGCATAATGGCTCATGATGCTGCTGAGCAGGCACATTTTACATGTCAGTTTTGGACTTATTGCCTCTTTATGTTTTAATGTACCTATTTTAATTAAGTTCATCTATTTTATGGGGTGGGGATGCTTTTATCTTCCTGCAGGTGGTGGCCGTATCAGCGGAAGGAAACAGTCATGGTTCAGCCACTGGGAAACCCAGTCTGGGTTAGGAGGCTTCCCATCCAGATTAAGGGACGAGTACTTGGCCTAGATTCTGCTAGATGTAAATCCACTGAAGTCACTAGGCAAATTGGACAGTCTGTCCCCTCCGCTTTTCCCTAATTTAATGCTTTACTAAAATAGAATAAATATGAAGAATAAAGATATATTACCATGTTCAGTAGGTGAACTGTACTTTGAATGTCTAAAACGCCCATTACAGCTAACCTACACGTGAGTGTAAAATGTTCTATATACCAGAACTAATGTAGTTTTTAAAAAGACAAACATTGACCAACATCAGTGTGAAGGCAGCCTATTGTACATCAACCTGCAACTAAAGACTGGATGCTACATTTCATCTGCATATTAAGAAAAAAGGCCGTTCTCTTTCCTTATCCTATTTTTTTTTAACTTCTTTTTACATAATTACAGACTGTAAATGAGATCCAGTCTGAGGCCTGCGAATCGCAACACTTTGGCCAACAGCTGGGATTAAAACAATCTTCGGCAGTGAGCAGAAGGAAGGAAAGAACAAGCAGGGCAAGACTCCCCCCCGCTCCGAACCTGGCACGTGCAGCAGCAGCTGTCCATCCGTGCTTACCATTTATTATTTCTTCTGGAATGACCAACAAATGGGCAGGAAAGTGAGGACTCGATACAAATTCTAATAAAGATTCAGGATTTCTCATTTTATTGCATTCGTTGTCTAACAACAATAATACTCATTGGCAAGAAATTTATTTACACTAACAAATTAACTTCAAACCACAAGGCTTTGTTGTTTGTATTTAAACTGTAAGAAAACAAAGGGCCACCATGATGTTTTGTTTTGATGTCTCCAAATAACTAAATATTAAAGAAAATTATTTGGGGGAAAACTCAACAATCTAGAGAAGTTCTTATCAACCAAGCACAAGGGAACAAGCTCAGACATGGCACTACTGTGTCTTTCATGCAGATGATTAGACACCAAGATGTACAAACAAAAAGTTCAGGATTAACATGCACTTCATATACATTTGACCTCTTTAAAAAACAACAGAAAAAGGAAAAAATCTGAAGCGCAACCACCTCTTCAACCATATAAAAAGAAACAATGTAAGAAGCCAATTTTTACAGTGAGCACAGTGCATTTTAGTCTTTTAGCTGCCTGGTCTTCTAGCAATATGTACAACACTTGTCAGTCACCAGTGGGTTATCATTGCAACATGACTGGAAAATACGAAAGCGGTAGTTCAGACAGTCAATGTGTATGGGAAAGTATATAGCCAGAAGAGGTTCACTGCGCACTCCCCGCTTCAGAAGGGCCCAGTTCCTTACGTCTGGGGCCCTGTGATCCCTGTTTCGTTCGGATGCTTCTGCATGGGGACCTGAGCCTGCTTTCACAGACCAGATGACTAGCTCTTAACAGGGCCCAACCGTCCAAAAGAAACAGGCAGCACAAGGCACTAAAGCCAAACCTTCCAGTAAGACGCACATCTGCAAATCATTGTTTAATGTCTACAGCAAAAGTACCAGTCCCACCGCTCGTTAGCAATAGAAAGCTTGTTTCATAATGAGGGATCGGAGGGCTCAATTTCAGGGCTATGGTGTCACAGCTTTGAAAAATCACAGTTTTACAGGTGGAAAAGTTACAGTAAAACACACAGAGAGGTTAACAAAAGGGACTGTGCAACCTGCAAAGGACCCACGGTCAACTGTGATGCCTGGGTAAGTCACTTTGGATGTCACTCACAACCCTGCGCAGAAATGAGCTGCTTAAAGCGCTCCATCAGAAATCAAAGTTAGGTTTATAAAATACGAAAACAGGATTTTCTTCCCAGAATACTAACACTCCGATACATCAGTCCTGCCAAGCTCCCCACCGCCAAAAAACCACCCCGAGGACAACACGCAGGAAGACCTGCAAAGGAATGCTCTGGGTACACTGTTAACAGAGCCGTAAAATCTTGCGATCTGCGAAACATGTAAGACCCCACAAGAAAACCGAGTGAAGCCATCAGCTCGGGGGGAGCACCCCGCTGCTCTGCATCTCCCGGCGGCAGCGGCCCCCGGCCCTGCGGCTCCCAGCCGACTGCTGCTGACCTCGCATGGGTAGCGATGTACGTGGCATACACGTGCACACACAAACCCAGGCGTATTTTTTTTGGGAGGAATCAAGCCACAAATCACCCAAACATTTCATTTCTAGAAAGACTAATTCATTTCATTATTTTCAATCACTAACAGAACAGAACTAAAGCCGAATCATGAAACTGCTCTGTGCACTCTGCCCAACTCAACTGATAAAGACTTACAAGTTAATTAAGCAAGTGCCTGCTTTTTTCAAACTTTTTTTTCAGTGTTTTGGCCCACAGCATAGATTTCCTGAGGTTTTAAAGTGAGGGAGAGCATGGAATGAGGGAAGTGCTACTGAAAGGGTCCAGCCCCTCCACCACTTGGTTGGATGGTACTGCAGGGGAAGAGGCCCCACCTAGAAAGAGCACAATTGGGTTTTGCTTTTCCTCTGTCAGTATTTTTCCTCTGTAAACACATGGCTAAACAATTAACACATGACTTCATTCTTGCAAACTTCCCTTAAATGTCAGTGCTGAGAAACAGTAGAGACTGCACTGCATAGTCTTTAAAGAACTACAACTGACTATGTGCAAAAATTTCCTTTTGATTTTCAATGTTTTGATGGTGCCTACAATGATACTTCTTGGCCATACACAACTAAGTAATGATCCTTCTCCTTCCTACTGTAGAACTGGCTTCTGCAGTATTAACAAGAGTGGCATTTCTTTCCCTGACTTTCCATGGAACAGAATTCATTCTCAAAAATCACTACACAACATTGCCCACCTCTTATTTGCCAGCATGTGAGCCAGAAGGTGAAGGTGGAGCAGCTCAGGAGGACAGGAGACTCTGATGGAGGCAATGCAGTTGAAGTATTAGAAATGCTGATGTGAGGTGTCAAGTACCTCTGAATGTCAATGAGAGGACTGGCAAGCCTCAGAGGAAAATTGCTCAGTAATTCTTGTAAAATCTCGATTTTTGTAGTATCCCTGCAGCACTAGAGTCATGGCACAACAGATGCCTTTGCAAAAAAAAAGAAAAAGCACCACCACCAAAAAACGTTTGCATGCACTGGGATACAAACATCACCCAATTCTGTTCAGCTTTTTAGTACTGTCTTTTGTTTCACTATGCAATTGTAACCTGTAATCTAGAACAGACTCTGCTTACAGTGAGCACCACCAGTCCTGCTCAGACCGGTGGGTGAAATGCAAACAGCAGCGGGCAATACTCTGCCCATTGCACTGAACAGCCTGGGCTCCTTCCTCACCTCCCAGTCCTAATCTGCCCAGGCAGACGGAAACCTAACTGGGAGTTTTAACTCATGTCATACAGGTGCAGGCATCCCATGTGGGAAAATATGATCTGGAAACAAGTAATGTCAGTATGTTTGGCAGATTTGGATAGAGCAAAGAGCCACCGTGCTCTCCAGAACCTCAGTGCAGGACTTGAGGACTACGGTAACCTGCCCTGTTGCATCTCTTATTTCTACTTTACAAAGTTCCGTGTCCAGCTAACTCTCCTTTCTGCACTGCAGGCTATGCCCGCTCCCTGTCACAGGCTAGATACACGCATGTACGCAGACCGGCAACAGCGCAGCAATAAAAGCACAACTCGGGTTTACTGAATCGGCCTCACCTTGCAGCTAGGGTGCAGTTCACCTCACCATCCAGCTGTGGTCACCTCGGCGGGAAGCTGACACAGGCACGCGGCTAGAGGTGTGGAAACGCCAAGTGCCTGCACTGCAGTCTGAAGTCAGCATATTCAAAACTGCTTTAGCGCCAGAAACAAATATGCAAAAGTAGGCTACAGTTACATCTGCAGGTGAGCCAAAAGAGAAAGTCTTTCCAGTCATTTAGCATGGAGTATTTGTTTCTTCCTTTTACACACACAGACACACACACACACACACAAAAACCATTGGTCTGACTTAGCACTGGTTTACAGGAAATTAAATTCACAATGATGAGACATCCTCATCTTCTGTTTCTTGTATGTCATTACACAACACAAGGGGAAGAAATGCAACACAACTTTAAAGATCCTATAGAACAGTAATAAAGGTTTCAAACTGCACCGATCTTTATATTTGTAATCTGGTGACATTTCTGTATGTTCCAAAAATGTTACCATACTTAATAAAAGGAACCACATAAATCTCTTTTAGCACAGAAAGAGGAACAAACGCTTGACATTGCTTGGTTTCTTTTGTTTTCACGTGTTGATCAACACACATTTTATGGTTTTATTTTAAATTTAAGCTACTGCTTTTTAAGTTATTTTTTTTTATACATATATATGTATCAGAGACTAACAAAGTAACATTACCACAAAGCAATAAAAAAAAAACTGAATACTTAAAGGACTTAAGTCGAATTAGTTATTCTGCAGAATAAGAACTTGATTTACAAAGAGATTAACGAGGCACTGTTCTAAGCAGCAAGAATGAAAACTCAATTTATAATGCCAAGCAGTCTGCTCAGGTTCCTAAGAACACAAAGAACAGAAAACAGGAACACCACCTTAGATTACTACATACAACCACTTAAACATTACAACGTAAACATAATTTAAAATCACTGAATGCGTTTTATCAACATTGTATTTAAAACATTAAATTTCCAGTTTCTTCCAGATAACTTCTCTTGAATATAAATTTATAACCTCCTAAAATAACAGAATGCTGGTTTTATGAGGCTATTAAACATCTGTATATTTTTTCTCCAACAAAGAGTGCAGAAAGATTCATTTCAATGTGGAATTCTTGTTAGAGGGTATATTTTTTTGCCAGTGGTCTATCTCAAGAAAAATATCACAACCCTTTAGAAATATTATGAAGTATCTCTTACGGTAATTTCATTTTTATATTTGAATAAAGTATACATCAGAAACTTGTAGAAATTGGATTTGGAAGGAAAAATAAAGCTAAGATTAAATAGATCTGTTGTGTATTAGTTTTGATTGAACTAGGCTCTGTCAGTTTACAGACCATTTTATACATCAAAGAAATTATTATGATCAAAGACATTTAACTCTAAACATTGCACCCCAACTGTTTCAAATCTGAGCTTCAGAGAACTTGACAGACACAAATCTGAATGTCATAAAGTACAGAGCAGAAGAGAAGCCAAGCCCAACCAAAACAAACATTTTCTTCCAAAGAATTCAATGTTGGCATTTTTTAGGCTGGCAAATTTTAAGTTCAAGTTTGTAACTGTGCATCAACATCTTAAACAATTTACATGCTAGCATGACTGACTAGATGAAGACTGCAACTTCCAGGATGCACAAAAGGAAACTGATGTGTCTCAAATATAAATGCTGCTGCATAGTTAGCTTTGACTAACAGCAGTAAGGCAATACCTTCAACTTTTTGTTGTGGATATTTGCAGTTTGTCTTTCCATTTTTCTTTTCAAGAAATACTGAATATTTTAATACTGCTCTTAAGAGGCAGTAACATTATCCACTGCTTCTGTCATAGTCAAAACTACTCAGCAGCCTTCGCCAACGGACTCAGACTGGGATAATAGAAGTCTCTGACATACATAACAACGCCACTGTTAAACCATCCAAATATTCTACAGCCTATGCCTAAAAATTCAGGTTTTTGCAGGGATATTCTTTAAACACATCAATAAAAATAATTAATACATGGCAGCTTTGGATTTAGTAACCTTCAACCTCCATGGCAGCATTGATCTTAACAGCAATGTACTGAATTTAATTTTATCCAGAATCCCTCTTCTTCCTCTTCTTAAAGTGCACTTCTGTAAAAACTGAAAGTCATCAGCAGACTCTGATAATTGTTTCCAATGACAGCTTCATAACAGCACAGCACAAAACTTACACTTCCAATACTTATTGGAGAATGCATCTGAAGATGTGGTGTTTTTCTTGGAAAAAAAATACAAAACAAAACAAAATAAGCCCAGTTTCCTGTTCAAAATACATGAAAAAGAAAGCGGAGTGTGCTATAAGAAAGTTGCCTACACACTGGGAGCACAGAGGAATTTATACAGATCTATATACTGTGCTCTAGTTAGAAATTCATCCTTGCTCAGATATCTAAAGGATAAATGTTATCCTCAGATTTCTGTGTAAACCCACATAATCATTTAAGGCTTTGCCTCCTTCCTGGATTAACTATTGTACAGTTAACAGAAAGAGTTTCACCTCCTGTCTTTTACCCAGGGGGGATATTGACTCTCCTGTCTTTATCTCCAGTGTATATTAAGAAGTCACCAAACAGTTGTGTTTCCAGAGCAGTGTCGCTTCAAGGTACTGATGCAAGATGAAACTTTCTCCAGTAGATGGAACTGAGTATCAAAACACTGCAGAGAAGCTGAAATTCCAGTTAGAAAGTTAAGTCAGCTCTTATTAGACAGACAACAACTTCTTTTACCCAGCTGAATAAGCGTTCACTGATTGTTTTGACTGGCCATCTTGTTCAGAAGAGGTGAAGCAGTGGACCATGCTCCTCAGCATCATGCTGGTTACTGAAGTGACCAAACACACAGAGCTCAATAGAAAAGAGTAGTTTGGAAGGAAACACTGCCACACAAATATGAAATCTGTTAGCTGTCAACAACAACAAAACAAACCGAGGGGCTGGGGTTGTTTAACATGGCAACAACAACGAGCGTGAACTGGATATGCGGGAAAATAAAACTACACAATATAAATTTCCCTAGTCATTCTATTTATAGCCCCATTTCTCTGTACACACTCATGTGTAACGAATGCAAGAAAGCTGAAGGGGCAACAGAGTGGATATGAGTTTCTCTTCCCTCGAAGTGCCTCCACATTACTAACTCAGCAGCACTTCTGCTTATCACTGCTCATTAGTGCCCTCTGTTGCATCTGATGAAGACTTGTCTGTTTTCTTCGATTTCCTCTGCAGTTGCTCTTGCTCCTTCTTCCGAAGCTTTTCCCTTTGCTTTTCCATTTTCTCTTGAGCTTTGCGAGCTTTCTCCAGGGATGTTTTCATTTCCTTTAGCTTTTTTTTAATGATTGCTCTGTCCTGGGAAGATGTCATACCAAGAGCCTGAGATGGGGAAAACAAAATGAAAAAAGAAAAAGATTTTCATATGCTTTAATCTATCACCAAATTTATCATATTCTAATAATAAATCTTTTCAGGTAGAAGACTATCACAACGAAGCAAATTTGAAATATAATCAGTTACATTACTGAAGTGAAATTAATAATATTTTATACATCTGTACTACTTTCCATGCTTTCCACTTCTACAATATTAAACAATTAGATCTCATTGCAACATTCATCTCATTGATCAAACGAGACAAAGAAATATTAAACTGTTTGCCTGAAGTCATCCATGTCTACATAAAACAAGACTTCCCAATTCTCGCTGCCGTGTCTTAGTCAAAAGTTCACTTGCTGTCTTCTAAAAACCCTAGAGTTAGTGAAATTTCAGAAAGGAAACACCAAACTTTGACTTTCAGATATGCTGAGCCTCCCACAACTTCTTCCTGTAATCATTTTTGACAAAACTAAGCTCATATTTTCTCTACAAGAACCAATGCATACTTTATACATCAAAACTGTATTTAGTTCTAACGTAGTACAACTGGTATCCAGCTTTTGCCTCCAGTATCACAGTAAGCCATTTTCAAGTTGCTACTTCTGAAGCATTTCTATTTACAATCTTCTCTGAATCACCCTTTTGTAAAACAGAGCTGGATGAGAAATACATGCATGCAAATACCACCTATACATGCTACTATAGGATTTATGCATGCAAATATGGGTACATTATACGCACCCAGAGTTTTCACAAAGCAAATGCCCTCTGTTTCTGAAGCTTCTGAACCTAACTGCATACCAGAATTTCTCAAAGTGCTGCTGTGGCTTTCTACTCCATGTTTATTATTCTGGTCTATCACCATTCCACACACAGGGGTCCTCTGCTTTCTGGCAGAATTCTTACTTCCTTTAAGATTATCTCAAGTGACAATAAATAATACAGTTACTCCTGAAGTCCAGTCAGTCAGTTACCTTGAGCTTACTCCCATCCAGTTGAAGGAGATGCTCCCCGTTAATGTTTTGGGCACTGAATTCAGAAACATAATGTTCAAGGTTCAGGCTCATTAACCAGTGGGAAACCTGCTGCACGCTCCACTCCTGAACAGCCCGGTTCTGGCACTGACTGTGTTTTGGAGACTGTCCATCATCAAGGATCTGTGACAAAAACATGCTGCATTATTATTAAGAGGGTAACACTGACTAGCAACAGCATTCTTCTGTACAAACTGCCAGCATCAGAGCAGAGGTACCTGTACTATCTTCATACTGCTATAATAACAATTTCACACCACTGTAATACATCTGTATCTAATCAAATACCAGAATTGATGCACGGTACCTAAAAAGTTTCTATTTATAAACAGAATGAGAAAAAGGAACTGGTATTCCCTTTAATCCAAACAGGGTCTGAAAGGCCAGGTGGCACAATTTAGAGCAGGTACGCTCCCATTCCCTCTGAAAATTTTTATCCTTCAAATTACAAGGTTTCTAACGGATGCAGTGAATTCTGCATTCCACTTCCTAGGCACATTCACTGATCTTTATGGTGTGTTTAAGCTATAAAACAAGAAATTCGGGGGAAAAAAAAACTCAGGAAACCATTCTAAAGTTCAAAGTGGTGACATCAAACAGCCAGTGAGACCGATGCTACCTGTGGAAGACTATGAGATGACACAGAGGAGTGGTAAGGAACACACAGCGATCCCACAGCCTCAGCTCTCAGCACGTTGTGCTGCCGAGGAGAAGAGCCGAGACACAGCACCAGGAGGGGCAGGTGGGGCTTCAGCTGCTTTAGCCCCGTGTGTCCCCTCTCTGCCACTTTCTTCCACCCCGGGGTATGTCAGTGGGGCCTGAAACAAAAGCTACTCTGTTCAAGCCCTGGTCAGCAAAGCAGCTGCTACGGGCTGCAGCAGCTGTCTCCTGTTCGTACAGCTTTTCCACTGGGTTAGATGATGCTGGGAGCTCTTTCAGCTTCTGGCCATCCATTTCTCAGGGACAGGGAAAAGATGGTTTAAGCATTATCTTTCCCTTCTCTTGTAGCCAGCGGAAGCTCAGTGCAGCTGATGCTTGGCCTGGTGGATGTGCTCTGACACAGACCCTCCTCCCCCTTCCAACATACACAAAAACTGCAATTTGCCATGGCCTTGAAAGGAGAGAGGAACTGAAGACAACGCGAGAGGAGCCAGTGACATCTGTGTGTTGTGGTCGAACAAGGGGGGTTGCCACACAACACAGTAAAACAAGAAATGCAAATCTGCAAATGAGACAATACATTGCCACGCGATGGTCACACAATTCACCACAACAGCACACGGGTATCTCACCTCATCATCAATCATATCCAGGCTCTGAGTGAGGGAGCAACAAAGAAATGGGAAAGAAAAGCATTATAGAAACAAAATACAGAACATGTAACAGCATGTAAAAGTTTGGGCAAAGGCAGCACCAAGATTTGCAAACAGATATGGCTACTCAAAAAACAAAGAGATTTCTTTAAAAAAAATTATTTCCAGAAGCAGAGAGATTATGTTGAAAGCTCAGCACACATATGATTTGGCAGCTAAGCCTGAGATTGTGCCAATGAAACCCCTTGAGCTCCTGGTCTTGACACACTGGAATCAATGGGACCTCGCCTGATGGCTCCAATTGCAAGAGCAAAAACTCCTTAGTTAGAGGACAACAAACCACAGGACCTGGGTTCCCTCCCTACGTTTTCCTTTAGTTCATTTGCCTTTGAGTGAAGGAGTGCTCGCAGCAATGCACTACCACAGGTTCAAGAGCAATGGCAGCTTAATCCCCTGCAAGGGCGGCTGTGCAGGTTTCCCCCGCAGCTCTCACTGAATTTGCTGCCTTATTCAGAGGCTGCAACTTGGTACACAGCAGGGGATGGAGAGAACACATTTGTTTTTATAGACCTGTTCAGACTTGGAAGTTTAGAAGTGTCCAAGTAGAAAGCTGAACAAGACAAATGAAAGCATTTTCCAACTTTTAATTCAATACTATTGGGAACAGGACATTGTCACAATAAAATACATAATCTAGGAGGAAGGAAAAATGATAAAAGAATGAAATGTATTATCGAGATATTATTAATCCTAAACAAAGCATAAATGATCTCTGTTGTTTCCAGTAATTCAAAGAATATACAGATTCCTGTCTACTACTCTCCTATGATTCTTATAAATTTTTGCCGTTTATTATCTGCAGTAAGTAACCTCTACAGAATGGTTGGTCTTGTAGACTTCCATTTTGGCAAAGGAGGTTGGCATGGAATGGCTTTCATTCTTTAAACCTATGCAAGGCATGCCAGCAATAATAGCACAAACTTAACAGTCATAAAAAAAAAAAAAAAAGCCACAGATACTTGAAATTCCTCCTCTCTAGAAAAAGCCTGGTTCAAACCTCAAGTGAAAAATACTAAGTTCTTAATGAGTGTTTATAGGAGAACAAAGGCACAGGTTTCTTGAGTCCACAGGACACATTGTCAGCTACTGTCAAATTGCGCAGTTTCCATGACAATTGAGATAAAAAACTAGTATCGTAGAAATGTGTTTTCAATATATTATATTCCACTCAATTCTTTCACCAATTTATGGGGTTAGGAATGCTTTTTCACATTATCACTGTTCAAAAAATATCCAGTTTGAAGAACTGAACTCAAATCCACTGTGCATGTGCAAAGCAAGCACAAAGAGAATGCAAACTGGATTAACACATAGACATTCTAATCACTATATACACATTCAGGTACAGGAATACACAATAACTGCATGTACAAGTCTTTATTATTTTAATATATCAGGGTAAAAAATAGTCTAAATGAAGGTGCCTTACATTTCAACCATATTTATCCAATTTTACTGTATCTTTATTATCTCAAAACTGCCTCAATTATGTCTTTTTTAGTGTATGTATATGTAAGTCCACATGTACATATTCAGAATGTAGGAAAAGTGTATTGAAATGTGTGAAGATAGAGCATGTCTTAGGAAACCAACTGCATTTTACAATACTGCATAACAATCCTATGATAATACCATAGGATTGTTATTTAAAATAATTATTATATGAACAAAAAATATATAATCTAGAAACCAAGATTCATCTCCTTCTCCCCTTCTACTGCCTAAAAACATCCCTTCATTATTTGAGTAACTATCAAGAAAAATGCCATGGGAGAAAGAAAACAACTATTTCCCATCTTAAACAATTTCATCAACATACCTCATCTGATGACAGTGCTAAGGAGTGTGAGAAACCTGGGGTTTTAGGTTCTGCTCCTAAACCACTCAAATCAGCTGAACTGGTGCTGCTGGGACTGAAATCATCGTTGAATGTGAAATTCTGTGGAGAAAAAGATGAGTTAGAATGAACAAAAGATCTCAAATGTATATCTAAAAGGGAAATTTGCTTTCTGTCTTCCAGGTTGGCATAGGTCAGGAGTCATTATCAATAGTTTACCAAACCAGTTACAATACACATGAGGAAGCCTAATCTTTTGTACTGTTAATGATTTATAGAAAATGCTATATTTTTGCCACTGTGTACTTCAAGAGACATCTTTGCCAGCTTAATGCCTGAGTGAGTAGAAAAGTAGTCTGAAAGCAATTTATAGATATTCCTCTTAAGATATTGGCTATCATAATGGAGCTATATTATTGCTTCCACTGGTTAATCAATAGCATTTTGCTATCCTCCAAATATTTAGGACAAGCATAGCGCACACAGTAGTACAAAGAACAGGACAGAGGATTAATTAGCAGAGAGAACTGAAAACTGCTATTGAAAGAGCAAGGAGAATATCCTGTGAACCCAATTCTGATTCTTCCCTCTTTGCCTATACCTTTAGAAAAAAAATGAAATTGAAAATAAGAGATCTTCAGATATTGAATGTTAATGACTGAAGTAATAACCATAAAACAAACATATTTTTTTCTTAAGAACGTAATGACAAACACCACACCTTGTAGCAAAGAATAGCAAGTGTGCACATTTTTTCAAGAATGCAGCAATATGACCATCAGAAGAATACAAAAATTAACACATTAGACTGGAAAAGTTTGATTTGAGAACCATAAAAAAACAAAATCTAAAAAAAATGACACCATGATATTCCATTTAAATTGAATAGTTGATGATAGAGACCTCTATTCTCTTTTGAGACCTCTTATTTCTACTCTAATCTATCATCTAAATGACTATCAAATTAGATTCACCTTTGACATTCAGTTTTAAAAAATGGATCCAAGCATCAAAACCAAAAAGAACAATAAAAAAATTATTCTTTTATCTCCCCAAAAGATATTTGACCTATTTTCTCTGAAAACAACAAGCCTTCCAAAACCACCAAGTGTTGGTCCTCTTCAGTTTTGCTGGAAATCCACCTAAATAGTAGTATGCTGTGCTTTAAAAACCTAAATAGCAGCATAAGTAGTGTTAATTTAAGAACTTGCAAACTTAACACAGAACATCAAAAAGCTTTCCTGTGCAGTTTTCTCACACCTACTTTTAGAATTAATGTCCTGCTTTTCCTATTTCTTTACAGTGGACAAGAAAATCTGAGCAGCTTTCTCAATATGGAAACTTTTAGCCCCCACAGCATTCTTAGGCCAGGAGTTCAACAACTCTACCTCCTGTTGTGTGAAGAACACTTTTTTTCCTTTGCAGTACTCTGATTTTTCTTTTACCTCTATTTTGTGTAAGTTTCACTTTTATGCTTAATTTGGTCTTTTTCATTGTCTGTGGGAAAAACACAAGGTAGCCAAGGCCTGCTAATAATAATAATGTGAGAGCAGGATGAAGAAAAATAGAACAAAACAAACTTCACATCCTAACAGTAACTGTTAGGGGGGCTTTTTCCCAATTTGAAAATTATTTTCACACTATGTTTAACAGCACAAATAGGATTTACATGTCTAATCCTAATCTTTCTTTTAAAAAGAAACCGGGTAGCTGATTAGTTTCTTTTTATCTTGAGAGATTTCATCTGTGGTCTTCTCTGTCAATATGACTTGCATGGGTCAAACTTGTGCTGCTCTCCCTTCCGTATGACACAACCACAACTGTGACCTTGCATGGCTTTCTGCACAGCAGAAGTAAGGCATCACAAGCTATGGCACCAAAAGAAAAAGAAATACCCGTGGAAACTGCTATTAGTTATGTACATATGCATGCCTCTACAGGAGACAGAGAAATTAGATTTCTGATTCCAATTCCTGTATGTAAAGTTGAGAACCATATCCTTACCAGACCAATATAAAAAGTAAACTGTTACAAGTTAAGAGAATACAAGCAGAGAAATATTTTCCAGAAGTGAAAATAAACATGAAAAAGCTAAGTATAGTACTATAACTAAGGGTTATTTAATGAGTTATCATGCTGAAACATTCATGCACATAGAAAGGAATCACGCAGATGTATTAAATTGCAATAGTTCATATTTATAGTTCAAGCATCTTCATATATAGAATTAAATCCAACATCCAGCATGCATGACAAGCAGATTTCATTACTGGGGGAGAAAAAGGCAAATGACTGACAGCATACAACATTTCTTCACTTGCAAACATCTCATTTGAATACATTAGAAATGGGTAGGTATTCCCACACTCAGTCCTGAAGAATGCAGAAAATATCTAAAATTGAATACACACATCTAGCATTTGTTCAGTGGATCCAAATGCTAATTCCCACTGGCACCACTTGTTTTTGTTACAGTACAGCACACCACAGTTAGTTTACTGAATTAATGTACATTAAGAGAAAGACAGAGTAAAAAGGTAGAATGTGGAATGGTACAATGATGGAGATGCTCTGTTCAGACGAGCTTTTACTATACAATGAACACCATGCACTGTTTATTGTAGTATTAACATATTGGCCTGTTCTTTTTCCAGAAACATGAAGCCAATTATGCCACTCAACACAGTGGGAATAAGGTAGTTTTTATTTTCTACCTTTGACCCTTTTTTAGCTGGACTTATATTTTCAGAGGAAGGTTCAGTTGAGCTGGTAGGTGATGGCAGGTTGCTAGAAGAATTGGATCCCTTGCCACCCTCTCCATACCATGTGAATGGTACACAGTGTGGGAGAGAGGAGGATCGCTCTGCTAAAGATTTAGTGTTTGCTGATTTCTGCAGCATCTCTCTGGCGTTCCTGTTTAAGAGAAAGGACCAGGAATTCGTGTTAGAGTAGAAAATATGAAAAAATCCTACAGAGATAGTACATTGTAAAAAGAGTGACATTCCATGTAACTGTGACTAATCAGTACAGTGGCATGCAGCTGGTAATGGCATTCTTGAAATCTCTCTTTTAACAAAAGAAGTGGGTTCTTCTGATTTTTTTTTCTAATTCAAGCTCTCTCAGTTAACGTGTATCGAGCAAATGGAGACAGATGCCAGCTCAAAAGGCCTGTACCCCCTGTGTTTTGATGTGAACCAGCTCCAGTCAAGGAGCCACATGTTGTGCTGGTGCCTTTCCGAGCCCTGGTGGTATCTCAGCATAATTAAATAGATCAGACTGAGCACTGTCCCAAGCACGCTCTGGTTCCCAGACAGGTCTGGCTTGGATTTGGAGCACTGGCAGAATGAACCAGGTGCGCCTGTATCCATCTACATAGATGTACCTTTGTTACAACAGCTAAATACTGATAGACATCTTGATTTTAAAATTATTAAATATTAAAAATATTAATATAGAAAAAATGAAAGAAACACCTATGCAATATTATCAGCTTGTCTCTTTGTAGTAACAAATATTGCATTGGATAATGTGATCAAGGCAAAGGTAACAGTTGCAAAATAAAATGCCTAAATTATTAGCTAAATATTTATATCATGTCAACAGCATAGTATGTAAATTAGAAATAACTATTCAAAGTGCCTACATGAAAGAACTTATGCATATGTCACGTTCTCATATTATTTATATCAACTTATATATTAACATTAACTAAGTCTGTTTCAGAGCTTGAAATCTGTACTGCTCTTAGCAGCCACCAGTAAACTGCAAGTATACAAATCTCCCCTCAACTTCTACCTTCTGGACAGCCTCTAAATCATTATGAACATAATCACTAGTTCTGTGTATTGTGAAACCTCTTTTCTGTCTGGATGAAATGGAAGTTGTCAGAAGGCCCCCAGCCAGCAAAGCAGAACAAGAATCCTCTCTCCCTTTGGCTATGTAAAGGTAGATGGGTCTGACACAGTCCTGTGCTCCCTCCTCGTGCTCACATGTTGCTCAAAAAAAGAAAGAAAAAAACAATGGTGTTGCCCGAATCACCTAGCTCCAGGTTGGGGAATATATGCTTTCTACTTAAATGGGAGATTTTTTTATATATTTAATATTAATGGTAGTCTTAGGAAATAATTCAGATTTTTCTTCTACACATTTTGAGTGCTATTTTTTGGCAATGGCAAAATAACGCTTGCAACATGCATCTGACGGAGTGATTAATTTTATATCAATCAGTTGCTCTAATGGACATAAATAATTATAACAGGATGCTGTCTTTTGATCATCTTCCTTCTTTCAAAGATATTACACAGCTTTGGAGTGTAAAGAAAACATCCTCACATTTTTCTCAGGCAAATTCTTTGGAGCTACTAACAAAGGAAGTGACAACTGGTGTTTAAAAAGTTATACTGAAATAATAACATTTCAGCTTACAGAGGCACAGTGAGGATTATAAATGCTTATGAATTTTGAGTTTGAAAGCAGTATTAAACTTTGTTTTTAGTAACTGTACCGAAACTCAGAAATATTCAGTACCAAACAATACAAATAACTGATTTATCAAATGATCTAATAAGCAACTGGTCGTCCTAGGCTGAGATCTGCTTCCTCTAAGGAAGACACCTACTGGATTTCACAAACATCTGTAACATCTGCATTAAGAACATACCAAGTTCTGTAGGGTCTGCTTCCTACAAACAAGTGTATATTCCTTTCCCACACCCTGTGTTTGGTATTTAAATGCTGCCTGGTGTTCAATGCCCTGCTAAGGGCACTAGCTGCCTTACAGCTATGCACAGGTGCAGAAAATTTGGTTTAACAAATCTCTCTCTTCCACTAAGGAAATACGGCAATGAACATTAACTGCAGGGCACACTGCAAGCAGCTATGCCAGTGGAATGACTGCAACAGTTTTTCTGACATTAGCATAGAGGTGCTGACTGCTGTAAGTTCACTGAAGATCCTGCCAGATGTGCAGAACATGAATGTATGCTGCATTAGAACTCTTACAATTCAGTACAGCGTGCCTGAAGGGGTAACTCAGAAGTCCATGTTTCTTCTGCTTCTCTGATTTTATGGAGACTTGTCACTGGGTCTCCACATGTTAGATTGTCAGCAAAACTCCACAAACTGCTACATCCTGGTTTTCAACTGCATACATTTTCTGAGTAGCATTTGAACTTTGCTTTCTTTAGCTAGTTCTTTTACCTTGTAGGTTTTCTTTTGCATTATTTCATGTACAGAGAGTTTTTGAATTGCTATGTCCTTTGGACTTTCAGAATGTATTATGTTTGCTAAGCATTCCGGACGTTTAACTGAATGCTTGCCTCTGATACTTGGAACCAGGTACCACCCCCTTTGGCTGGGATCATGTCAGACTCATCAGTATATGAGGAGAGACCTTCAGTAAAAATCTACAGTAGCTTTTACAGAAAAGATTGCTTCCTGCCATTTTGAATGTTCACTTATTTATTCAGAGTCAGGATGCTGATGATGTGGTCTCATCAGATCTCACAAGGAATTCACAGTTCCTTGCCTGAGAGTTG
Organism: Anseranas semipalmata; assembly: GCA_013399115.1. NCBI lineage: Eukaryota > Metazoa > Chordata > Aves > Anseriformes > Anseranatidae > Anseranas > Anseranas semipalmata. The sequence goes on from VXAA01006626.1 coordinate 1,199,418, forward strand.
GTGACGTGACCAATGCAGTCAGCATTCTTCCTATCTACTTTTAACTTTTGATGTTCATCTTCAGAAACAAACTCTTCTGAAAGCACTCCTGAAGTGGGTGCAGTGAATATGCAGTATGAATATCTGTTGCTCATCCTCACGCTGGGGGCTTTTTCCAAAAAATATGTGGAATTGTGTCAAGATTTCTGAATCAATGGTATTATTAACTTACTTTGTGTGTGTATGCATCTTGTAGGCCAGCTCTAACAACCTATTTCTGCATATCCCGCCAGTGGATGTAATAGTAGTAGTGATGCAAGCCTCCAAGTATTTTTAGATTATTCATTAGTCTTCTATTAGTTAAGAAATCTAGGTTTGTAAACTCAGAAGGTTGCCTCAAGGCTTAAAACTTATTTATTTGAAGGCAGTGGAACTGCTAATGTTCCTATCTGCTAGGATGACTAGGTTTTCCCAGTGTTTCTGGCATACCATTTCTTGCATCCTCAATCTTTTACCCATACCTACTGCCACAGGTCACCCTAATAGCTTCTTTCTCTTTCCGCTTCTTGCCCTTGTTTGAATTCCTTCTCAAAGGAGCCCTATAACAATATTAGAAAACATTAGGAAACTTTTTTGAAATTTTACTTTCAATCCTTTTAACAAAAAAGTGTATTTTAAGTAACAAAATGCTTACCCAAGATCTGCAAGTTTTCGCTTTAGTTTTTCTGCATGCCCTATAGTAGGGGGAGCTGATCTTGCTGCCTGGGCACATGTGGCACCATCTAGGATACATTCGTACACGGGAGAATGTACATTATTATTTTTAATTGCTACTGATAGCTATTCCACTTTCCATCCATCCAGAACAGTTTGTGTATCTGTTCATAATTAGATATGCATACATGTACACAATTTAAGTAGGTGCATTCTTCACAATTTTAAGAAAATGGTGTGAAAAGGAATAAAAATTGATTAATAGTTTCACAATTTGAAAATACACACAAAGAAACCTTATCTTAATAAAAGAAAATGAAAAAAAAAGTTAATTTTGGTTGAGCTTTAATGAATATGTAGTAAGACAAACAACAAAAAGGGTTTTCAGGTAAAGGTTACAGTGAATCCATTTTTAAACTCAGCAGTAGCTGCTTATTTCTCCTACAGAAATCATCTGGTATGTACAATTTACTTCAAAAACAATTGCTGAAATCCTTTCCTGAACTTTGGATCAGAGGGTACTTTTTATGACGGACAAGCTAGGTAATAGTTATCTGTTTAGCTTGAATGTCTCAGTTAAAATGAATATTTAACTGGAAATCCAACCATTTATATTAATAAAAAAATAAATAAAAGTAACTTAGTTAATAAATTTGCCCTGAGACCTCTATCAACCTCAGATCTCTTCTACATAAACTGTTAAAACCTAAAGAGGAAACACACTGCAGTACCCATAAAGTCAAAACAACGATTCTAGGTATCCAAAACATCCTGTGAAATCTATATGGCAGCTAAAACACACAGCAGTTGAAAAATTCAGACACAGTTTCTGTGATTCCTAAACATAAAGAATGCCCTGAAATCTAGATGAAGCAAATGAAGGTCAGTTGTCACTTGCAATTTGGTGACTTTACAATGCGACCTCGGATTTACAGTGCCTTTTAACTCAAAGCTCTGCTAGGTTTGTGGATTTCTCCTTAGGAGGCTGAAATTAAGCCCTCAGAATTAACCCAAAAAACCACAGGACAGTAAACTGTGTACACAGAAGAACTCTGTATGTTGCTTTGTGGATAATATTCGGCCAAGTTTTCATTCAAGTAAAAAATTCTATGTGCAAGTGACTCATAAATCATTATGGAAAAAGCAGGAAAACAAGCCTTTTGAGATACCCACACTCTAAAGGCCATACTATTTCTACTAACACAAGTCCTTATTTTAACAAAAGCATTCAAGAAAAACTGACAAGTAACCTCAATTCAAAAAAGAAAACAAATAAAAGTTCCCCATGAGGAAAAAAAAATGAGTAATACTAAGAATGACAAAAAAGCCAATGTCTCTTGAGAAGAAATCTACCCCACGGGGGCTGCAGAGAACCTTAGGCAAGGCGTACTTTGCACCACCTCTACATTGTGCATGCTCTTCTCTTTTCTCCTCAAAGATCTGCTTATGGTTCCTCTTTCATCTTTAATGTATACTTTTCATTTAACCACTGTCAAAATTGCCACTTTCAAGAATAAAAGATTGCAATGCTTCTTTTCACACTTTGTATTCACAGGCAAGTGGGGTTTGGGGGCTTTTTGTGAAATATCTTAATGAAAGTAAACGGAACTATAAGATACACCGCTTTTGTGGTGGGCAAATAATAAAAACATTTAGTAGCTGGAGGTTTTGCTTCTGTAGTAGAGGAAATAATCTGTAGAGCTCGGCAGGGACACATAGCAGCTACCAGCTACAGTCAGCTTCTATCAGGATTTTGCATCACTTTGCTCCCACTCACATGCAGCTTGGCCCAGCTGGAGTGCTTTGAATCATGAGGATTTGCTGCAGCAAGCATTCCTGCTGGCTATGAGATATAGTGGAATATGGATGGGTTAGGTCCCAGTAACAGCTTCAGTAGAGATCTAAATCTATAGGATCTTGCACACACGGAGGTACACGCTGCTCGGCCCAAGGCAGCAGCCACGAACCAGGGCTGCAGGTGCCCTGCCTTGGCAGGAGGAACATTTGACCGCCCTGGAAGGGTGCATCTTCCCTGACTCCTTCAAGTTCTTCAGAGAGGGTGAGGGAGAGCTGGTTCCTCAGAATAAATCACACAGAAGCCATTTAATCTATCACTTTCAGCCTCCGAGAACTGGTATAAGTAATCTGCAGCTGATGGATGTGAAAGAAGCCTAGGCCTAACTTCTTGTCCCAAGGTCACAACACAGCTGAAGCCAGTCTCACATCAACAGAGGATTGCCCACAGGGGTCACCTCAGCTGCCTTGTCAAACAAGGTTGCACAAAACAAGCAGAGCTGAAGAAAAGAAATTAATCACACTCATACATGAAAAAGTCGTGCTTAAAAGACAAAGAAGCGAAATTCCTCACCATTTTGCAACGAAACTGATCTCCTGCCATTTCAGCTCTTCTACAATACTCAGGATCTCATAAGAAAAAAAAAGCGTGAGCTTGCTAAAGCTCGCTTTTGCTAATCAGAGATTAATCAGTGGACACGTTCTCTTTCTATCTCTAAAAAAAAAACAGTTAGCTAACCGCACAGAACAAATGCAATGGCTCTTTTTATTTTCTGCATTGTAAGAGTTTGACAGCCCAATTAATAATCAATGAAAATAGTAACACTACAACACTTGTTGCAAAACAACCACTTTAGGATATTTCTTTTTTGGAGAACTTATTAAATGTAAATTTTTCATTTGAAAGTAAATTGCTCTGCTTCAGTTTTCATGTACTCATTAGAATCTGGATACACCCAAAAGCACTGGTTGTTTATGTAATGATCACAGCGGGGACAGCATGACACCCTTTCTTATTTAGACACAGGTTATTTTTCAAACCTAAATTGGGAAGGAAAAAGCAAGGCAGGGCTCAAAGGGTTGTGGTAAATGGGGCCACATCAGGCTGGCGGATGGTCACTAGTGGGGTCCCTCAAGGCTCCATTTTAGGGCCAGTCCTCTTCAATGTTTTTATAAACAACTTGGATGTTGGACTAGAAGGAGTTTTGAGCAAATTTGCCAATGACACCAAACTGGGAGGAGTTGTAGACTCGGCTGAGGGTGGAAAGGCCTTGCAGAGAGATCTGGACAGATTGGAGAGCTGGGCAATCACCAACCTCATGAAGTTTAATAAGAGCAAGTGCCGCGTCCTGCACCTGGGACGGGGCAACCCTGGCTATACGTACAGACTGGGCAATGAGATGCTGGAGAGCAGCCCCGCAGAGAGGGATCTGGGGGTTGTGGTTGACAGCAAGTTGAATATGAGCCAGCAGTGTGCCCTGGCAGCCAGGAGGGCCAACCGTATCCTGGGGTGCATCAGGCACGGCATTGCTAGCCGGTCGAGGGAAGTGATTGTNGAGGAGGCTGAGGGGAGACCTCATCGCAGTCTACAACTTCCTTGCGAGGGGGAGTGGAGGGCCAGGCGCCGACCTATTCTCCTTAATCACCAGTGATAGAACCCGCGGCAATGGTGTCAAGCTGAGGCAGGGGAGGTTTAGGTTGGACATTAGGAAGAGGTTCTTCACTGAGAGGGTGGTTGCACACTGGAACAGGCTCCCCAGTGAAGCAGTCACTGCACCAAGCCTGTCTGAATTTAAGAGGCGTTTGGACTGTGCACTTAGTCACATGGTCTAAAATTTTGGGTGGACCTGTGCGGTGCCAGGAGTTGGACTCAATGATCCTTGTGGGTCCCTTCCAACTCGGGATATTCTGTGAACACTCTGGGTGGAATATAATACCCGATTCCTTACACTACAAGGCTAGTCTCCATCAAATTTTTATCCAGATATTTTTCATACATCAGATGTAAATGTAGTATTTATGAATTCACTGATAAAGTAATCACATGCTTATGCTGAAGTAAGAGTTGGGAAAGTCATCTTCTTACATTCACACCCTTATATTTTGCTTGCACAATTCAGGCTCAGAATTTAACTTTGATTCATTAAAAATTATACAATTAGCAACTATACAATTAGACCAGCAATTTCAGAACCCGTCTAAAAATGCCAGTATACATTAACCTATTCTAAATTCAACAAAACTTCATTAATCTGTCTTTTAAGAATCAGTGTGAAAGCCCTGTATGATGAAGAAGAAAAAATAGGTTATAAATGAATGGCAAGTCTTTTCATTTACGCAGACAAACAAAAATCCTCAACAAGTTGTTCTTTTCAGTTAGTTCCACTTAGCCAAAGTTTGTTTTGAACCTACCCAGGCCCATTCCTGTGGTCCTCACTTACAAACAATTTTATCACATATTTTAGCTGATGTTACAGTTAAAGAATGTAAGGTGCATAGGCAAGAATACTAAAGTCGTGTAAATTGCTAATTTTGACTTCACAAGACATATGTAATGGAGGGCTCAGAATTCTGTGCAGTATTGTATGGTTAATGCATTGAATAAACAAGTATTTGAGAAATGTACCTGAACTAGGTATGATTGCATCATCTTTTATCCAGTTTACATTTAAAGAATCTAAATGAAATAACTAACTATGTGGCCAGCCTTTCTCACAAACCACTCTCTTTTTCTATAAATGCAGAGTCCCCAGCCACTGACCTCTTGTTTAATCTAGAGTCTGCTGTCTCTCTGCAATTAAAAGCTACAATCTGTTACTCTTGCTTTACACTCCTTTCTGACCCTCCAAAAAAAGCACCTAGCAGTGCCAAAATCACATCATTCAAGTAAGTACAATGTGTTAATCATGTTTCTCACACAAAAATGTCCCGAGGCCCAATACTTTTGTGTTTTGAAAAGTATGGAGAAGATTTTCTTAAAGGCAACTTCCCCATCTCTTTTTCAGAGAGTTCTAAGAAGAAAAAAAAAAAAAGGAAGCAGTTCCTGATCTCATTTTAACTTTGTCCTTTTCTTATACCATCATACAACTGTAAGGTCAACTGTAATTTTCTGACTTCCAGGTATACAAAAGAAGTTATGAGAAGATGGCCTTCTAGTTGCTATGGTCGTACTACACAACAGAAGTTCATAAATTAGATGTAAGTGAGCAAAACGATGCACCAATTTATTGTAAAAAACAGTAATACCTTTATCTTGTAAAACATTCCTGCCAGCTGGGTGATGCAAAGGAGATGCTTCAGAGCTGTGCCCAGATTTTGAAGGAGAGGAAAGTGGAGTGTCTCCCCGAGCATACAGGGAAAGGACACCTCCTTTGTGCTGCTGTCCTTCTTCTTGGTTTTCAGTTAGGTTGTCAAGTGAGATTGCTGCACTGCTAGCCACTGGGGAGAGGGAGGAAGCACCAGAATCTGATGCTGGTGAGGATGCTCTCATGCATAAGGGCAGTGATGATTTTGAAATGTGCATGGGACTACTGTAACTGTTTGACGGCTGTTGGTATAAGAGATTATAAAGCAGGTTATACCATTTAGTAACCAATCAGAGCAAGGTTTACTTTGAACATGCACTTCTTTTATTCATTATTTATTCTTCTATTTGTAAGAAACACTTTAGCAATTCATGTCATTACCTTTTAATACCACATAGTGTTGTTTATTGATATTTGCTTTCAGGCGGAAGTCAGAATCAGATAAAACAATGAGTAGATGTATCAACTGTGTTAACAAGTTAACAAACAGAAATGTAGGACTCAAGTTCCTTTCACCTCCTGCATAAATTAGGACCCACTCTGCATTTTAAAGCACACATAAATCAGAAAGCTCAGGATTCCTGTTAAAAACAGAACAAACAAACAAACAAAAAAACAAAACCAAAAACCAAAAAACCCAGGTGTGCTGACTCAAACGAGACCGGACTCATACATCACTCAAGGGCATTCATAGTGTACTGGCCACAGAGGAATGCATACTGCCTCTGCTACAATGCAAGGACAAAGACAGAGGATGAAAAGACTTACAGGGGCAATCTAGCGTTCCATAGGAAGCCTGAGAGAGAGGGCAGAGTCCTTCTCACCTTTCGTTCAAGACTGTCCTCTCCATCAGTGGAACTGATGCTGTCATAGAGCCTTGTTCTCGTTGGCCTCTGCCGCTTGTTCTTCACTGAAAGCTGAGCTCGAGTTTTCAGAGCTTTGGAGTCCAGTCTCTCTGTTTCTGGCACTGCTTCATTGAAATCTGTATGATAACATGATTTAAAACTATTTATAAAATATGTATATTTTGGAATTAGACTACTTTCTCCTAGGATATGACCTGCAATTACTAGCACATGCACTTTGCATGTTTTACTCACACCTGTATCTTGAGAATTACTACAGGGCATGTGCAAAAAAGTGGTTATCTTCCTAAACCACTAGCAGATCCAGACCCAGTAGCTGCATCATGAAGAATCAACTGCAAAGATTTTAAAATTCAGCAAATGACTGCCATTGTTACATGGGACCACACCAAAATGATGTAGCTGTTAAACACAGCTGTACTAGCCCAGAAAGCAGGTCCATGTAGGCTCCCCCAGACCTACTTGCATGTGCTTGGTTTATAGAGTGCTCCTCCACCACAGCATTAAGCAAAGGAATCCTCATCTCACTACTCTTCAACAGACATTTTCCAGCATCTGGATGAATATATCAGTTGAGACCCAGTGGGCCAATTCATTTATCCCCAGTCCTGCCTTTTTAAGCCACCCGAAGAGGACATACTGGACTGCCATTTTCTTCCACAGCTGCCTCACTAAGCGTTTCCCTTATAACTTCACCAGTTTTGCAGGCTGCTTGTTGAATCACAAAAAAAATATCCAGAGCAGTTCTCAGGCTGCTCTACATTTTATCATAACCAGAACGGCTTACAAATTTGAGGAACATGACTTGCTTTCTCCTGTACCAAGTGTCCCCCAAAATAGCCTTGTACAATATGTGCAAATTATAAACAAGCAATGTCTGTAGTCAGTAGCACACAAAGAGTGAGACAGCTAGTATCCAAATAATCAGATAACCATTCACAATTGGATTGATTTACAGGCAGACTTTCACAGGATTATGAAACAAGTGCTAAACTCTTTCCTTTGGACCTACTGTGAAACAGCTTGCTTGCTCTGTCACATTATCCCTCCCAGGAGGGGACAGCAGAGAGGAATCCTATCCTTCTCTGGATGCTGAGGTAATCTGTCATTCAAAGTTACATGTGACAATACAAATAAGGTGCCCCAATTGTTTGCTCCAATCCTTCTGCAAGTGAAAGCACCTTTTTATTAGTGCTGTGTAATTTCATTTGTTATTTCCTCCCTTATTGCTCTGTCCGCTGAACCATTATCTCCTCTTGTAGATACTTCTTTGCTTTATTTAGAGGTCCTTCCAACTCCAAAGTGTGGTGCTGACATCATGGTCCCTACTACAAACCAATTAATAGGAGCCACCTAACACAAATACAGCCTTGCCTCACTTGCACTCAGATCACATCAGAAGATACTCTGCCAAGCCCCTTTCCCTAGTGGGAGTCTAGAGGCTACGATTATTATTGTGATTATCACCATCTACTGTAGTTGTCTGGTTTCAGCCTTCCAACAGCAACATGTTTGGGCAAAATCATTAGCGAGGTGGTTACAGCTTTGCAGAAAGACCCCAAGAGAGCTGAAATAAATTTTCATTGCAGCCAACTGCCAGTGATGTTCCATGAAGTTTATCACGACAGTCAAAATGAAATGAAATTAGTCCACCCAGAAGATCTATGAAAGGCACCCTGAATTATAGTCATTCAAGACAGGAATGGGAAAGCCTTGTGCTGTATGTGTACAAGAGAGAAGGGACTCTGTTTCTACCCGATCAACTAGAAAAATGACTATATTGTGAGGAGCAGGACATGGGTTGTTAGATCTGTTATTATGCTGATCTAATAGCTCAAAAACACTCTGAGAGATTTGCAACAAGCAATAATTATCCCAACAAAAATTAATAAGGCAGTCATCAGAAGACCTGTGTGAAAACTGGGAGATGTACTCTACAATTCCATTTCTTAACCCCTACGAAGTTGCTGTACTTTCTGAACATCTGGGTTTAGTGCGGGAGATGCTGTATTCCACCATATGTACTTTAAAAGATCAAAATAAAGAAAAATCCAAAGCTGTATTATTTTCATATATCATCAGAAAACAGCTGGACACTGTCACTCTCACACCTACTCCCTGTTGTCTTCATACATGTAACTTTCTGATGGAAAAAACAAGAAATTCAGTTTCATCAATTTTGAGGGGAAAGTTTTTTTACATCTTCCCCCTTTCATCTACTGCCCAAACACCATTATGTGATGCATGAAAACTGGAGAAATATTTCATATAAAAATGGAACTATGAAGCACACTCATCTGCCTAGTTTCAAAGCCACCCCATTCAAGAAGGCCTAGTGAGGAAAGTATACTAAACACTTCATCTATGACTTGCCTCTACAAATAGAGCTGACATAACTGCTGTTTTCTTAGCTATCAATCATCCATTCAAATGAAATCTGAGTATTTCAGCAAATTTAATAAAGCTGCGATAAGACAAAACATTTTTTCCACATTTTATGCCAGACAAGGAATAGATTATTTATGGTTTCATCCTTCTTTTTTGTTTGGCAATCCTCAAAGTACACATCAAATCAGAATCTGTTTGGCTAACTTACTTGTCTAAGTACTGCATTCCTAACACACTAATTAATTAGCAGCTGATCTTACTGACATCTTTGCTTTAAACAAAGACATTTTACTTTAAACAGAGACATATCAGCCTCACTGAATTCACCAACTTCAGTAAAGCAGAATTTTTCCCATTGCTTTCCATGGCATCCTGACCGTCAGTCTCAGAGCATATGATTCAGCCACAGGTGGAAACAGCTCGGTGACTTACCACTGTCACCAAAACGGAGAGGTCTTGCTCTCCCTTCTGCAGCCACAACCCCTGGCTCTCAGTGACACCCTTCCAGCCCCTCAGATGATTTGGACCACAGCTCCTCTGCAGGCTGATTGAAATGACTGACCCAGTAGAAACTGTCCAATTTTAGTCTGACACTCCAACTTCTTCCCTTCCTAGGTCTGGTGGATTGAGTGAGTGCACAACATGTCCTAGTGCTAGAGCAGGGCAGTGGACAAGGCAGAACCATGTGGCTGGACAAAGGGAGGGATGGTGTGAGGTCTCCCATTTCAACAGTGATGAGCTGCCAGTTTAGCTCAAACTGCCTCTTGAAATCAGAGCCACAGATTGTCTTAGTAAAGTCCATTATATAACCGAAGAGTAAGACTCATTCAAAACTCATTTCTTTTTGCAGATCAATGTTGTCTTAAAGTACTGCAAGACTTCCAGTAGTGTGCTTTGCTTTTCTTCTTTTTGTAAGAGTTAAACTCTAAATACAGTTGAAACTAGAAAATCATTAGCATTGTCTGGCATGTAATTATGTTTCCACCATTATTTGATAGGATACATGGATATTGTCATGACTTGAACTGCTTATATTTATTCTTTCAGGTGCACACATTCCCATAGATCCATTCCTTTCATTGCTCAAATTATGCAAGTCATCGACATGGTACTATTCACGTACGTGGTCACATTGGCCTTGTTTAAGCGAAATACCACCTGCGCCTGGAGGTTGCTGCTCCCTCCATCCCAGAGCTGGGCTGCTAGCTCTCAGTGCCAGCTCTCAGCTTAACCTTGGTTCAGCCTGTTGCAAAGAAATTGCTCAAAAGCATCAGCAAGGGCATTTTCCTAGGAATCTTCCAGCCTACTAGGGAGCATGATAAATATCTCACAGGAAAGTTATAACAGGTTCGACATTGCTCATGGAGACACTCTAATTAGACTTTCTTTCAGCAGGCCTTGAACCACTTCACTCCAAAGGGCTTCCCTCTGCATTATTTCAGTACCACTGTGGAGTGGGAAACAGATCATCTGTCCTTCCACTGTGTTTCCATTATACATGCTGATAGATTTCAAAATCCCCTTCTGCAAAGTGATGCACTCCTGAGCATCCCAAGACACTCAGCACAACCATCAAAGAGGCTTCAAGGGGCATTTGCACAGAGATGAGCAAGTACAGTCCAAGTTGGCATCAACACTGAACTGTCCAGATTTCAAGTCCCTGGCTCCTTCCAGGTCATCGGTAAATAGACTGATTCTCTACTGTGGACACAGCTCATGACCTCTGAACTGAACTGAACTGAAGGCTACGCTGCACTTCATCTGTTTTTCTGGACTCTCAGAATAAATCAAATATTTGTAAAAGAAACAACCCGCAGGCTTCTGGTATTCCAAGGCAAAACAAAGGAAGGACTCTGGGCTGTAATGTTACTGGAAGCCCCTCACTATTAGGTTATGTTACAGCCCGAGGAGCCATGCAGTCTGATGCGATGTTACCACGGCCAGGCCACCTACAGGCAGGGACAGCCATGCTCCTGTGTGCATGCCAGGCAAGTTGCATCCATTAGTTATACCCAAATCTATTACTACACACAAATATAATAAACACTTCAGTTCACACTGAAGCAAAACAACCCCATGCTTAGTATCATTTTAATTAACAGGATACCTGAAATATCTATTTTTAAATAAATTGATTTTTAGGGAAGACATACCTGCAAACTTTGGAGTGAACATTATAGGGTGTGACTGCATACACACAGTCCCATCCTACAAACCTAAAGCCAAGGCTGAACAAGAAGTGTGCGTTACACTCTCTGAATAAAAACTAGAAAAGAGACGGCAGCGGTTGCGTGAACGTCACAAAGACGCACAACGTGTTGCGCAATTGTGGGCAATCCTGATCAACCTCCAGAGACATCATGGGCTTCTTCTGCCCTTGATAGCTCTTCTGCAAGCATGCATGGGGTAATTAGTAATTACATGTATTACCAGACAATGGTAAGTCCTTTTCTTAAAAGCCTTACACAGGAACAATATGGAGACTTAGGCTCTGTCTGTAAATACCAAGTATCACTGCATTACAGTCCGACACAGACTTCAGACACTCTGATATGGAATTTACTGGCAAAAGTATATGGAAGTCAAAGAGTGCTACAGCATGTTTAGAGAGCTCTTTATTCTAAAGAAGTCATTTTTCTCTCATTGAAAACACAAATTCAGCCTGGAATCTATGATCTAACTATGCTTCTTCTACTTTCAAAATATTATTGATGATTACCTACTTTTGCTATGAAATAATTTGTTTTTGTATTCAGGTGGTTAAATTCGGGCATTTTTAAATTCACAGATTGCCCATTCTAACTCTCAGAAGTACTGAACACTGGTCAACATTTCCCCAGGGGAACGTTTTCCCAGTGAAAAATGGCAGCTCTTAGAAATTGAAAATTTTCATGCAAATATATCAGTTGAAAAATATAATTTGGAAGTACTGACACAGAGTTTTAATATTTTATAAAAATGTTTTTTGATTATTTTTTACACGTAGAAATTCCCTTCAAATCACATAAAAAAAATAAAAGGTCATATCAGAATTTAATTTTGCAGTCTTACTTAAACAGAACATTTCGCTGAATTGCAGAAGGTACATATTGTAGAGGATGGATGTCTGTGAATAGATTTCAGCTCCTAAGCCATGGGTATGTGTTGACACTGCTAAACATGTAAATGTGATTTTTTGTGAGTCAGGTAAACAAAACACACTTTCCTTTCCTGGTGCAATCTACTTGTAACACTTACTGAGTCTCTGTGCAGAAATACGGACTTTCTTGTCACCCTGAGTCCTTTCCTGAACTTCAGAAATTGGGACAATAAACATGTGCTAGAAAGAAAGAGCTATGGGGAGATTTGTGGAAACCAATTCTACAGGTCTGTATACCACACAAATACTGTTTCAGCAGGACAAGCCCTTTTTTATGTACATACATTATGTTAAAATATAATTTATAATGACTTGTTTGCAGAGCAATATTCAATTTGTATTCACACATGAGCTAACTGTTAAAATAGTAATTTTAATAAAACACCTCTGTGATTGCTAGAAATGAATTTAATTGGTAATGCAATGCATTGTTCTTCACCAGAGAAATAAACAGTATTATAGTTTATTTAAAATGAAAATATTTCTAGGAACGGACTTTGGTGCTCCTTTGTCATAATCCCAACACACTAAGTATTGTTCCTGCTCCAAACAATTTCATTCCGAGGCTGTGAATCTAATATTGGCTTATAACTCCAACTAAAGCTATGAAAGTTATCTGTGTATTTTCACTGGCACAGTCTGAAAAAATGACAATTATCCTTGTGGGTCCCTTCCAACTTGGATATTCTATGATTCTATGATCTTTTCTATGCAAAACAAGTAAAGGTTACAGTTACCCCGCTGGCAGCACCTATCCACATCTTAGTGTTACCATAAATTCTTTTGGCTCTTTGGTAACATAGAACAAGGTCTTACAAGTCTTATGCTGTAAATCAGGCTGTGCTATAGATGACTATTATTTTACTGAACAAACTAGTAAAGAAGTTGCATTTTGTTCACGAAGGTCTCCATCATGAGAAATGTTGAGCTCCACCTACACTGTTGCTTTTGATGTCAGTACGAAGGTGGGATCAGAACCTTGCAGAGATCCATTCAAAATGCTAAATTTAAGATTGTTTTCGTCATTCTGGTAACTTTGTTCTTGTTTCATCTTTATAGTTGCGTAATTAAGGACAAATTTAGGAATGCGAGAAAGCACAATTTTCTCCTGCTTTATTAACATAACAGAAATCGTGGAATTAAACGTAAATGTTGATGGCATGTCACTGAAAATTCACTTAAGTTTAAAGAAGTCAATAATGATCTTTACTTTGTTAGCACACACTAGTTACTTCCATTTCTTAAAGAATATTCATTGTATAGTTATGCTGGGATTCTACATTGTCATTATTTGGTGAACTTTGGAAAAACAACAGCATCCCTGTGTTACTGTTTCCTTTAAATGCTAAATGATAACCATACTATTTATGTACACATTAACAGGAGGTATGGATTGGTTCAAACAAACCTTGACTTAAGCCATCGAGACAGGACACTTGCTTAGTATCTAGATTTTCCACTGGATCTCCTCTAGAAACTTCTCCAAAAGATGTCTGCCTTTCAAATATGTTGTTGTTATTGTTAACCTGGCTCCCGTTTTGCTTCAGTAGCCTGAAAACTTCTGCTTCCAAGTCTCGTATCTGAAAGAAATACAACCCATTTTTACCTATAGCACACACACATCCGTGTTTGCTTCTGGATTATCAGACAGAATTGTCTCATTCACCAAACATACAGGTAAGTACTACTCACACGAGCTTGTAAGCCTTGAACCTCTGCAAGATGTGCTTTCTCCAAATCTTCTATTTTCTTTCGTTCAGCTTCCTGGCGTTTGATGAAATCAAGTTCTCTTAGGAAAAAAAAAAAGATGTATTTGCTGTCATCAAAGCAATCAGATTCAAACAGAAAATAAAGTGTTCTGGTACTATATGTTGGGCTATGCATCACAAAATTCTGTCCTTAACAAATATTTTATTACTAACCTAAAAATAAGTATGAAACTGCAATTAGGACAAAAACCTAAACAATTACTTACCAGTCTATATGAATATGCTATGTGAAAATACAAAAATGAAAAAAGTAAAAATCTCAGTTCTTTTGTGGGAAATGGGATAGAATCTCTGTTTTATGAGAGTACGACTGTATTCTTTCACTGAAAGGACACCCACAAGTTTTCAGGTACAAATTTAATCTTCTAGTAAGTTTTAAGGAAATCTGTCAGGTGCTTTTAGGAGTTCGAGATAGTTAAATACAATGGACTACATCTTTTACTAATATAAAGTAGAATAGCAACAGAAAAGCTGTACAAGCTCATCCTAGCTATTTTCCCTACGTCCTTTTATTTTGAAAATCTAAGACATTTATGATAGAAAGCACGAGATACCAGCTAGTTCCGGAACAGTCACAAAATTCCAAGATGGGTAATGACATTTTGACTATCTAAAATCTTTTTTAATGGGACAAGATATTCACTTCTGCACTCTCAGTTGTCACTTGACATTGCTGTTTGTTTTTCAGTTTTCTTCTTTAAGCAACTACATTTCAGCATTAATTAAAAAATGCTGAAAAAAAAAAAAAAGAAACTTTGGGGAATGGCAGCCATTATAGAAATGTAAGATGTTATTATTCTTGCTAGCCACCAGGGAGAGGGACCATATGAAACAGAGGGGGGCAGGTAATCATCAGTTAGCTCAACAGCTGAAACATTCCTGGCATCTACAAGAAGAAGAAAAGTAAAATGTAAAACGTAACAAACCAATTTGCTTTTGGATGTTACATTAGTACAAAGCAGGAGTGAATCCAGCTGATATGTCACTATAAATTGTAGCCAGTATTTCTAATCAAATGCTTTACTGTGATTACTCTTGGTTGTTTGCAACCACATTCAGTTATCTACTAATTCTGAAACATTCCAATGTGGAATAAGGCAGATTAAATCTTTATTTAGTTATAGTTATATTTTTCAGTAATACTAAACTAATACTTGAATAATACTAACATTTTTCTGCATTAAAGAACTTGTGGTTTTTATGGTAAAAAAGTGAAAAATATTGTTTACCTTACAGGTGTTTAATAATGGGTTTCATATTTCAAAATATATCATATACATGTTTCCTATCTGACCACTAATTCATTTGCTGAGCCTGGTGTAGCTGCTTACTTTTGCTGGAAATCCTTGATTAATTTCTTTGCCTTGTTATATTTCTTCTCCAGAGCCTGATACTGGCTTTGCGTCTCCTTGAGGTGCTCATTCACTGTGTGACACAGGGTTTGTGCCTCAATCCAGTAACTCTCTAATTTCATCATCCTCTCCTTATTCTCCTCAATGTTCTGCTGCAGTTGGGTCTTCTCCAATTCCCACCTCACCTTCTCATTCTCAGCAGCCTGCAGCTGAACAAAACAGTATAGATGCCAGTCAGTAAAAGGGTGGAAAGTACAGCCTAATACTTTAGGATGAGTTCAAACAGGAATAGTGAAAATCATTTAGTAACTATAAAAGTAATATGCCAGCAGAAAAAAGAGCAACCCAAGACTAATACTTACATTGATACATACGTCATTCTTTCTATAAAATGAATTAGAAGCCTTGCTCTGTGCAGCCTCATTGATTCGCTCAGATATACTAACACATTTAAAAATGTCAATAGCGGAGTATTTATGCAAACTTCAGGGTTAATCAGCCAGCATTGCTAATGTATTTTGCTCCATGTATCTGGCTCAGGTGTTTGAAAGCTTTCATACACTTTCATAAATTGAGAAATTTCCTATTTGGGAGGAATCTGATTTCCAGATTCTATATTTGATTTAAGAACAATTTAGAAAACAATAGGAAAAAGGCCAATTGTGTCTAATCTATCTGCTTTTCCCCCCAAATTAAAATTTCTATTGAATCCGTACAATGCTTTTTTTCACTGCATAACCTTGCTTAATCTGGAAAGCCAAACAAAAGAGGTTGGGAGTAGAATAGAAAATTTCACATCAGGTCATAACCTAGAATTATTTTCCGTTTAAGCAGGCATAGAGTTTTGGATCCAACACTGAAACTATGCCAGAATTATTACAAGGACAAAGAGAACCTGTTATATTACTCTTGTTTTCTTTAAACTTGCTTACCAAGTTGTAAGGAGCTAATATTAAAAGGAAAATATGCCCTTGCTGTTGTAGATTTCTGCCCTTAAAGGTGCTAATTGTTCCAAACATATCAGCACTGGTTAACTTTCTGACCAGTGCAGTTCCACTGCTATGTCCACTACTTGGCACCACTGAAGTCCCATGACTTTTTCCAAGCGACCTCAAAGAAGCCTGAATTTCCTGCTGAATTTATAATAATCCTTCGCTCCTGTGTTAGTTTTTTTGTAAGATTTTGTTGTTGTTAGGTGTCTTACTTTCCAAAAGCTAGTTGCAAGTTTCAATGTTTGGCACCAAATAAGGGTAGGGTTGTTCAGGGCAGGGTATTTTGGCTCCCAGAATTTATGGAAGGAAACCATGTCTTACACATCCCTGTTTACTTATCATTTCATTTGCTCTAGGCAGTTCTGCTAGCACCACAGACGATGCACACAAAAAGAGAATAGGTTGTTTGCAATTTTAGTAGTAATACATGTAAACTAGCCATGGTTTCTTTGACTCTATTCAAAACAACATGTAAAGAAGTCCAACACAAAAAAGATACATTAACCCTAATCTTGCAAATGGATTTGCACAGATGAATGTTTACACCCACGCCATAAAGTCAGTGGGGCTTGGCACAATCCCGAGGGATTGACCATGCAGCTCTGACTGCTAGATTGGAACTGGAAAGCAGAAGGGAGAAAAGATTTCTGACTTTTTGAACTGAAATAGTACAACAGAAATTGTCATTACAGAAAATAGTTGCATTCAGAATTTGATTTTAACAATATTTTATGCAAATTTGATAAACACTACGGAAAATATATGTGTGCAAATACATGAGTGCAAATAGTTGCTAGAAAGAAATAATCATCTAAAATATGTTTCTGAAGTACAATTTTCTCTTTGTCTTCCTTTTATTTCCTTTATAATGTACTCAAACTGAAAAAAAAAGATGTTATTATAAAACCTAATTTTACTCAACAACTGAATTATCAGTTGACTTCCCATAAAGCTTATCCTAGTACAAAAAATACAATTTCTTTTTATTGCTACTGCAAATTCAATCTAATAACTAGCAACTAATTGTGAGATGTTTTCTGTTAAGCTGGTAAGCATTTTCCTTTCTAGAGCATCTATTAAAGAGAATTGCAACAGTAAGAAACAGCTCTTTTTCTTCTGTATATAAAAAGTATTTTCAATTAAAAACCTTTAAATACATTATTTTTTTAAATGTTGAAAAAAGGAAACTAACATAAACAGGATACCTTAACATCACTAGTAAATAAAAAATCCACTTACTTAGACTTGAATATTCAATCCAAATGTAATTTAAAAACCTGAGAAAATGCATTAGAATTGTAAAACTAGAGATCTGCCATTTAGTCATTATGATATCCCTTAAAATGTATGTTTAATTGAAGCTACACAAGTTGGCAGTTTCTCTTAATAGCAGCACTTAAAATTTTACTTGAAACTTTGAATAGAGAATATACACCAAGACAAGATTTAGCTGAGCCACTGCGTTTCTTTATCTGCCTTTAATAAGGACGTTGATTTCTCCACCCACATAAGGATACATGTCTTCAGATCTGATTTTGCATGAGAGAGGAAAGAAATCAGCGTGTATTAACTGCATATTGATTCTTACCTTCGTCTTCAGCTTCTGAATTTCAGCTTCTGTAACTGCATGTTTGATTTGCAACTAAAATTGAAAACATAAAATAAACAAGTGAAGTCACAGAGTACTCCAGTATTTTTAAAGCCTGTGCTGCTAGTTGAATACCTTATTACATAGCAGAAGGCCTTGAAGAGTGCTGCAGTGCAGTAGATTGTAAATTAAAATGTCTAGCTTGCAAAATGACTCAGTCTGTGCAATCTAATTAAAGATAGGATGCCATCTAACCACTCATAATTTCAAATCAGAACATCCAATCTGTTTAGCAAAACCAAATGTCTTCTGTCTTCTGCTTAAAAAAAAAAAAAAAAAAAAAAAAAAAAAAAAAAAAGATGTTATCCTGCTGGGCTTTGCTCTCCTCTGATGTGAATGTGAAATATGTCCCAGTGCTGTCAGAAAGTCCCACGACACTGATTAAAGCAGGCATGTTACAAAAGAGCAAATACAGAAATAAGTCATTTAACAACTAAGGGAGTCAGGAAAACCCTGAGGGGAACACTCCACATGTTTACTCCATGCAAGAAAAAAGGTAAACTGATGCTATCCTTCTCCACCATTAGCTTGCGTTATTCTGCTCGAGCTAGCGACTCTCAAGTGAGAGCAGTTACACTGGGAAACAGTAAAAAAACAGGAAACACCATACAAGCACACAAAATGACTGCAAGCAGATTAACAGCCCTGGCATTGTGCTAAAGGTTGCATTTACATTACCAAGCACCATGCCAGAGTGACAGCGGATCTGTGCAGGGAAACGGCGGGTGCTGAGGACCAGGCACCCACCTGCACGCTTTCCGGGGGATTTCTTTTGCACTAACCTACATCAGTCTGATCCTCCTGAAACATCTTTGAGTTTAGCTTCACCCCAAAGGATCGCTATTCGCCTGCTCCAAGAACACTCTGAAGCACAAATTGAGCCACAGCTTCAGAAGCGTAACCGCAATCCAAATGGAAACGATCACATGCGTGCGCCCGACAGTAGTGTGCACCCGAACCCCTGCTGCTTCACTGCGTAAGGCACGCGACACTGACAAACTCCTGACAGGCCCCCAAACCTTACAGCTAAAGTACTGTTTCATCTGAATCTGTGACTTGTGTGTTGTCGGGTGAGGAGTGAGGGCAAGGGCGAAACCCGAATTACAGCTTGAGCTAACACTGCAGGGAAGACAAGCCTCGGTTCATTATTTATGAGTACCAGGAATAGTCACAGAAAAGCATGTTTTACAGGATGGTTACTACTCTTACAAGACTAAAGGAAGCCTTTGGGAATAGTTTATGTTGAGCGTGAGGAGTGTGTGAGGGACTTGCACAGACTCAGAAGTTATCACCTCTGGTGAAGCAATGGTTACATTCTTGAAGGCCAGGCTGTTAGTAAAAAACGTACTAACAATTCAAAAGAGAAGTTATTTTGGAGAAAAGGAATAATTTTCAAAATAGCGTGAGCTATCACAGAGCTGATTGGTACAAATATCTTTGACAAAGGCCTAGCTGCTTTTGAAATTCCATTTTCATGAGACCTCTTGAACCCATCTTTTGTGGCAGCACAGGGCATGCGTACTGTCAGGCAGTTTGGTTTGCAAATCGGCCTTAACTGATCTGTGAATAAGCCTAGTCCCTGTTGCTGGAGCATTTACTGAATTTATGCCAGGTTCCACCTGAGGAACAGTTCAGGAATCTTCTCCTTTCCACCAGTCATTTCTTGGTTACTGTCTCTAGAGGAGAACGTAAGCACTTCTAGTCCCCAGGGTAATCAGCTGCTACTTAAATTGACCTTTTGACTTTGCACTAAAAAGTATTACAAATGTTCTGGTCCAAGAGGTTACTTGCAATTTTTGAGCTCACTCAAGCCAACCTCTGATCTGCAATTTGCAGAGAGATCAATAACTGAATTTTCTAATCTTTCAAGTTCTGTTAGCAGTGAAAGACAGTGACAAAAAATTACGAAAGAACCATCTCAAAATTTTATGGTGTTTATGTAATGCCCAGACCTTTGCTTAGTTCAGGTCATTGAACCTCACATCCAAAACCTCATTGTTTTGGAGTGAGGTAAAATCAGGGGAAGGATGGATGAGTTAGACTTTGCCCTTTGCAGAGTTAATAATGAAATCAAAAGGCCAAGACTCAAAGCCTTAGGCTACTTGCTCACAATCCATTCCCATCTCTTCTAAAATCCCACAAACCAGTAAGCAGCATTTAAACAGCATATTATGACATAGAAATAAACTCCAAATTGTTGCATAAATGGCAATCTGCTCAGGTACAGATGGTTTTAACAGTTATTTTTACACTCTCTGTTATTAAGTTAAAAAAATGAATACTGAGCACCCAGTCAGATCATTGAATCTGTACATGGTACAGCAGATCCCACTGAGGCAGAAGAAAAAACCACACTTACCTGTCAAACAGACAAATGTGTAAAGTGGACAACTACTTTTTTTTTTTTTTTTAACAGAACTAATTATGCTTGGAGAGTAGATGAGAAATATTAACACATTTATGGGTTAGACTGAACAATGGGCAAGGTGAATGATTTGACAAGCAAATCTGGACTCCACAGTTAAAAATTTTGATCCAAGTTTTC
Source organism: Anseranas semipalmata (assembly GCA_013399115.1). Lineage (NCBI taxonomy): Eukaryota > Metazoa > Chordata > Aves > Anseriformes > Anseranatidae > Anseranas > Anseranas semipalmata. The sequence continues at coordinate 1,219,909 of VXAA01006626.1, forward strand.
TAACAGGAGAACAGAAATACCTTACTCCATGTCCTATATAATGCCAGACAAATTCTTGGCAGATATTATTTTGTATTTTTGTCTTCTCAGTCAATATAAAGCTGTGAAGGCTTCATTTTAACAAAAGATATTTTGAATATTTTTTGGCAAATTTCATTTTCAAAGATGTCTTGAAAAGCTGATTCATTTTCTTCAAAACAATACAACTTTTTTTTAATATATTGAAAGAAAATAGCTTGAATTAATCTAAGACTGCATAAGGTAGAATGTGATGAAAAGCTAGTAAATGTTAAATACCTGGAGTACAATGCGAAAGTACCCAATAGAAACTATTAATATACATAAATTATTTTATATATTCATTATATATTTTTGCATATAATAATAAAATCTATTTCCTATAGATTTCATTAAGCCGTGTGAAATATAATACCTAATTCTTACATAAATCTCCTTCTCCCTACAGATCTTGTCTTTCTTCAATCATCAGAGCTAAAATAAAGCTTCTAGCTCTTTCTCTCAAAGAAGTTAAGGAAAATCAGTCTCATTTTTCCGGTTTTACAGCCAGGAAAACAAGACATGCCAAAGTAGGGTGATTCACCCAGGAATGCCCACCTCTATTCTGACTTCCATTCCAAAAGCAAAGCATTTCAAGTAAGAGTGTTCTCAAAGTATCTGAGCACATTTTTCTTTGCAAAGACTGAATTGAACTAATTAGGTCAAACTATTATGTTTAAAGATTATGTCCAACCTACTTGTTTAATACTTTCATTAATCTCCACAGTAAGAACAAGAAAGAACAGTTATTCTTTAAATACAATTCCAGAAAACACTGTGTGGGCTTGTGCAGTGTGATCGTGAACAAGTCCTCTAGTGTTGAAGGAATTCAGGGCAAATACCAAGAAAAATACATGCACTCACTCTGCAAGAGCCAACAAAATGCAGCTGTGTACTGTTAAATACAATCAGCGAAACAAAAGTGGCATGCTTCTAACAGCGATAACTGTGTGGGTTAGTGAAAAAGAGTCCACTCTTATGCAGGAACATTTAATGTTTCCTTCTTGGGCTCTTATCTGCACTTAAACTGGAGGATTCCAGCGTCCCTTAGTCTGATCCTCCCTATACCTGCATTTTAAGGCCATTAAATCAGACAGGTCTACAGATAGCTGCAAATCACTTTGGATATGTTCAACTACGTCAATAGCCCAAGTTGATGGAAAATGTGTTCAAGCATAGCTGTACAGGTAAGTTATTCAAAGGCCAGCGTCTTGTCCATCACTGCACCTCTGCTTTCCGCAGCCTTGCTGCACTGGCACAGTCAGAATGGCAGCATCTTCCTACCACATTGAGAAAGTCACTGTGCATGATGCAAAGTATTAGAAAATGAAATCAACTGTTCTGCTGATTTGCATAAGAGCCTGAATCTTTAAGTATGGAGATAGAAAATTATCAGTCAACTAAACTAAAAAGCTTCCAGAAAACAACGATGAAAAACAGTAGGCACTCAGAGGCTGAAGAGAGTATCACCGGAAAAGGAAAAGTCTGGATGCTCAGTGACTGATTACTTTCTATATATTACTCTCACTGGAGACTAGTAACAACATACATTATATTTCTGTAAAAAATAAAACACCTGGTTTGAGTGGAAGGAAGGGAAGGAGAGAGGACAGGGGAAGAAGGATAAAAAGTGAGCCTCTCTCTTTTCAAACTCCTGTCTGGACCCAGAAGGCTTCTGCTGCTCAAATCTCCTATGACATTCTGGCTACTTTCAGCCCTTCCATCGTCACTGCATATAGAAAGAAAAACGTTCTTTATTGTCAACACTCAGCCCATTACTCTGAGTTTGGATAAATCCACCTGTGTCGTGTCTTTATTTGCATCAGAATTCAAGAAAGTTCAGGAATAAACCACATCAAAAACACAACCGAAAATACAGAAGAAATGTTTCTCAGTACTTTGCTACGTTACATGAACTCAATGACTGTGACAAACATCACTGATTCAAGCTTCCGTTAGTATCAGTGGATGCTACACGAACTCTATAACCACAGAGGTTTGGTAAAACACCAACTTGAAACAAGTCTGCTTCCCCCGTATAGCATCTTTTCAAACACATAACCAAATGTACAACACTGCAATACATTGATGAGAGCTGCATAATGGTACAAGAACCCTGCACAATGGTACAAAAGCTGCATTTTCACTGAAATGTAGCATTTGTTGTTTGGTTTTCATGATCACTTTTGACTGGAATCCTACCAAAAAAAAAAGAAAAAAGCAACCTGCTGGCGATGAATTAACTTACACTTTGTCTCCTCCAATCAACATCCTCCATCAACACCGCAGTAACCTGAAAGCTGATGTTAAAACAACTCAGAAGAACATTTCCGCTTCTTTTAAGCAGAACTTTTTGAGCCCTTCAAAAGTACCAACTATACAAACAGCTAGAAATCAATTCTAGTATTCAAGAGCAATAACAAGTACTGAGCAATGGGAGTGCTAGAAATCTAATTCCAGTAAGACATTTCAGAAATATTTTCTAATCTATAACTTACCTCTTTGAATTTGTGAGCAAGCTTGCTTGTGTCCACATCACTGGGGGAGAACATGTCATCATTTTCAGGGAGATCAAATACTTCAATAGCCATGTCACCTCCCGGAAGGACAGGTCCCATGTCTTCATCTTCTTCATCTGTAGCATATTCCCCTGTCTTAATTTTATAGCATTTAAGAAATTCCAGTTATCCTCTTATTAGGCAGAGACTGTTCAAAGAGTAATAAAGCTAGCGGGCAAATGCAGCATACTGCATACAAAAAAAGATTACATTTTTGTTTAGCTATAATCCAAGCAGTTATAAATTCTACCAGATAAAATATAACTCCACAGCAGTATTTCAGAACATTAAGAGAGAGGAGAAAAGAGTATCTTAAGCACTACAGATTTCTAGGGGCCAGCATTACTGGCTTAATAGTTGAGTGGTTTTCACCCTTTTCCAGGTGAAGCTTTCTTTTCCATAGGAAGACCTCTCCCAATTTATCTCAGACTTAACAAGGAACCTTTTCCAAACAGAAATGTAAGCTGAATAGGACAGACAGGATGGACAGGATCTTGACTAGCCTTTTTTAAGCCACCTGGAGGTAGTAATTCTCCAGTGATGAAAATCCATTGGTTTGTTCTTTATAAACAAATTAATGATAGAAAAGTGACACGCACACAAAAAGACAACAGCAGGAAAAAGAAACCAAGTGTCAGAAACAAGTTTAGAGACAACTTAGAATTTACTGAATTTTCACCCTGAGTAAGGAGCTGCTTTAGCTAGTTTTAAACAGAAAATGTGGGTGTTTCTTGGGCTGGTAAACCACGAGATGTGAACTATCTGCTGACAAAACAGAATTCTAAAAAAGTCATAAGCCACAATCAGTATCTCAAGATTGGACAAAAACAATAATATTGAAAAGAAAAAGCTTGCAATATTAAAACCCAAGTTGCCTAGACAATCTTTCACACATACACCTGTGCTCACCTCTCCCCATGCCTAAGGTGGATGGATACCCCTCCGCTTCTGCGGGGCTCCCTCTGTAAGCTGCAGTACATTGCATACGAATCACAAGTAGTCTGCTGGCTTTGCAAATGAGTGTGCAAACATATAAAGCAAACGCTTCCTTCAGGGCTACATCTGGATTTATAAAGCATGCGAATAAATAAGCACATGGAAAAGGAAGGGCGGGAGAAGGAGTGCAGTCCTTCACAGGTTAATACGGCAATGCTTATAACACTGAAGTTCTGACAGAATTACACAAGTCTTTCTTCATGAGCTTTCAGTTCCTGACATGAAGGTATATAATATATTATCAGAATTGTATTCCAAGTAGTGCTCAAACTATCTATTAGTGTCATTTTTGTCAAAAGAACTCTTCAAAACAAGAGGTAAGAGCTCAGATGACCAAACAACAGTTCAAATCTCAACTTCCTACCTTAATTTAGCTTCCCAGCTGTCATTTAGGCTTATGTAAATCTCTCTCATTTAAAAAGTTGTGCATGCAAGCACGTTGAGTGTAGATGCACAAGTGCACATGCACACACAGACAAAAGAGATGTATGTACACACATCCTACAACATGGTGATACACTCGCAATGTAAACATCACCACTTCTTGGAGAGATGGCACATGAAAGATCAATATTCTCAATTTTTTAAACTGCTAAAGTTTAAAAATAAAAGAAAGGCAAAGCACATGGAAAATACAGAATGATTTGGTAAAGACAACGTAAAAGTACTACCATAAAGAAAGCAAGTCACCAGCATGTATGACCCAGCCATACTTTAAATATGTCAGTGAGAATGTGAGTGATTTCTTAGGAGAGTTATCTTGGTCTCTATACATAAGTGGATATATATTCTGCAATTGAATATAGAGTAACCATTTATTTTATGCATTTTGTATGTACTAAGAATCTCAGTAGTCTTCAAAAAAAATAGCAGATGTTTTTGCTTCTTTTTCCTTATTTAAGACAAAAACAGAGAACTCATAATCCGTCTCTGGAATTTTCAGGCATGTTAGCACTACAGCTAAACAACATTTGAAATAAAACTTATCATTCTATCTAAATGTCACATTACACACACAAAATCTTCAGTTATGCTACACTTGTAATAACTTCTGATTTCACTTAATTGTGCCATGGCTATATGCAGTTACTGTCTAAACATACAATGATAATGCTAACTCTCCTTGCTTTTTCCAGGAACATGTAACACCCTACAGGAAGGCCAGAAGCAAAAAAATCTCAAGATCTCAACTCTCAAATCTCAACTTTCAAATCTCTTGAGATTTAAATTAAATGAATTATTGTGGGGACAAAATACTAGCATAATTCGTGTACTGCCAATTTTGCAGTCATTATTCCTGAACAATGTATAACATGATATGTAACTATCATTTCTCCATGGAAAAAAAAACAAAACACCTTGGCAGGTCCATCTGTAGTGGCAAGGAAATCTCTGAAGCATGCAAAGACGATGCATCCTGGCTCAGCTACGTGTGCTTTTTAAAGCAATATATTAATTTCATACAAAATCTTAAGTATATTTACCATTTTTAGTAAAATAAAACAAATGAATTTAGTTAAAACTGATCATAGAATCATAGAATCATAGAACGGCATGGGTTGAAAAGGACCTTAAAGATCATCTAGTTTCAACCCCCCTGCTCTGGGCAGGGTTGCCAACTACTAGAGCAGGCTGCCCAGCGCCACATCCAGCCTGGCCTTGAATGCCTCCAGGGATGGGGCATCCACAACCTCTCTGGGCAACCTGTGCCAGTGCCTCACCACCCTCTGAGTGAAAAAATTCCTCCTAATATCCAACCTAAATCTCCCCTGTCTTAGTTTGAAACCATTCCCCCTTGTCCTATCACTATCAACGTGTGTGAACAGGCGTTCCCCCTCCTGTTTATACGCTCCCTTCAGGTACTGGAAGGCTGCAATGAGGTCTCCCCGGAGCCTTCTCTTCTCCAAGCTAAACAAGCCCAGTTCCCTCAACCTTTCTTCATAGGAGAGGTGTTCCAGCCCTCTGATCATCTGATGTCTCCAAAGACTTAAACTAAAAAGAAGTATTTCACACAAAACCAAAAAAGAGCACTTTTAACAGACTAAGTTACACTGGGGAAAAATTCAAGAACAGGCAATATTCTACTGGTCTCAGGAGCCACAGCATTTGAAGAGGGACATCAGGCAGATTAGAATGAATACAAAGGAAAATCTTGCTGCAAACTGTACAGACTGAGTGTTGGTGGGCACAGTCAGTTTTGCTTCAATTAATACAAAAAGTAGTAATCAAAGCAAAACACCGCAATTTGCTGGAGTAAACAAGACAGCAGGATGAAACAAACACATTAGAGAGCACAGAACTAAACGGGACTTTTGCTCTTGTCTTCAAAAGATGCTCCCACCTTACAATCACGTGAAGCAGAAATAACAGGTTCAAAAGAACCAATGTGTGCTTTAAAGAAATAGATGTTGTAAACTACATAAAACATACTCTCCCTGAATGAATTTTCTCTGCTTTTACACGACATGAATCTACTAAAAGGTTGTTCAGACCCTGTGCCAGTAAGCTAGAATGAGAAATTTAGTGTTTTACAAGAAGCAACCAGACACAGACAAAAGTTACTTAACTCCTAAACAACCAAGCTTTTCAAGGTAACAGCTGTTATTGTAACTGCTTGAGGTTCCTCACAATTCATTTTTTCTCAGTTGACAACAATAATATTTGTGGTACAATAGCTAATGGAAACTCACATGCTCTTGAAGCAAAATCTCAGTCTCTTTAGTCTCTACAGTTGAGCAAAATTCATCCATGCAAAACAGGTGAGCAAAAGCCTATTTATCGTTTCAGTAGTATATAGGCCTCAAGGTTTCCCCATCCATGGGAATAGCTTCTGCTACTAGCCATTTAATTTTGCCATACACTATCACAGCAAGCAGCATGAAATTATCTTTACAAACACGAACTGCATTTCCCTCTTTGAAAGGGAAAATACATTATTCACATTGTTTAACTGCATTGTAAATTCTTGGAATGGGCCGAATTCTCAAAAGCACAAAGAAGAGGCAGCACCAGCCAAGAAAATGCAGACAGACCTTTCCCAAATCACCGTAACAAAGGGTGCATCAAGCTAAGTCTTTTGTTTGTACTGAAACTCTCCCACAGTCAGGGAATGCCATTTGAAGAACTATAAAAATAACTCAAACCCACCTCTTCATTTGATTTTTCTGATAGTTTACACTCAATTCTTTCAAAAGAGCAAAGAAAAATATAATACTATCATATGAATCATTGCTTTTACAGAAGTAATTCATATTAATGATGTTGGAAAAACTGCATTCTCTGAAAAATCTTGTCTCACAAATGTATTCTTTACATTTTAGACATTCAAGCACTTTGCACCATTTTTCTTTTTGTGCGTCTCATGATTTTCTTCAATGGTTCCTCTCGGAATGTCTTGATAAATAAGAATTAAAAATGAAAAAAATACTCAAATGACTATTGGTGCTATTAAAATACATAAAGATGTTACTTGCATACAACTACTTGTCCATGGCCAAAGAGTGAACAGAATTTGGCAATATGTTAATAATTTCACATCCTGCGTCACAATATGGATCCTTCAAGGCAGCAGGTCATCTGCTTTTTGTGACTTTTGCCTTTCACCGTTGAACATGAAGAAGATGGTATCGTGTTCAAACTGAAATTCCGAGAAATGTCATCATTTGACTACCATGTGCTCAGAACACTGTGTTAACATAGCATAGTCAAAAGGTTTCAGTCAAGGATACCGATTTAGGTTTTATTTTGCACACTAGATAGGTAATACAATGACAGTGCCTACTTGAAAGCCTTCGAGTCTTGTTTTCTGACAGGATACTACAAATTAAAAGGATGTGGGATTTTAGGAAGCCAGAGGAACTGGTGATGAGTAAACTCTGCAGCAGGCTACCTAAAGGTAGCACCTGAAACAACATACTCTCCCATATTTATCTGAGCTAACACAGGCTCAGACAGAAATGCCATCTACTGTATGTACTGCTAGCACTGCCAGACCTAAGTAGTACTTGAGAAATTACTGATACCACTGATTCTGCTCGGCTCGTGGGAGCGTAACAACAAACTGTGAGCTGTTGCGCATTTATCCTGCTTGTCTTTGCATGGATCTCACTGTGCATACCTTTTAGGGGGGGGAAGTGTTTGTCACTTCTGCAAAAGTTTCTTGTGTTTCTGTGAAAAGACGTGAATGATGCAGCATTTGAAAGCATCTTACAAGCTGTGACAATCTGCAGGCCATGATAACAGCGGATTCTGAAGTGTATGCACTTCAGGGTTCACCTTACTTTTATAGTAAATGTTTCTTTTGGAAACATTGTGTATTAGCATGAATCTTCCCCAACAAATAACTGACAAGCAACATTCCTGCAAGGTGATTGAATGAGAAATTGCAGCAGGCAAACAAGTATCTTTCTAATTCATTGACTGAAGTCCAGTGCATGCTGGTTGACAGAGGTCAAAATTTTGTCAGTATTGCTGCTCTATTAGAGAACTCTGATCCTTCTAGAATAGTTAGGTGCTGCTTGGGCTACAATGAAGACTACTAATTTTCAAAACAGAAGAATGCCAGCCAGCTAGTGACACAGCAAGATAAAACACCAGGACCTGAACATGTCTGGAACGTGCTCTCTTCCTGTGATTTCATTCATTTCTCTATCAGTAGAAAACAATTCTTGCATTTAATATTTTTATGTTAAAAAATTATGTGGTGAACAGGGCTTAAGAGTTTCTAACTGCTGAATTGCAAGAAGGACGACAAGGCACATCACAGAAAGTACCTGATACCTAGTTATCCCTGTCCTGTTTCACTACCTTGCTGAGAAACCCTTGCATGGTCACCTGTATGAAAGTGTCACTGCTAGCATCAACATGGCAAACGAGACCTACTGAAGGCTAAGGTACTACCATGATCAGCATTGATCTACACAGTTTTAACAATGTTTTCTTTATTGCCAGATCCTGAGTTCTGACATCTGCCTGGAGCATGAAGACCAGCAAAACAAACCTTTGAGATTTCTGCAGGTGGATGTGTCCACTGCGTAAAAGGTAAAATGCATCAACTACCCATGTAGGTCTGCCTTCAGCTACACATTTGCGAGTACACAGCGAGAAGGATTTGTACATCAGACACACTTCTCCTGCCAACAGAAAAGCCACCAGACTATGTTTAACCTAAAAATGATGTCATGGGTCTTCAAAGCCTGATGTCTACAGCATGCTGTGATGAGCTGTGAGAAGTCTCATTTTCCAAAGGCTAGATGGAGTTGTATCTTTTTTATTTCTGAGGTGAGAATAGATTTCCTTCACGAAATTAATCAAGAACTTGAATTTTAATTCTAGATTAAACAGGAGTTAAAATACTTGCAGGTTTCTATAGGTTGAAGAGGGAACAGAGAGGATATGGATTTTCTAGCCTTCATGGTCTTGCACAGGCACACATACATATGCATCCCTAATACACACAACTTTAATTTATATGAGTTAAATATGCACCTATGATAGGATTCATTCTAACACATATTCAAATATTTTTATTTTTAATATCAGTAGAAACTGAAGTGACTGAAAGCATCACTGGGGCTAGACAGGATTTTTACTAAATTGTCTGGAACACTTCTGATGGTTCTGACCTATTGCTAGTTTAACAGTGTGTTTCAAAATACCCTCAGCCAAGTCTATCCTTATTTTACTTCAGAGTATTTTTTTCCTATTTCACTGTTTAGAAGCCTTGTTTCAGGAGCTGAAAGAAAACTAAACTGAAATAAATGCATTGCATAAATTCTCTATCCTACCTCCCCTTCTCTATCTTCTCCTTCCCCAAATAAAAGAAACAAATGTTGGCCTGGGCAAAAACTCATTAATACACAGAGTCTGGGATTTCAAATAATATTGTTCAAGATAATGTGAAAAGAAGGTGGTATGCTTGGGCTATGTGGAAATGCTTTGTTACACCAACCGCCTTTTACCTTAACTTAACTCGGCAGCTAATTTAGGGGTAACTTAGTAGACTCTTAAAAAGATCTCTCATTAATCTTTCTAAGTATCTTGGCATTCAGGCATACTGGGAATTTTAAGAGAACTGGAAGAAATTACGGAAAATTACTGAATAAAGTTGATAGCTTCAGAACCTTTGTATTAGAACATCAGGCACTAATCATGAACATCAATAAATGCTTCAGACAAGGTAGATTAATCCTCCATCCTGCGGAATAGCTGTTCACACAGAAACAAAGAACACTGTGTGGAAGGAGGAGTCTTACCCTGGAATTTTCAGAACATTTCTTAATGATCTGAATAAAGAAGAACATTAATTATTCCAGGAAAAAATGAAAGGTCTAAATCTCTCGCAACCCCACAAAAGTTAGAAGGTGACTTTTACCAGTTTTCACAAAAAAATAATGCTTGGAAACATGAACAAGCAAACCAGCTTTATTCCCTTATTGCAAACAAAGCAGGTGCCTTCAGAAGAGCAATTATTACAGAAGCATCGACCGATTTGATATTTGCTTTTACAGAACAAAAGAAATCTTTTAAATCCATGCTGAAAAGCTTTGTAGTAACTTTGTTCTTGAAATCAGATTTATCACCAAAATCTAAAAATCAGCAGCAGGGGTAATGGAGAGGTGCAGAGTTGACCTCTAAGTGACAATTAAAAAGCCGAAACCAGGAAAATAGAAAACAGAACATTAAAAACCACTGAATATTGAAACACTAGAAAGTAAGTTACCTCATCATCATCTGCATCATATTGTGCATAATGCTGCTCCAGGAGCTCTCTCTGGCGGCGTTCTTGTTCTAGAGTTTGGCTAATCAGCTGTGCAACCTCACTCACTTGTCCTGGCTTTTCTCGTCCAATTACAAACCTACACAAAACATCATTAAAAAAAAGATCACTCCTATTGTTTTACCAAAATTCTTGATTTTTACCTGTGTTTAGCCTAGAGAGTGGCCTTTCTCTTCAAAGATCCATGGCTGTGATTGTTTTAAATGTGCTCTGTGGATTCTGTTTGCCAGAAGGGCGCTGTGTGCAGGACACTGAGATCAGACCATCACAGTATTTATAGGATGAAAAAACAAAAGTGACAGTGACCACTAAAGCCTTCACTCCAAATTTCAGTAAAAAAGATCTGCTGAGTTTGAACTTCACAGATACAGGCCTAGAGCAGGGCAATTTTTTAAAATCTGTATCAGCACTTGCAGTCACATTTGTCAGAAGCCTATGGAGGTCCAGCTGCACAGTAACAGTGCAGACAAACTTCTGACAGCTCACAGCGAAAGGAACGTGTGCTAGAGTAACTTCTTTCTCCACCTTCACTTAGAAGACCTTTCTGAGCTCTTCTATTTGCCTTTCTGCTGTCTGTAACAGAGAATCTATTTCCACATTTTTAAATCTGACAGATACCGTTTCCCTAAGTTTAAACTGAATTTAAATCTTTTATTTCATGAACTTTTGTTGCTAGGGAGCATTTTTCTCCACTGCGAGCTATCACTGAAGTGTATTTCTTTGGCTTAACAAAAGCCAATGAAAGTGTCTGTTTCTTGGCTGAGACTTACAAGTCTGCTTTCCAATTTTGCTTTCTGCAACTGAAATTCAGAACTGGCTTTGATTTTAACTCTTTTCTCACCACAATAGCATAACCACAGTTAGATACTTTGCTACCTGTGTATTAATTATAAACACCCATTATACAGTACCAACACTGTAAACTACTGAACAAAAGCACAATTTAAAAACGTCAAGTTCAAAGAATATTTTCTTAGGCTAGAAAGATGATTAGGCAATTACAAATGAAAAAAGTATTACACAGAGCTGAAAAGCATAATCAGGTGACAAACTGCATATGGTAAACTATTTGTTTCCACAACACTTGGCTCAAAATGATATATTTAATTTACTATTGGAATAAGAGGTAGAAGTGTGCGTTATATCCTGTGTAAGAAAATGATTTTGATTAGCACTGCCTATTGCTGTTAACGTCATTTGGGATTTGGCATCCATGCCTAAGCCAAGTTCCTGTGAGTGGATGAACCTGAATCCATTTTCTATGCCAAATAATTTGTCAGACTCTATGAAGTCAGGCACTATAGAAAGGAACACAACATGGAGAATATTTCAACACCATCAAAATACACAAGTCAATAAATACTTCCAAAAGGATAAAGGTGAGAACGAGTGACTCTATTCGAAATAATGACACAAGGTGCTCTGAAAATAATTTGCAAGAAAGTGGCTTAGTTTAAAAACTTTAATAGAAAATAGGGCAGAAAACAACAAAAAAAATCAAGCAAATAAAATCACCATTTTAATCTCGATCACTGCAGATCACAGTCTGGCACTCATATGCTACAATTACAAAATATGACAGCAATGATAAAGACCTGGGGCTGAAAGAAAAAAAATGTTTCTTCATGGCCCCTGTACTTCATCTGTTCTGCACACTGACTCATAGTGGGATCCTGTTCCCTCTGAATTTTAATTTTACAGCCAAGTATTACAAAGATTAAAACAGCCAGGCTTTCAGTCTCAAATGGGAGGAACAATGAACTTTCAATATTACTACATGAAGTAAAAAAGTATCCAAACCATATTTGCTGTGTATTTATTTCTACATAAAAACAAATTAAAAGAACATACGGAAAAAAAATAACTTCTGTTTTAAATAAACATCTAAAGCAAGTTTATTTGTACACAGTAGAGGTAGTGTCATGTTTGTAAACACATTAGGGAAGTCACTGATGTGGTAAATTATGGAACCACATAAAGTGACGTAAATATCATATTCCCTCCTGCCCTCTGCCTGATAATTCAGGCCCTTGGAAAATAAGATATTCAAAATACTTCATGCAATCTTTACGTATGCTGAATCCCTCAAATAGACAATATGTAATGGATCTGAAGTCTTGTAACTCTTGATTATTTGGGATTAATGCATGAAGACTTCGGAGTTTTTACACGAGAAAATGAAGTTTCTCTGGATTCCAGCTGAAGAACCCCCACTCCCACATTAGGAATGGTTTTGACACTATAGACCATATTGCAATAATATTTTCATACAGACAAGGAGGTTCAGGTAGGAAATAAAAATTTAAAACTTTATTAATTCTTTTTTTTTCTCATCCCAAAGCCACTCACGGTTTATAGTGATGTGATCTGCAAGGCTTGAATAATATGTCAAAATGAAGTTCCTCAATGATACCTGAACCTGTTAGATGATACAGGAATAAAAGCCTCAAAGCAGTGACAAAGTATACAGCAAATGTTTTCCAAAACAGAAATATGCAAAGAATCTTTTATTTTCCTACAATTTATTGCTTTAACATGAAACATTTCCAAGTGTCTGAAATAAATATTTAGAAGCATTCAATCTATGATTGATGTCAGTTCTAGATACAGAATTGCAAACTTGAAAAATGGAATATGATGTTGCAACCAATTACAATTTTTACATACAGAACCAAACCTCTTGCCGTGTTACATTCCATGACCTTAAGAACACTAAAGTATATATAATAATGATGTTTAACCTATAACTAAAATAACCCATAAATTATAAATTTGTAAGTGAAAGAGAGAAGAATAAATATTCTTCTCCTAGAAAACCATAAAGGAGAAGCAGTTATTAAAATGCTAAGCATGAATTCGATCTTTAAGCCTAGAATGGCTTTAAATACAACTATCATAATCTGAAGTGTTTAAATATGAAAAAGAGACATAAGGTTGTGATTCACTGACCAGAAAATTAGTCACTGAACCATAATATGCACACTTCAGCGAAGTGGCTAATTATGTATTTCCCATCACTCTGCCTCACCAAAATTAAGCACATGCATTTCAGACTTGATTAATTAGTCTCAAGGGCCACAAGTATTATGACAAAGACCTATAAATTCTATCAGCAATAATATCTTTAAGAAGCTGGTTATGTTTCAGGATATGAGATGAATGAAGGTTTTAAAACCTTTAAACCTCATCATGACAATATTCCCCTTAATTATTAAAGCCAGCAAATGCAAAATAAAACCCAGCAAATCTGCGAAGCTGTACTACAAGCCACAACTGTACTAAACCTCAGACCATTACTGATTATTTCTGATGTCCACAAAACTGGAAGAGAGGAGAGAACAACACTGAGAAGCAGGGCGTAAGCTGACCTTGATATTCACAGTTGCACATGTTACAGCTGAATTACCAGCTGTGCAATATTCTCTGTGGTTGTGGTGTTAAAACAAACAGGGATAGAGCTAGGAACATAATTAGTATTTGACTCTATTTCAGATATAAGAAAATCTAAAAGAATACAAAATCTGGAGAAATTGAAAATTAAAACGCAGTACTGGTAGTGGTAGTTAAGAAAAACATTCTATTGATGTTGGCAGCAACACCTACATCTCCTGCAATCCAGTCAGGATTTAATGATTTTAAAGCACACCCAGTATATGGCTTTCTGCATATTTCCAGCTTTTATTAAATGAGGATCTGCAGACCTGTGCTTCTTGAAATAACAAATATATGTATGTACATACTTAACCAACCATGGGAAACAGAAACGTTATTGTAAGAATTAATTTAATTAAATAATATTTCCATTTTCAAAAGTACTTTTGTACTAGAAAAATGTGTGGAGGCACCGAGTCTGTGACACAAAACTGAAGCTCCATAGCATGGATTTTTAGTGACTTATTCTCAGGGAATGATTTCTCCAAAAAATACTTCAGGCATTAAGTGTTCAGTTAAAAATAATTTAGCTTGGATTCCTTAAATACAACAAAAATTAATTAAGAATACAATGGATTCGTTTTAAGAAATAAAGAACAGTTTTTGTACTGCAACAGGATTCACAATGACATTTTATCTTCTAACCTTTACTAAAATATAGTTTGGTCAATAAAAAATGTTTAGTAAATTTCATTGTATTTGGGGGATTTTTACAGATTTTTTTAAAGACTGGTTTTAAAAATGGTTTTCCTCTGAGCTTTAAAGCACAAAGCTGCTTCTGCTACCATTTATCTAATTTATTTCAAGATGTCTTTAATTACCTACCCTGGCTGCTTCCATTACGATAATAACCATATAATTAATCCAAAGAGCTAAAAGTGGTATGAACCCTGTAAGAAGGCAGTTTTATTTAGTTACAGCAGTGCAAGCTGGAACTCATCACTTTTTCACAAGATCAAGCCCTCTTAAAAGACGGCAGCCTGAGATGCAGAGGTCGCAGACTGGACACAGGGAATTCACAAACTGCAAGGTGCCATTACACTTCTTCAAATAAAATGGTCTGAAAATTTAGAGTCATTAAGACTTTTTGAATCACTAAATAGTTTAGGTTGGATGGGAGCTCTGGTCCACCCCAGCCTCCCCCATTTCAAAGCAGTGCCAGCTCAGCCATGGTCCAGAGCAGTTTTGAATCTCAGGATGGAAAAATTCTGCAGCCTCGTTGGGCAACCTGTCCCAGTGTTTGAGTAACCTCATAGTGCTTTTTTTTTTTTTTTTCATAATATCTAGTCAGAATTTCCCTTGCTGCAACTTCTGTTCACTGCACAGAGAGTACAAAGAATCTGGGTTCAGCCTTTCTGCCTCCTACGACATACCTGGACAGCAGGAAGATCTCTGCCATCCCATCCTGCTTTTCTTCAGACTGAAGTTCTTTCCGCCTCTTCCCAGGGTGTTTTCTGCGCAGCTGCTCTCCAGCTCGTCAGTCCCAGCTCACAGGGATGTGCAGGTCTATTCTGCTCCAGATGCAAGACTCTCATTTGCCTTTGCTGGACTTCATAAGGTTTCTGCCAGCTCATTTCTCCAACCTGCACAGGTCCCTCTGTACAGCAGCTCTGCCCTTCAGCCCATTGACCACTCTCCCCAGTTTCTCATCACCTGCAAACTTCCTAAGGGGGCTTTCTCCCTTGCATCAGAGACAAGCACGTATACAGCAATCTTTAAAGCTATAGCTGTAACAAAGGGGAACCAAGGGCAAATGGAACAAGGAAGTAAACAAGGTTTGCCTGGAGATTAGTGATGGCAGTGACTCAAAATGAGCACAAGAAAGTAAACAACTCTGCCTGGAGATTAGCACCCAAGTAACATAAGGAAGTAACCACCATCAGTAGATGAAAGGGACCATGACTAAGTGAAGTCACTTAAGGTCATGTAAGAAACATCTGATGCAGCAGCCCATGCAATGCCCAGCACAGGATGTTGCCTATGAAAAGCCAGCACGAAAGAGCAAACTTTGGGGAAGATCCTCCAAAGACCCTGGAGAAACAGCCATCAGTAAGCTGAACTGCTGTGCAGAAACTCTGTAGCTTCTATCCTTGTCCCTACACCCAGGATGAAGTAAGCTATGTTCTGTACTCCGAATTTGATGACGGACAGCAGCACCCCAAGTTATCAATAACTTCAGCCAACTTGGGTGTCCTTTTGCCCAGTCAGCACTCAGGACGGGTGCATGGGAACATGACTTCCTTGGTGTGGCCATGCATGAGCTGTAGGTAACAGTGATGAGCCAAGAATGAGATGTGTATGCAGTATGTGCTGTTACTTGCTATTGTTGTTGTTGAAATATTATTTTGCTTATTTTTGAATTAATTTTAATTATTAAGTATTTGAATTGAACAAGGGATGATCTATTTCACTTGCATAATGATACTCATTCTGCAAGAATCTCCAGGTCATTAAGGAAGGTATTAAATAGTATTGACCTCAGTATTCATCCTTGAGGAGTGCCACAGGTAACTGTCTGCCAGTTGGACTTTGTAATACTGACCATAAATAACCCTGTATTGCTTTGGGACCAGAAGCCCAGTCAATTTTCCACTCATCCTACAGACACCATCCAGTCTGAACTTCATCAACCAGATATAGGGATACTAGAGGAGGTCATGTCAAAAGCCTCACTAAAGCCAACTTAAAATCTACTGCCTTCCCCTCATCCACAGAGTCAGTCTGTGGAAAAACTGAGGCAAAGCAGTCACTAGTTTATATCCAACTTTTCTGCATCCATGGTTTCCTTCTTTTGTTGCTGATATACTTACAGAGGCCCTTTTTGTTGCCCTTCACACTCTCCACTACTTTCAACTCCGGCTGAACTTCCACTTTCCTAATTCCATTCCTCCATGCTCTGGAAACATCGCTACACTCTTCTCAGGTAGCTTACCCTTGCTTCAATTTTCTGTGTACTTTTTTTTTTTTGAATCTCAGCTCAGACAGCAGTTCCCTGTTCATCCATGTTCTTCTTCTGTCACATTTGCTCAAAATTTGGGTGTGTCAGAATGCACTACTCCTATGGCCTGAGGAGGGTGTCCTCAAAGACCAAGCAGGTCTCTTGGGCTCTTTTACCCTTCAGGGCAGTGTCCCACAGGATCCTGCCAAACAGATCCCTGAACAAGCCAAAATTTGCTCACCTGAAGTCCAGGGTTGTAATTCTAATATTCACCTTCATTCCTTTCCTCTTCTTAAACTCCACTATTTCACGGTTAATGCTGCTAAAGCCATCAGCCTTCACTGACCAGTTCTACCCTATTTGTGAGTAACAGATTTAGCACGCTGCCTCCCTCAGCTGTCTCACTTGTGTCAAGAAGTTGTTTTTGATACACTGCACAAATCTCCTGGATTACTTGCATCCAACCATGCTGCCCTTCTAGTAGATGCTGGAGCAGTATAAGCCCCCTGCAAGTCCCTAACCATAACCTCTGAAATCACTTGTCACTTGTCCCAAAGCAAGGACTAGGTCACCTTCCCTCCTGACTAGATTATGGAACCTGTTGGCCCTTGCCCCACTTTGTCAAGCAGTCTATTCAAGCCAGTACCTTCCCTGCAACATCAGTTGCACAACCCAAGATTGACATGCATCCAATCGCATCTGACAGGCATGATCAAGAAAAATCTCTCTTGTACTTTTCCACCCTTTTCCACTTCCAGAGCCTTGTGACATACTCAGGGTCCTCCTCAGCAGTTTCAATGGTGCTGGTGGAACAGCAGCAAAGCAGTAGCTTAAGGGCCAGAAAAGCCTCAGCAGTCTCTCCACAGCATCTTGGATATGAGTCCCTGATAAACTGTGCTACTATCAACACTAAATGGATATCAGAGTCAGACGATTAGGAAGTCATGTAAAAAAACCACCAATATTAATGCACTTAGATTAATTATTTCCCCTAGAAATCAATTCTAGGCCAGGGCCTCACTGACACATTAACTTTATTCAAAACCACTTCAAAATCAGCCAATGGATTCAACATTTTGGCACCTTTCCGGGTTCTGGTTCTTACGCTGCTCTGCACTTCTGAGAGTGCTACCAGGGAGAGAATCTCTTCCATCCACTCTGACAGCTTACCAATACAATACTTGGATAAAAGTTTTTCTTGCATACATGATGATCATTTAATCAGCATTCCCTATAGTACCACACAATTCTTACGGGAACGGCCTCCTCAAAGAAACACATTTATAAGTCTATGCATTAACATTCCTGAATGCAAGTGAAGCACATATATCAACTCTGTTCAAAAGGTGCAAGTGCCATCTGGGAATGTTTCTACAACTGGACTGCATTTTGAGGTGAGATCTGCCTTCCCTCATCCTCACCCTTGCTGGTATCTGTGCGAAGTAAATCCAGGGAGGAAATGCAGATGGGTCAGACGTAAGCTGCTGAGTTCTGACCATGTCCTCAATCTAGGTAATTACATGACCCAGATTCTAGCCAAGCTGAACCGCACTCAAAGCACAGTCCAGGTGTAGCTAAATGCTCCTACAGCACCATCTTTGTGGCTTGCTGAGTTACCCTGCAAGGATGAATGCTGGGTATTTCTGCCCAGCTGTCACAATGTTATATAACATTAGTCAAGGTGCACCAAAACTTGGTGGGAACTTCCACAGCAAAATATATTTCACTTCGAAAGATGAAAGAAATTACCTAAATAAACATTTATGGTGGCATTTCAGTTGCAGTGGTAGGAGTCTACGTTTACATTCAACTGACTTGAGGATAAAGTGATTCAAAGCCTGTCAAGTTGTTCCTTTTTGCAGGAAAGGAAAAGAAAACCCACTCCTTATGAAATCCAGACCCACTGAATCTTATTAATTCACGTTACACGTATTTTAAAAACAATGCCCTAGGTATCTAGCAAAATAGTTTATAACTCAGCTAAAAACTTTTGCATGAAGATTTATTTATACATTTCACGCTTAAACATATAATTTCCTGTCCAAATGTGCAAATATTTCAAGAAATAACTTGCCATAAAATTTAAATTAGCTAGATCTCAGGACACAGGGGCTATGTTTATGCCAGTAAATTAAACAGTGCCAGGAAATGCTCCCAAGCACTAGTAATTGATCATCTACACCGTTAAATTGCTGAAACAGTCTCTGGAACCATTTGACCCAAGTTAACTAGTACTCTACCAAATAGTACTCAGACACAGTCCAGGAGGTAGCAAAGGCTAGGAGTCTGCTTGGATGTTTCCAACAGACAGTTTGGACCACGCTGCTCTGCGAGGTAAGGACGCCGAACAGCGGGAACACAGACCACTCCAGTGCCAGCTGGCTTCAGCGCCCAAGGGCAGCCCGAGGCACGTGGCACCTACTAGAACAGGCACGGCCAAGAAATACAAACAGCACTGCTGTACATCCAGCAAAGCACTGATGACTGCAGTCTTACCGCACCAGTGCTAAGGGTTCACAGTGCTCATGAGTGATTTTTCACATTACGTTCAGCATGCTATGCCTGGTAGTCTTGTAGAATGATTACCAGTGCTGATAGGAGTTCTTTGCAAAGACCAGAAGGAATAAAACAGCTCATATTATGTAAATTTTAGTAATACAGGAGAAACAGGAAAACAGGAGAAACAACAGGAGAAATTCACATTGTTTTGGTACAAGGCACCACAAATTAAGTTTCTACTGTGTCCCTGATTCAGGTTCATCAACAACATATCAATCTGCTCAAGAATCAGAACACCAAGCACAAATGGCTTCTTAAGCAGCTCTTTATAAAGTCCCAGCACGACAACAAGCACTGCAGAGCGAAGGACTTTTCTTTCCTTCTTTTTCTCTCCTTGGCTCCAGCACTTGGATTCAAGGAAACAGATACTGGCAAGAAAAGGAAGAACAAAAACATCACCCCCAGCCAGAAAAAAAGACAATATAATCCAGCTCTCTGAATCAGACATAGAGGTAGCATCTTTTGCTTTTTGCTGCTGTCTCATTACCCAGGACTGGAAAGAAATAGAAAACTCTCCTGCATCTCCTGCAGCATGGATCTGCATGTAGTATGGAGAATGCCAGCAAATGTTTAAAGGACACAGTTGTTTCACAGGGCAAGAGCACGGGCAGAGAAATTAGGAAAGAAAAAGAAAAAATCTGCGCAGGCAGGCACACTGAAAGAAGAAAAGATGGTTATCTAGGGAAAGGATTCACAAAAATAAAGCGATGCCATTCGCTCTTACCGTGAGCAAATATCATTCCCCACAGGGGTATACTGCTGTTGGCTAGATCCTGCTGTTGACTTCATCTGTCCTCTACGCTGTCTGATTGCTTGCGAAGACACGACTGTTTAAATTACCTTTCCAGATGTTGTGATGTTAAACAAAACTAGCAACAGGCATGCATATTACTGTTTTCTGAGACAGTATATTTTCCAGAAAGAAATCAGCTCAATGTGGGGGGAGGAATTAGCTGAAGAAAGAATAAATGATTTATCAAGTTTGTATTAATTAAGAAGTGGATATTTTAACTTTCTGCCCTTTAACTGCTCCCTGTATAAGAGCTATCTAAAAAAGTAAAAACTTCATTCTTGCATTTCAGATTGCATTTGTAGTTCAATAAGGGATAAAGAAATTAGGCTATGAACTGGGAATATGGGTTGAGACAAAATCCTACTTTGAATTAAAACTGTCCAGATAGGAGAAATCACAAAATGGTAATAATGATTCTTTATTAGAATGGAGAATATTTAATAGTAGAAAGCCTCAGGGTTTGACAGCTACACTGCTATTGTTGGAACCTCTTCTTCAATGACCTAGAAGATTAATTAAACAGCAACATGGCAAAATTTGCTAACTAATCATTTAGTTTCTTTATTAACATAGGAAGACTTTGAGGCATTTCAGAGGAGCTTAATCAAACAAAAGTTGGTAAATTCACTGCTAGGTTAGAATTAATACGATTCATTTCAAGGTGGTGCCAATCATGAGAAACATTACAGGTTTTGCACAGGTTCTGTGTGGTTCCCTGAAAACTCAAGAGCTGACTAAGAAAGCACCATGAGAGCAACTGCTTAGTGCCTAGCAACAGTTTGGAAAGCTGAGAAAATGCTTAGTCGCATTCAGAAGACAGGATATGGAAGGAGGACACAGAATTTAAAATTTGCCTTTTCAATAAAACACTGAATTTGCTTAACTTTTGGAACGGAAACTTTTCAGAGGAAAGCAATAATGATAAAAGCATACAAGCAGCATATGATGGACTGGGATTTTCAGATGAATCACTCTCACGCAATCCCCTTTCTTCTTATCAACCCAGAAAGACTTCCTGGCACCCTGACCTCCCTTCCTGGGACCCTGTGCTTCCCACATGTGCATGGACATGAATCTTTGTCTCCAGTGACACTGCAAAGTGAAGTCACGCTCCCGACCAGCTCCTTCATTTTCCAGACCCCACTGAAAACTCCCATGTTTGTCCTAGGAAGGAGTGAGACTAGGTACATATAGTAAAAAGATGAAGTTTGCTCTGTAAAAGAACTAAGTATTCTCTCTTGTGGGTGTGTTCAAGAAAAAAAACCCTGGAAGCATACAGCTGTCCATGTGAACTTTCTCTGATAAGGACATTAGGGTCCCTAGCATCCTTTCATTATGATGAAGAATGGGGGGAAGAGTGAGGTCACACAGGCTCAAGATCACCCAAGCAGCTTCAAAGAGCTTCAGGCCAGCACCACAGTCCACGAGGATACAGCAAGCTAGGATGCAGAATAAGCTGGAGAAGCTCTATGACAGGATAGGATTCTCACTGTGAAGCTGCCTCCTTACCCTGTATTTCATGATAGGAGGCACCACTTACAAACTTCAGGCTGACGGATTAGGTCTTAAACGGGTCAGAAGACGCACAGAACAATTAGTTATATTAGTCTGGTGCTGCCCTCTGACTGTTCCATTAATCTCAGAGCAGGGGCGACACTCAACAAAATTGATTCACAACACAAATTTCAAAAGAAAATCCCTCCTTTACATAATCAAATTCTGAAACCCACTAATATAAGATATTAGTAAAGTAAACAGTTAAGCGAAATTATAAAGAAGACTTGGTATTTACATGAATTAAAATAGCATTCATAGTTGCATTTGCCAGATTAGAGTCACGGGGATACTAATTCTTAGCCCTAAAGACAGAAGCTGATTGCCAGCTGGGATTATGGAAGAATTCTCTCTCCTTCCTTCGTCTCATAGGTTACCAGACTCCATCTGGTGGGTGCTGATTATCTTCCTATAAAACATTGTAAGAAAGAATCAATGAATTTATTGTTATTGGAGAAGCCAAATTGGTTGGGTCAATGATCTTCCATTACGGTATGACAACTCTTCCAAATAGTTCAGTATTCAAAACAGCGGATGAGATAATAATAGATGCTTGTATTTGCTCATTTTTCCCCCTCCCCCTCAACTAGAACAGTTCAAAAGGTAAAAGTCATGTCTTCATTTTCACAGATTCCTTACTATGTCAGCTACAGACAGTTTGGATACATTTTTCTGGCAGAAACATTGCAAAATCTATTCTAGGTCAATGACTTCCACTGTAAGGATAATTCAAAATGTTCAGAAGGCTCAAAGGAGAAAAACAGATCACTAAGTATTGGTATTCTGCAAGCTTCCTGAAGAGGCACTGACTGCATTTATTGTAAAGAATTAAGAAGTAGCTTTAGTGTCATTCTGTTCATGAATGTTCTCTCCTTGCAACTGATCACATATAATAAACCTTGCCATAAAAACTAGCGTGCACTTCGACTAGATTCAGGATAACACGACTGTGTATATGTAATGCTGTGGGTTATAAGCAGAAGGTGATGCCAGTGAAATGTGCACAAATCTCTGTGTGTACAGGACACCAGGCAGAGGAAAGGCATCCACAGTTTATGCACTAAGATAACTACGCTTATTAAAGCAATTCCACAAAACCCATTAAACTGACATTGTTAAATAGCACACATATGAGTTAAGCATGTGTGTGAATTCTCCTGTGAAGGACAGATTCATGAAGTTGCCTTGTCTTGAATTAGGCCAGGTGTGTGAGTGTACACTGCCTACCCACTTGTTCAGATGGCACACCCGCATCAGGAAAGGCAGCAAGTATTTATACAGCAGGTCATTGCTCTCTTCTTCTCCAAAGATAGCTCAACAAACAACCTTTTCCACTGCTCCTGCCTCCCCGAGTGACATGGATCATTAATGGCAGCTGCCAAGGAAATGACTGCACTCAAAGGTCAGTAGAACTGCTCTTCACACTTCCGGCAGGCAGGAACTAATGGCTGGGGGCGTGTGAAGGAACCCGCCCAGAAGATCCTCTTATATTGCCCCCAAAGTTCCAGCTCAAAGAGAGTGGATTTTTCCATCCCAGCTCTACCACAGGTATACCTGTGAAAGAGGATCTCACAAAACAACCATTCTCTCCACAAAACACACAGCAGGCAGGGCCCTTGTATCATACAGGACAGGAAAAACAGTCAGCCAGATATAAATACATCATTTTCTTTCATATCTAAATTCATCAATATTAGCTCTAGCTTACTTAAGCAAATGTTTAAACCTACAGTAAAGACAAAACCAGCAAACCATCCTGAAATCTCTGTCTCCAAAAATAAAAGCTTTCTGGAACCATTTCGAATTTTGAGCAGCTAAAAACCACCACAGTCCATCAGTGTCAGCAGAGCATCTGACAACACAGCCACTCAGGACCTGACCAGAACCTGGGCAGGGCGCTGATGCCACACGATGCTTCGCAATATCATCAACTCTCATTCCCAGTTTATCGGAAACCAGGAAAAAAATCATGCATATCTCAGCCAGCCTGTGTAAAACAGAAGAGTAATCTTTCTGTTTGTTTTTTTTTTTCCCATGACATTTTAAATGAAGCAAAAATAGAGGCAGTTGCACCATATTCTAACCATTTCTTTCCTCTAATTATGTATACATTAGTAAGAGGCTGCTAACCAGACAGCATGCAAGTATGCATATAGATCCTTATACAGCTATTTTATTTAATAATATTTAATTCTTATTTATTTTTCTAAATTATAGTTTGAATTATTTTAGTCTGTAAGTTATTTTTACTTTTAATTTAATACTATTTTAAGTGATTTTTTTAAATCTAATTGTGATACTAATGCATGTGGTCATTTTTCCTGTGAAGGCTCAATACCTTAAGCTTACTTACGAGGAAGATGTAGAAGCTCACACATCTCTTCTTGATAAATGAGACCTGTCAGAAACCAGTGATCCTTGCACAGAGGACACCTAGTATACTTGACAATGTGAGCTCAACAACAACGGAGAAACACTTTTTACAGTAGATTATTTTATGACAAAGGGTCTCGATTGCAACCAGTCTGACTGTAATTTATCCACCATGAGAAGATTCTGTGAGCATTCTGTGTGAAAATCATTCTACCTTTCCTCCTTCCTCCAAACCCATTAGTTTTCCACAGAAGCAAGTATTCTATTCTGTAACTTATTCAATAATAATTACACAGACTAAGCTGATTATATGAGCACTTACCTTTTTCTTTTTTTTTTTTGAGTTAAAACATCAAACACAAAATACATATAACATTTGCTTTGTGTACTGAAACATGGGAAGACATTATTCTCTGTCATAAGGATTTTATGTTCAGAGGTCCCAGCTCTGCAGAAACTTAATAAAGTTGATACTCATTTTTATAGTCAACGTGGTAGGAACACTCACAGCATGTGTGTCTTCACAGAAATAAGACTGATGTAGCTACAACTGTAAATGTTAAACAAAAATATATTCACCTGTAATTATGCTACAATTTCTAATATTTTTTTCCTAAGTAATCTCTTTCAAATAAAATCTTGTTCAACCGCCACCCACAATTCTTTGCAGAATCCACATTACGGTATTATTCCTTAATGTTGTGCAGGAGCAGTTATGGAATTTCTGTGGAAACATGCACACCAGCATATAACACCACTGGCTGGGGGGGACTGTATATATTATATCCAGTAGTTCAGTCATGGTTCAAAAGAAGTCAGCCCCAAACTCACTAATTAAATAATTCAGCTGTATTCACTAGAGAGGAATTGGAGAGAGAACTGAAGGGTGCTACAGAATGGCTGCTGCTTTGCAATATGCCAAAGATATTTCTGGAATTATTCTGTAGAGCTAAATGTTTGCTGAAATTAACAAGCTATTAAGCAGAATAGCTATATGACAGAATATGTTTTTAAATGGCAAAACAGTTCATTTCTCAGGAAACACTGTTCTTATTCATTTACAAACATTTTACAGTCTTGTATTTACTTTCATTTTCTAGCCTATTAAGTATTTTACAAATACTTGCAGTGATGCCTTTCCATTAACCACAGCCTAGGAGCAGACAGACAGAAACCCAGGGATGGTGTAGGGACTCGGGGAACTCAGTGAATGAATACTGGGCTGTTACTCCCCTCAAATCAGTACTCTCAATGCTACTGCACCCAGTGCCCTCCTCGCCTCCCTGCTGAAGTTGCACCTGGGAGCCCTGGTGTGCTCACTACCTTACTCCTCCAGCCCTGGGGCAGTGGTGTGGCCAGCAGAGAAGGGACAAAGAGGCCAAAAACCTCTGCTTCTACCAAGACAGACTGACTGTCCTGTGAGAGAAGGCAGGTAATCTTAAGCACTCAATCACCATTTTTTACTTCTAAAACACTCACCTGACTTTTCCTTTGGTGTTTCTAAGAACAGTTGCTGCGAAATTTTGTGTAACACCAACCAGACTGATGCCATCGACTTCCACAATTTGGTCATTCACTTGGATTCTTTCAGGGGAAAAACACAAGTATATAAATAAGTTATGGGGTTCTTGGTGAATTTTCAGCAAAACTTAGCATACAGAGAGTTTTTTTAGTTTGATTTTAAGCAAAGACTTTAAACAAAAACTCATTCATAAAATGATGGAGGTAAATATCACACATGCAAGTCAAAAGACTTTCTTCCCTGAATTGGGACTGTACCTTCCAACATAGTGTTGGCAAGTACTAGGAAACATTAGCAAGGAAGCAATGAAAAATGTATCTGTCTGTCCTTGCACATCTCATAAATCCAGGTTCAAAGTTAGCATTACAATTAACTGCACCAACCATCCAGTCACTTTCCTTGTACATAAATACAGCAATACAAACTTTTGCATTTGTCATATGACTTAAATTAAATGAGATACTTGAACAGTTCTTATATCATTCTTTCCGAAGCCAATCTTGAAAACAGCATAAGACATAGCTCTGGTATTTCATGCTAATGGAAAAAAATGTGCTATTTAACTAAAACAACCTGCTCATCTGTAGAGAAAAGAGCTTGCGCATCAGACCTAATTGTGACCTACTCTCTTAAAATATTTCATCTAACTTGCTTCAAAAAGATGAATTCCCAATGTAAGAGCAATCATGGGGCACACAACAACAAGGTCTTGGACTGTTTTAACAAGGACTATTTGTTTGAAACCAAATGTCAATTTACAGTTGATACACAGTCTGATGCAGGAAAAGTTAGGAGGAATACGAAAAGTGCTGCTTTATCTGAAACAGGCACTGCTATGAAGTCCCTAGAGCTGGCATAAGAATCATCTGGATTACAAATATTTGGAAGGAGGACTGCAATATTAAACTGTCCTCTAGAGACACACAAACTCCTACAGCTTCAAAAATAGGAAAAAAAAAAAAAAAGGCAGTCAGAACTAGTCAAAGTGAGCAATTTTCAAGTACTTACATGGATGTTACCGATCCAAACAATACGGTTTATAAAGCAATCAAGAAACAGCTTTGAAGAATTTCCATTTACATTATATGAAACTAACTAAACTAAGCTATTTAATATCTTAGGATATCTTAGTGATAAGATTTGTTTTCAAAGACAAACTTTCACAGCAGAGGCTTTGAAAGACGCTGAGGCATTTTGACTTGGGGAACTAATTTCACTGTGAAGTCTGAGACGATGCTTTGCAGTTCTACATGTGTTCACGCAGTATCTTCTGTTCTTGGGACTCTGCTGATGTGTAAGAATTACAAGATTTATTCTTTGGCAGCCTCGCAACACAGAATGTCACTGTGTTCCGGGCAGGATCTCCCTTCTGTACATAAGAAATATTGCAAAAATGATCTTCATGACAGCCTATAAACTCCTATCTTGAAAATCACATCAGACATTTAAATCTCAATTTTATTTCAATTTTAAATGAAGCATTTAATAAATACAACTATCACATTGGTATCTATTGTATTTGGACACTGTAAAAAATTATATTTTTATTGTAATTTAGCAAACATGAGGTGCAGTCAGATGGCTGCAGGTGTTCCAAGAAAGGAAGTTTAAGAAGTTGGTGCCCACCGAGGGGGAAGCTGTCACTCTCTTGGCTGAAAACTAAATGGTGGAAGAATAGATTCCTTTGCAATGGCAGTTTAGCTCCAACATTTGGATGTAGTGTTTAGTGGATTAGTAGTGTTCATACAGATACATAGCACAGTATTTCAGGTGTTGAAATGTCATCTTAGAGAACTGTTGTCTGCAGCTTTGTCAATCAACTGCAATTGAATCTGATTCCATTTGCCCTTCAGGAGATTTTGTATCTCCTTCTTTCTTGTCTTTACAGCTCCTAAATTCATTTCCAGCTCTGATTTTTATGACCTTTATCTTCCAAACCTCTCTTTTGATACATACACATATTTTAATTGTATGTAAGCATGCATATATATCACACAATATACAATTAACATAATTATTATTCAAATTATATAATTATGTGTAATTCAAAAAGAAGTTCCCTGTCTGTTGCCATGCACATGCTGACTAAAATACTCTCACAGCCACGTTCTCCTGGTAGTCTCCCTCCTCCGTAGGCAGCCCCTCTCCATCCCCACTCCCACTGCAGCTCCAGACTTCCCCTGCATCCATACCCCAGCCCTAACCCCCACGCCAGGCTGAGCGCCAGCAAGCCACCCCAGCCACCCTCTAGACCAAAATGTTCTCGCAGCCATGTTCCCTGGGCAGCCTTCCTTTTTTTTTTGGAGAGTCCCTTTACAGCCTGCTCCACCTGGAGCTCTAGGCTTCCTCTGTCTCTCAAATCTAATTGAAAACATGAAAGAAGAATTGGACTTGGGTTGGCAAAGCCTAAATTATAAAGGTTTAGCTGCTTTTGTAATTAATGAAATTGGTAATTCTCCTAACAATTATTTTCTAATGGCCATGACTTAAATCTCTGCCTACGGGAAGCAGCACTTCAATAAAGTAGCAACTGTAGAAGTGAACCAAATAAAGTCAAATAAATACTTGCATAATTCTTGCTCTGTATGATGAACTGAAAAGTTAACCTGTGCAGAGCCAAAGTTTAGAGTATTTTTCAAGTTAGCAACTGTGTAATGTTTCAACACAGTTGATCCTGATGTTCTCAAAATACTTTAAAATGACTCATCACCATAATCATTTGAAAGAAAAAGCTATCAAATTAGCCAAGAAAAGAATTTATTTTTCTTATTCAGTCTGATGACTGACTTTCTATTTTACACACTATTAATACTCTTATTACTTATCAACATGCTTCCATTTCGATTTATTTCAAAGCACCCTCCTTGGTTAAATACTGCTACTCAATGCCTTTTAATATGACAACTAAATACTACCTGTTTGTTTGTATCGAGTTGAATCAAGCCTGTGGTTCTCAAGTATCGAGAAACCCCTTTGTACAGATTCCGTGTCTCCAAGTACTTTCTATCATGATTTGATGGGTCTTTCAGTAAACAACGGGAATTATCCTACAGATATTGTAACATTTAAAATGATAGCTTCAGAGAGCCTGCCTGAAGACTGCTATTCAGTTATTCAGAATATCTGATCCAACTGCTGAAATACAGCTTTATTTCCTGTTTGGAGACTTTGATTTGCTATCAGTGTTAATGATTAACTAGGCTTTTCACAAAGATGAAGTTAACAGGACCCTTTACAGTTGATGCACTTTATTACAGAACTGGCTGCTCCTGACTGAGAGGATTACGTATCCCTTTCTCAAGTGAATGATCAGTCAGGCTCTCAAAGAGAAAATGAGAGGGCTATTTCTCAGCTGACTGAACATTCAGCCAGTTGAAAACCAGCACAAACATTAGAATAGCCAAAGAAACATATTATTTTTTTTTCCTCAACTGACGGGCTCCTTTCAGATGCCATCCAGGGAAGAGCCTTGTAATTGAACATTAACTTCTGCAGCCCACTCATACATGTGAATAATGAGAGGAGCAGAAAATACAGATCATCACAGAGCAGGTGTGAGCCACCCTGATTTTCAACCAGAGAACTTCACACAGAATGGTGGTATAGTGAGCTTAATGCCTTTTGGCTGAGCTCGAGCATACCTTTCAGAAAAACTTTCACTTATAATGAATGAGTGCATGACATCTTGAGGTGTCAGCTTGTTCCCTTCCTGATTTTTTAAGCCTGTGATAGATCAGTACCTGGCATTTAAGCTGGGGTCTTATTGCCAAAATCTGTAAAGATACCTGCAAGCCCAGTCTGGAGAAGGCTGTGCTTGAATAGTTTCAGAGCAATGTTATTATACTCTGCAAACCCCTGTCAGGTAGAGTCTTCTGATTTAATTTGTGTAGGGTTTCCACAGCAGAACAGCCTTTTGCCTGGCACTGTAAGTACACAGTATGGGTAATATACACTACTTCCTTAGTTTGCACAGGATGAGAAGTTATAGGTATTCATCAATAAGGAATGTGTTACTGCAATACATTTTTTAGAAGACAGCATAGACTTTTTAGAGTTTATTCTTACTATGTTTACCTATAATTGTGGTTGGTATTACTTAATTAACTATTATACTATTCCATTGTTATATAAGTAGAGAATATAAGTAAACTTAATTGCTAATACATCAGATAAGTAATACTTTAATTGCAAGAAAAATTGCAAAGGGATAAAACAATGAATTACATGGATTGGAAGATGTTTCAGAATACTTTTTATTATTAAATGATTACACAGTAAAGTGCTTTTCTAACTTTTAATGAGAAATTATGGCCTGATTGTGGCAGGTACTGTGTAATACAGTGACAACTCTATCCAATATGATAACAAATATTGTAAGTTCAAAAGGAATTCTTTGAACTGCACATACCAAATAAGCAATTCTAGAAGCAGACAGGTTTTACATGAGCACTGTATAAGACTACAGAATCCAACCCATTCCTTCAATGGGCAAGATTTACAGTACAGCTTCCTACTGCAATCGAGTAATGTAGTTTAAGTGCTGTAGGGGTGAAAACTGAACTTTGGAGAAGTCTGTGCATATTTAGAAATAATAAGTAGCAGTCTAGGTTAATAAGCTTGAAAGGAGGTGTATTTAAGAAAAGTTAATAATTCAGAAACACTGAACTATTTTCCTCATCACATGTTGAGCAGAACTCTTTTTCATAAGTACTGATTGTTTTAAGCTGGTTTGAAGGCAAAAGAACATGTGGGAGCTCAAAACCTTTGAAAACTAACCTACCTTCAAAAGTGATGTACAATTTGGAATCTCCAGCTTTACTTACACTAAAGCATCTTGGTTTTCGGGTAGTCACAAACACCCATGCTTGGCAAATCTGTTCTCCTTCAACAGTTTAAATTTTGTACCAAACTAGTGTCTCTTCATGTATCACTTCAGCTATTTGAACCATACCAATTAAGTCTCAGAATTTTACAGCTTTCAGTTATCATGATATACATTAAACTAACCACTCTTTCCTAA